>JAKJMR010017558.1:263049-295311 GCA_024449315.1 Daboia siamensis
CGTATTTTAATCAGTAATATCTCCAACGTTAAGACAAATAATAAAGGTGATAACGGGCAACCCTGCCTCGTACCCTTTTCAATATTACACATTTCAGTCAAACTATTATTAACAATTATTCGAGCTGTTTGCTTCTGATATAATGCCCTGATTGGTTGTAAAAATTCATCCCCAAAATTCATTTTATCTAATACTTTCAGCAAAAATTTCCAATCCAATTGATCAAAGGCTTTTTCAGCATCCAAAAAGATCAATGCTGCAGAGATCTGGTTATTCCTTTCCAGAAATTCCAACAAATCAACTATATGTCTCACATTATTTTTCATTTGTCTACCACTTATAAACCCAGTTTGATCACCATGAATTACCTGTTGCAATACCCTCATCAGTCTACTAGCTAAAACCTTAACAAATATCTTGTAGTCCATATTCAAAAGTAATATTGGCCTATAATTTCTTGCTTGAGTAACATCCTGATCTTCTTTCGGAATTAAAGAAATAAAAGCAGTTTTCCAAGACGGAGGCATTCCTCCCCCTTTTTGAATTGTCTGAAACTGTTCCTTTAATGGCTTTATCATCTCAAACTGTAGATTTTTATAATACGCAACAGTCAAACCATCCGTGCCTGGCGCTTTACCTACTTTTAACTGTTTGATTGCCAAAAATATTTCTTCCTCAGTTATCAACTGATTCATCTCTTCTTTTTGCTCTTGCGTAAGAACCGGGATGCTAAAGTCTTTTAAATATAAATCAATGTCCATTTCATTAATCTTATCTCTAGCATATAATTTAGAAAAAAAATCAACAAAGGTTTCCTTAATAAGATTCTGTTGATACACAATCTTTCCCTTATGTTCTATTTTATCTATATTAGAAACCCTTTGCTTCTTCCTTAGCATATAAGCTAACCATCTACCTGGTTTATTGGCATTGCAAAAAGTATTATGCCTTGCAAACCGTAGATTAGTTGCCACCTGATCAGCCATTAACTTGTCAAATTGTCCTCTTAATAACTTAATAGTCTCTTTGATCTTCACATCCGATGGATTCAAAATTAAAGCCTTTTCTTTTTCCTTGATCTCTGTCTCTAATTCTTTCCTCCTAAATTCCAAATTACGTCTATATTTATTGTTAAGATATATCAACACACCTCTCATATACGCCTTACTAGCATCCCATACCATTTCCATAGAGGTACCCTTATGCATATTTGTTTCAAAAAAAACCTTCATCTGTTTTTTACACTCTTCCACATTTTTCTGATTTCTAAACAAATTCTCATTTAAACGCCAGGAACGTCGTTCTCTAATGTCTTTTCCAATCTCTAACCAGACTGGGCTGTGATCAAACATAGTCCTTGAACAAATCTTTATCTTCTTAGTTCTAAAAAAAAGATCATTAGTCAATAATATAAAATCAATCCTGGAAAAAGATTGATGTCTATCAGAAAAAAAAGTATAGTCCCTTTCTTGTGAGTTCCTTTCCCTCCAAACATCACGTAAATCCATATCATCCATCATCTCAAAAAAAGATTTAGGCAGTTTAGCATGACTTAGGGTACTTCTATAAGATCCACTCTTATCCATTTGTACATTCAAAACACCATTCCAGTCTCCCATAAAAATAAAAGATTTATAATCCAATTGGGTAATCCTGCTGTGTAATAAGCTATAAAAATCAGCTTGCTGTTGATTAGGAGCATATAATCCAACCAAAAGAGTTTTTTTACCTTCTAGTAACAAGTCCACAATAACATATCTTCCTTGTTGATCTGCTTCAATTAACTCTGCTGTAATTGTATTCTTAACATAAATAACCACTCCATTTTTCTTGTTAACTGCAGAAGCAATAAATTGTGTACCTAATCTTGAATTTGATAAATACTTTTGGTCCATAGCTCTAATATGTGTTTCTTGTAAGCAAATAGCATCAGTCTTAAATTGCTTTAAATATTGAAAAATTTTCTTTCTCTTCTGTGGTGAATTTAATCCATTGACATTCCAAGTTAAAAACTTAGTCACCATTTCTGGCAACCCGAAGCTTTTGAAGCGCGTCTTCCAGAATCCCCTTTACATTTTTAGGCCGCGCTCCTCCCACAGCTTGGCTATAGGTACATTTTGGAGGTTCCACAACATTCTGCTGGTCCTGCTCTTGCTCACGTCTGGCTCGTCTCGAAGCAGCACGCGTAATCCTCTGGTCTCTTACTTCTTCTGATACTGTTGAAATTTGACTCACTCCTGCTGCTTTCTCATCTATCTGTATATCATGAGACTTTCCCTCCTTTGTTGATTCCAGAAGTGGTATGGGGATTGCTTTTAAAACATTGCTATAAAAATCACGTGCCTGCATCACTGTAGCAAGACGGTATCTTGTGTCTTCAAACATTACCACCATACCCACTGGGATCTCCCATCTAAACTTGATATCACGTCGCTACAAGTCCGGTATTTTCTGACTCTATTGTCACTCAACACCACATCCCGTCCCCCTCTCTTTCTCAACACAGTGCAGAAACAATGGGGAATGCCTGGCACCTTTCCCTCACTGTGGGGGGGATGGACAAGAGGCTGTTTAATGTAGCCCCGGCCTTGTCAGAAGTGCTAGAGGTTCCTACTGTGGGTGAACCTCCAACTCCACTCTTCTCTTCATTCACGGTGTCAGGAAATATGTCTGAAACCTTGAAGGCAGAGGACAGAAAATCCGAACTCTCTTTCCACAGGACCCACCAAGCCTCGGCATGGGTGGTAAGGGTGGCCATATTCACCTCCTTCTTTGCCAGAACTCTCTTCTCTGGCTCCGCCAGCTTCAGGCCAGAGTACCCCCGGAGGAAGTACGAATGCACTAGGACTTAGGCAAGTTAGTGGCTGCTTCGGAGTACATGGTGGATGCATCACTACATGCCACCAGATTCTCGTCTTGAGCCATAGCCTCAAATGTCATCGCTCGCAGGCTCCTGTGGCTCAAACACTGACGAGCAGATGCTAAATCCAAGTGGTGCTTGGCGGCTGCCCCATACCATGGCAGTCAGCTGTTTGGAGAGACCTGATTTGGTGGAAAACAAAGGCAAACATAAGGTGATGTCTCGCCTTCTCAGATGGGCAGATAGACGCCCTTAGACAGTCTTTCCAATCAGGGTCAGATCAGAGTTTGCTCCACCCTCCCGCTCCTTTCCTCCCAGATCAGACTGTAAGATTGACCGATCTGGGGCCAGAGACAGACCCAGGCCGCAATTTCAGGCCAAACGGCCCTTTCAAGGCACAGGAGGTCATCCCTTCAGAAGATCCAAGTGACTTCAGGGAGGTCTCCCTCATCGGTGGCAGATTGACTCTCTTTGCTCAAAAATGGGAGACCACCACCACAGACTCCTGAGTCCTCAACATAATCAGGTGAGGCCTGTCTCTAGGATTTATTTCTGACCCACCAGAGCGCTTCATTTCTTGTCCACTGTCAAAAAATCTGGTCAGGAAGGCTCTCATGACAGAGACTATTCGGCACCTCTTGGAAATAAAAGCCATAGAACCAGTACCGGCTGGACAAGTAGGAAGGGGGTTCTATTCCATCCTCTTTGTTGTTCTGAAAGCTTTGAGAGGATGGAGGGCAACACATCACCTAAAGGGGCTGAACTCTCATCTTGCATACAAGAAATTCAAGATGCAAACGCTACAGTCCATCTTGGCCAGCATCAGGAGGGGAGATTTTCTGATGTCTATTGACCTCACGGAAGCATACCTCCACATTCCCATCCTTCCTGACCACCGGAAATTCCTCAGGTTCTGTTACACAAACCACCATTATCAATACAGAGCCTTACCGTTCCGCCTCTCGTCGGCTCCAAAAGTATTTACAAAGATCTTGGTGCAAGTGACCGCACATTTGAGGTTAGTTCTGGTACATATTCAGTGCTACCTGGACAACATCTTTATCCAGTCCCTTCCTGTTCAGATGGCTCAATCGGACCTGGCCTTGTCTATCAAGACCCTCCAAGACCACGGGTTCTTGGTGAATCTTTTTTTTTGTATTGAAAAGTTTTACAATACATTTTATTTTTAACAGAACAAAACAAAACCCCTCCCAACCCTCTTCAACACCTCCCTCCCTTCCCCCTCCCCCCTCCCTGACTTCCCACAGCTAAATACAGGGTATAAAAATACAAACAATCATAATCTATCTTATGCAAACAACAATAAACTATTAAATCTATCGCACTTTAACTCTTATAAAATAACTACAAGCAATATAAATATCACATCACTACTTATTCAAATGCTAAATGAAACTTTTTAGTCCCATATTTATTCTGAATATAATCAATCCATTTTTTCCACTCCACGATATATCTCTGTTGCGAATGGTCTTTCAAATACGCTGAAATCTTTGCCATTTCCGCCAGGTTGGAAACTTTTAAAGTCCATTCTTCTATAGTCGGCAGTTCTTCCTTCTTCCAATATTGCCCTACTAAAAGTCTTGCTGCCGTAATTAAATTCAACATCAACTTAGTGTCCACAACAGTAGTATCAGTAATAATACCCAATAAAAACAATTGTGGACAAAACTTTATCCTTTTCTTAAATATCTTTTGCATGTTCCACCAGATTCTAATCCAAAAAGCTTTAACCTTTTTGCAGGTCCACCATATATGAAAATATGTTGCATCTTCATCACCACACCTCCAACATTTAGGCTGACAGTTCGGATACATACTTGCTAATTTTTTAGGATCTAAGTGCCACCTATAAAACATTTTATAAAAATTCTCTCTTAGGTTTTGAGCTTGCGTAAATCTTACATTTCTTACCCAAATCTTTTCCCAAGTATCCATTGTAATAACTTCTTGGAAATTCTGAGCCCACTTTATCATACAATCTTTAACAAGTTCTGTCTCTGAATCAATTTCTATCAATGCAAGATATATCCTTTTAATATGTGCTTGACCTCGATCTCTAATTTGCTTTACCAAATTTTCATCAATCATTGAAAAACCAGTTTTCTGGTTTTCCTTCCGCCTGGCCTGTAATTGCCCATACTGAAACCAAGTTTATACAATCTTTTCTTCTCTTAAAATATTATATGGCTTTAGTTGCCATACATTCCTTTCCAAACTTAAAATTTCCTTATATGTAATCACATCATGTTTGAACCCAACACTTATATTTTCTATTGTATGTTTCGGTATTGCCCATATAGGTATCTTATAATTTAACTTATGTCTATACTTTTCCCAAACTCGCAACAGAGCATATCTTAAAATATGCACCTTGAACACCTTATCCACCTTCTTATCATACAATAAATATGCATGCCAACCAAATAACAAATCATGACCTTCAAGATTTAATAATCTCACTTGTGTTAAATTAATCCAATCACTTATCGCTGACAAAGCAGCAGCTTCATAATATAATTTAAAATTAGGCATTTTAAGACCACCTCTCTCACGCGTATCCTGCATAATCTTAAATTTAACTCGTGGCCTTTTCCCTGCCCAGATAAATTTATTAATACCCTTTTGCCATTCCTCCAAATTTGAATCCTTTTTAAGAATAGGTATCATTTGAAATAAAAATAAAAATTTCGGCAAAACATTCATTTTCACTGCTGCAATTCTTCCCAATAAAGATAATTGTAATTTTTCTAACTATCCAATTCTTTTTGAACTTTTCCCCATAACTTTTCATAATTATTTTTATATAACTTTACATTTGAGGGTGACAAATATATCCCCAAATATTTAACCCTTTTAACAATTTCAAATCCCATTAGCTCTTCTAAAACAGCCTTTTGTGATACTGTCATATTCTTAGACAATATTTTAGTTTTTTGTACGTTAACCTTAAACCCAGAAACTTTCCCATATTGCGTTATTATCTCCATCAGTTCTACAACTGAATCTTCAGGCTGAGTCACCGTAACAACCAAATCATCTGCGAACGCCCTCAGTCTATAATCCTGATCTTTTATTTGAAGGGTTCTTGGTGAACTTTCAAAAGAGCCAGACAGTTCCTTCAACCCATCTTCTTCACTTGGGCGTGGTCATAGACACAAAACTATGCAGAGTCTGTCTATCTCGGGAACGAGGACAGCATTCGAGCCCTGGTCCTCCAGGTCCAAAGGGAGCATGTAGTTACACTGGTCATTCTCTCCAATTATTAGAGAAGTTGGTTTCCTGCAAGGCAATAGTGCCATGGGCCAGACTACACTCCAGGAACCTGCAATGGTTCTTGGTCCTGTTTCAGAGACTCGGCACCAGCTCCTCCAAACAAAGGGTAAGGGTTCCATCTCAGACCCTAAGATCCCTCCAGTGGTGGACCTTCCTAGTGTTGGCCAGAGGCTCATTGTTCAAGGAGCCCATTCAGCTCACCCTGACTATGGACACCAGTTTGTTCGGTTGGTGAGTGCACCTAGGGTCAGGGCTGGAGGTCCTGGTCAGACCTGAAGCACAACATAAATTGGTTGGAGCTCAGAGCCATACACCTGACCCTATGCCATTTCTGCAACAGGGTAGCGAGACAACATGTCCTAGTCCTTATGGACAATGTTGTGGCAAAAGCCCATGTGAACCAGCAAGGGGGTACCCGTTCCAGGTCCCTTATCACCGAGGCCCAGTTGTTGGGATTCTGGGCAGAGACCAACTTCTCGTCCCTTAGGGCCGAGCACATCTTGGGAGAAGCAAATCATCAAGCAGATTTTCTGAGCAGGTCGACAATGGATCACTCCGAGTGGCGCCTGCATCCTAATCTCTTCAAGGACATATCGGAGAGGTATGGTCATCCAGTACTGGATTTGTTCATTTCTCAGGCGAACTCCCAGCTTCTGAGGTTTTTCTCCCACTTCCCCTCTCCAGGGGAACAGATGCCTTCCGCAGTCCATGGCCTGGGGGCTTGCTATATGCTTTTCTGCCTCTTCCTCTGATCCCGGCAGTCATCCGCAAGATACTGCAAGAATGGGCAGAGGTGATATTTGTTGCATCACACTGGTTGTGGGTTTGCTGACCTCGTGAGCCTTTCCATCTCTCCCCCATGGAGGATTCCTCCAAGTCGCATTACACTCAGCCAGGGAGCTCTGCAACATCCAGAACCCCAGTGGCTCCAGTTAACCTCCTGGCACTTAAACAATGGCTCCTGATGCATGAGTCCTATTCGTCGGGCATAATTGCGATGATTCAGGCCTCCAGACGGCCTACAACAAACAGAATTTATGACTCCACTTGGAGAAGTTTCTGTCACTGGTGTGCAAAGAACCAGTTAGATCTCTCGACTATTACCATCTCGAGAATTTTGGACTACTTATTGGAGGGGCTCAACAAGGGCTTAGCACCCAATACTATCCATAGACAAGGGGCGGCTCTATCCACAGTACTTACATGGGGCAATTCAGAGACATTGGCTCAACATCCTGTGGTATGCTCATTTGTCAAGGGAGCGACCAACACCAAACCACCAGTGGTTCACCGGTATCCCTCTTGGGATTTGCCACAGATCTTGCAGGCCCTTACCTCACCTCCATTTGAACCCATCAGAACCTGTACATTGCGGTTCTTGACAATCAGGGTAGCATTCTTGATAGCCGTCATGTCGGCTAGATGCATTTTTGAACTGGCAGCTCTCTCTATCAGAGAAGACTTATGCGTTTTTCATGATGACAGGGTGGTCCTTCAATTGGATCCCTCCTTTATTCCAAAAGTCAATACCTTGTTTTACAGGATGCAGGAGGTAATTCTGCCAGATTTTTGTCTTCATCCATCTCATGACTTGGAACATCAATGGCATGCCCTGGATGTCCACAGGACCTTACGCCACTACATTAAGTGGACAGCATCCTTTCGCAAGTCAGAAGCCCTCTTCGTTTCCTTTCAACCTTCTACTATGGGGCAGAAGGTTTCTGCCTCCACTATAGGCAGGTGGATCAGGGCTTGTATTGCAGGGGCGTACCAATCACATTCACTGTCAGTTACAAGTCATATTACTGTTCACTTCACTCGCAGCACTGCAATTTCCGCAGTGTGGGCAACACAGGCGTGCCTTGGGGACATTTGTAGGGTGGCGACATGGTCCTCGCCTTCCCCCTTCATGAGGCATTATACTGGATACTGAGAAAAGGCGTTCCGGTAAGACAACACCCCATCCTTGTCTAAAATAATGCTGGTTTTTTATGGATTCAGACATTATGCTGAGCCATATTGTTTAACTGTAATAAATCACCATTGGCAGGATTCATACATATGGACCCACAGTCTAGGTATACTATATTTATTCATACTTTATATATACCATAAATATGCATCTAATCTGGATTCGGCAAACATGCTAAAGTGGATCAATCATTTGCTGCTTAAAGTGATGTTTGAATCCAGTCATTGCAAAGCAACATTTATGACACAGTGTATGTCCTAAATAAGTCAGTTTGGGATATACTCAGGAAACTATGGCTTAATAATATGATGTATGAACGTATATAAAATATCCTCCCCTTCTGCTTGCAAGGAAACCCTTTTTTGTCTTGCTTTCTGATATCTGATGAACCTGCTGATGTGGTTGGGCTGAGCGTCACTGGCAGAGTCGCCCGGGGCCGGAGCAGCTGGTGCTGTGGGAGCCGCAGGCCCTGCTCTACACGGGGCTGCACGAGGTGGGCCGCGTCACTGGTGAGGCAGCTGTGGGTGGGGGTGTGAGGGGTGTTAGCAATGGGCTGCCCTCCAGGGCCAGAGCGGCTGGTGGTGTGGGAGCCACAGGCCCCACTCTACACAGCAGGGCTGCGCAGGATGGGCAGCGGAGACACCAGCAGGCATCGCGGGCCAGGCACTCCAGGGTGGCCATGTAGGTGTGCAAGGTGAAGCGGCAGTGGCGCAGGTCCAGCACAGGATAGACTGTCTTCTGTGTCAAAGAATGCAGAATGCATTTTCACAGATGTCCCTTTAGCAGGCATCGCTCCAAGCTGCCATACCTCCTCATTCATTGGGAGCTTCAGCTAGAATGCCTATTAATACTGCTACTATTAAAGTTCCTGTCTCAGATGAAGCACAGCAGCGTTCACCCCAAGTGTAGCCTCCACTGGTTCCTCAAATACAAAGGCCAGTGCTGACTGCAGCCAACTTAATGTAGCAGCTCAAGCACCAGCACCTTCTGCTGGCCAGGGTGGCATTGCAGCTCAAGTACAGCCACCCCCAGCACCAGTACCTGTAGCAGCTTCAGTGCAACTGCCGCAGGCCCTGGCACAGGTGCCACAGGTGCCCCCTGCTGGTTATGTCCGGATGGCACAGCCTGCACAACCAGCGCCTCCTGCAGGCCAAGTCCCAATTGCACAACCTGCACAGCCAGTACCCCAATTGCATGTTCCTCAACAGGCACCCTCTATTGTATCACTGGCTGGTGATTCAAAACTGAAGCGGTCAGGACAGAATTACAGGGCATGGGTCAGTGAAGTTGGACTTTTCCTTCGTAGAGAAGGTACCCATATGATGGTGTTTAATCCTCCTGCCCAGCCATGGCCTCCTGACATAAGGGACTTGAATATTAGAGCATGCACAATGTTATTTATGTCCATGGACACTGAATTGCAGCTCACTTTTTCACAAGATGCAACTGCCCAACAAATTTGGGCTCAATTAGAGGCACGTTACCGGCCTACGTCCATTGAGTCTACATGTTTGCTTTTGTCCAAGTTCCATGGTTCTAGATTAAAACCTGGTGAACATATTGGAGAACACTTAACTAAAATGAAAGGAATAAGAAAAGAACTGGGTGAAAAAGGCTATCCTATTGATGACTTTCAAATGATCAGCATTATCATTAACTCTTTGAATTATGAATGGAAAGATGCTATTTCTAAGATTAATCAAGTGCCTATTGCTCAATGCACAGTGGATCATGTATGCAGAATTTTAACCGAAGAAGAGGCACTTATGCAAGCTGCGCCACATTTAAGGGAACCACCTGCATCAAAAGCTTCAGCGAGGCATTCCTTCCGTGGAAGGGCCTACGTTCCAAGGATGCCAAGATGCTACATCTGCAATCGTGTGGGACATGCCACCTGGGATTGTCCCCAACGGTTTCCAGCGCCCGCCATGTACCAGCCCAGAGGAACAGATTCCAGAGGAGACAGAGGTAGAGGCGGACGACAAGATCGTGGTCCCAGGCGTGATCCTCAAGCTCCACTTGCCACATTGGTTGTAACCAACGATCCACAGCCTCAACCAGAGTATGACAGATGCCTACTTTGGACTTTGGACAGCGGAGCAGCATTACATGTTACCTACAGAAAAGTGCTTTACACAGAGATGCACGAGCCTGAACCTGAACTTCATGAACTGTACTCTTTGTCAAATCATCCTGTTCAGGTCATGGGAAAAGGAACTGTCTACATTGAAGAGCTCGGTGCATTCATTCCCGATGTTTACTACGTACCATCAGCTAATAGTAGTTTGCTTAGTCAGAGTCACGTCTAGGGTGTCAAAATTCCAGGTACACCATCTTGAAAAAGCAAGTTATGTAGTTAAAGATGGAGATATTGTTGCTGAAACCATATTGATTGGTGGTGTTTATTACTTAAAACCAAAGTCTAAGCCGCAAGAGCAGGCAAGTATACAAGCTCCAAAAAGGGAGAGCACAGGCCCAGTGAGAGATGTTTAGTTTAGTTTAGTTTTATTATATTTATATACCGCCCTTCTCCCGAAGGACTCAGGGCGGTGAACAGGGCATACATAAATACAAAATATAAAAGTTAAAAAGAATTAAATAGAGCCCAACTAAAACAATATATAATAATTTAAAAAACCTCGGTAAAAATCCCAACCCATCCCCCATCAGGCCAGGCTGGCTTGTTCAAATAGAAAGGTCTTCAGATCGTGTCGGAAGGAGCGAAGGTCAGGCGCCATCCGGAGCTCAACCGGTAACTCATTCCATAAAACCGGGGCACCCACAGAGAAGGCCCTCCCCCTGGGGCCACCAGCCTACATTCTCTGACCGGCGGCACCCTGAGGAGACCCTCTCTGTGGGAACGCACTGGGCGGAGGGAAGTTGACGCCGGCAGCAGGTGATCCCCGATGTACTCTGGAACCATGCCATGTAGGGCCTTAAAAACCATCACCAACACCTTGAACCTCACTCGGAAGACAACTGGTAGCCAATGCAGCTCGTGGAGCAGAGGTGTAACATAGGAGTATCGGAAACTCCCAAGACAACTCTCACGGCTGCATTCTGTACCAGCTGGAGCCTCCGAGTGGTCTTCAAGGGAAGCCCCATGTAGAGAGCGTTGCAGTAGTCTAGACGAGAGGTCACGAGCGCATGAGTGACTGTGCACAGGGCATCCCGGTCTAGATAGGGCTGCAACTGGTGCACCAGGCGAACCTGGGCAAAGGCCCCCCTAGTCACCGCCACTATATGATCATCCAAAGTGAGCCGCGAATCTAGGAGGACCCCCAAGTTGCGAGCCCTATCTACGGGGGGTAATAGCTCACCCCCCATAGAAAGAGATGGAATATCCTGAATATCCCGGGATGCCGGTATGCACAGCCACTCAGTCTTATCAGGGTTGAGTTGAAGTCTGTTCCTCCCCATCCAGACCCGGACCGCTTCCAGGCAACGGGACATCACGTCGAGGGCATCACTGGGGTGGTTTGGGGTCGAAATGAAAAGCTGAGTATCATCCGCATACTGATGATACCCAACTCCAAAACCACGAATGATCTCACCCAGCGGTTTCATGTAGATGTTGAACAGGAGAGGCGAGAGGACCGACCCCTGAGGAACTCCACAAACGAGAGACCTCGAGGTCGACCTCTGCCCCCCTGCCAACACCGACTGCGAGCGTCCCAGGAGAAAGGAGGAGAACCACTGGAGAACCGTGCCTCCCACTCCCAATCCCCTGAGACGCCGCAGCAGGATACCATGGTCGATGGTATCGAAAGCCCCTGAGAGGTCTAATAGGACTAGAACAGAGGAATATCCCCTGTCCCAAGCCCTCCAGAGATCATTCACCAGAGCGACCAATGCCGTCTCCGTGCTGTACCCGGGCCTGAAACCCGATTGGTTCGGGTCTAGATAATCCGCTTCATCCAGGACCAGAGGGAGCTGATGCGCCACCACACTCTCAACAACCTTCGCAAGAAAGCGAAGGTTGGAGACCAGACGAAAATTGTTTAACACAGCTGGGTCCAGGACAGGCTTCTTGAGGAGGGGTCTCACCACCGCCTCCTTCAAGACGGCGGGGAAACTACCCTCACTCAAAGAGGCAGATATAACAGCCTGGAACCAGCCTCGTGTCCCTTCCCGAGCTGCATAAACCAGCCAGGAAGGGCACGGATCCAATAAACATGTGGTGGAGCTCAACCTCCCCATAATCCTGTCCACTTCCTCAGGGGTCACAGAATCAAACTCCTCCCAGATAACATTGACAAGACTGCCCGTGTCCTGATCGCCAGACTCTGCCCAGTTGGAGTCCAGACCGGTCCGAATCCGAGCGATTTTGTCCGTCAGATGTTGACTAAACTCCTCGGCACGACCCTACAAGGGTTCCTCCCTCACCTCCTGATTAAGGAGGGAGCGGGTCACCCTAAACAGGGCGGCCGGGCGGTTATCTGCGGACGCGATAAGGGTGGAGAAGTAATTAGACCTCGCCGCCCTTATCGCAGCGAGATAAGACCTAATAAAGGTTCTTAATCGCAATCGGTCGGATTCGGATCGGGTGGACCTCCAACAGCTCTCTAGGCCCCGTCTCCGATGCTTCATCTCCCGCAGCTCCACGGAAAACCATGGAGCTCGCTGGGATCTGCACCGGGTCAGGGGCCGCAAGGGTACAACTCGGTCAAGTGCCTCAGTGGCTGCCCTTTTCCAGGCTTCCACTAAGGCATCCGCCGAGTTGTGAGCTACGGAGGCAGGTGGGGACCCCAGCGCTGCCTGGAACCTATCAGGATCCATTAAGCGCCTGGGGCGGTACCATCTAATTGGCTCCATACACCCACGGCGGGGGGTGGCAAAACGGAAGACCAACCGCAGGAGATGATGATCGGTCCATGACAGGGGCATAACAATTGGGGAGCCCCCACCAAGATCATCTAACCACCGTCCAGATAAAAAAACCAAGTCAAGGGTGTGGCCTCCCTCATGAGTCGGTCCAAGAATTACTTGTGTCAGGTCCATGGCCGTCATGGAAGCCATGAACTCCCGAGCTAACTCAGATGATCCTCCCAGAGATGGTAGATTGAAGTCCCCCAAAACTATAAGTTTGGGGAACTCAACCACCAACCCTGAGAGGATATCGAGCAGCTCAGGCAGGGCTGCTGCCGCCCGATTTGGTGAAAGATACACCAGCAGCAAGCCCAACTGCGCCCCAGGACCACATCTCAAAAAGAGAGACTCACACCCGACTATCTGAGGGACGGTGGTTTCCCGCGGACACAAGGTCTCCCTAATAGCTACCGCCACTCCCCCACCCCTACCTTGAGCCCGAGGCTGGTGTAGCACCCGGAAACCTGGTGGGCAAAGATCAACCAAAGGAACACCACCCTCTGGGCCCAACCAAGTCTCCGTGATGCAGGCCAGGTCCGCATGCTCACCCTCAATTAAATCCCGGACAAGGGGAGCCTTATTAGCGACGGACCTGGCATTCAGGTACACCAGCCGGAGCTCAGGCGGCTGCACATCCTCGCTCCCAGGACCTCGGGGAAGAAACAGAAGGTCGGAGCGCCTCACCGCTTCTAAATAGCAGAGATGCCCTCCCCGATATCGATGCGGCCCTCTGTTCATAATGCGGCCCTCTGTTCTTTCTGTCCCAGAAAGAGATCCTGTTGCTACTCCAAAAGCTCCTAAAGCCAATAAAAGGACAAATAAGACACAGGTTGCTCATAGCAAGCCTGAGGTTCCTAATAAAAATGCTAATGTTGAGAATTCCCTAACAGGTAAACCTCTGCATTCCAGGTGTATCCATAAGCGGCATAGAAGATTGGGTCATGGCAGTTTCCGTGTTCTGAAGAAGATGCCAGAGTTCGCAAGAGGTTTGGATCTAAAGGGGTGTAAGGTGTTCTTGGACTGTGCTGTCTGCAAGAAAGCCAAATCTAAAGCAGCAGCAATTCCAAAACGCGCTATACACCTGTCAACACGCATTTTTGATTTGGTACACACTGACATAGTGGGTCCTTTTGCACCAACAATTGGTGGTAAAAGATATTTCTTGACAATTGTTGATAATTACTCTAGATATGCCTATGTATTTCCTATGAGAGAAAAATCTGAGACCTTTCAGATCTTTAAAGACTTTGCCAATCTTGTCTATACCCAATTCGAAGTCAACATCGCCAGAATTCAGAGTGATCATGGTGCTGAATTCATGTCTCAGCGTTTCCAAGACTGGATGCGTAAGAATGGGATACTACACCAGACCTCAGCTCCTTACACTCCGGCTGAAAATGGAGTGGCAGAATGCAGAAACGGTGTTCTGCAAAACATGATGCGTTGCCTCCTTGAAGATACTAACCTCAGTCTTCCGTACTGGGGTGAAGCTATCAAATATGCTAATCATATCATCAACCGCACTTGGAGTAGTGTGATAAATCAGACCCCTTATTTCATGTTATATGGACACAAGCCTGACCTCTCACGTCTCCATATTTTTGGTTCCTATGCTATGATCAATATTCCTTTAGCCCAAAGAAAGAAAGGGGGTCCTGCAGCAAAAAGGATGAGATTTATGGGCATTGATGATAATTCAAAATGGAGCAAATACATGGACTCTCATCACATCGTAGTGATTTCACAATCTGCTGTTTTTGAGGAAGATGCTGACTGGTCCAGGATTCATTCTAACGATCCTGGAGTTTATTTTCCTAGAGATGCTGCTGCTGATGCCATGCAGCCTGATGGTCAAGATGCACAGGCGAATGTTCCTTCCACGAGTTCTTCTCAACCCACTGTTCCGTCTCCGCAAGCTGCCAGTGCTGCTGGCGATGAAGACGAGGACGAAATGGAAGAAGAATGGACGGTTGTTCCGAGACGTTCCAAGAGGACCACAAAGGGAATTCCTCCAAAGCGATATTCGTGGCAAGTAATGAAAGCACCTTTACCTTTGATTTGTAATGTTACACTTCCTCCTGAGATGTTCACACAAATCAAACATCTTCCTGAATCAGAGCAAGATAAATGGTTTGAGGCAATGCAGGTTGAAATGGACAGTCTAAAGAAACTTCAGGTGTTTACGCCTGCAAGCCTTCCATCAAAAAAAGGTACTGAAACGCCGTTCTGAGAGTTCTAAGAGAAAAAAAGCCCTGGTACTGAGCTATTGGAATGACACTCCTCCAGTTATAAAGGTAAGATTCTAGCTGAAAGAAACAGAATCAACAGAAAGGGTTTCTCCATGGTAGCTTCACTGTTCTGAAATACTTTGAGTCCAGAGATGCTGGTTATTTCCTTGTTGTTAGCTCTTTGCAAGGCCATCAAAATTATTTTGTGGTGGTGACTCGTGCTGATGTTTTCGGGAATTGTTTAGTTTGTGGTTGGATGTTTTATATTATCTTGATTTATGCTGTATGCCACCCAGAGCTCAATGACTGGGGAAATATGCAAACAGCTGAAATAAACATACAAGCAAACAAATATTTGGCATGTATCAAAGAAACAAAAAGCAGGATGTGAACATGTCACTAAGCTAGTAAACCAGAGGAAAAGGTGTGTGCAAATAAAAAAGTACATCAGTATTTCCTCACATCAACAGATCCTTGTAGGGAAATTCTTCTGAACATTTTTGACAATTTGGTGTTGAAATATTTAAAACAGACAATTGTTTCATAATGATAATGACAAGAGTCATCAGTGATTTCATTAAAATACTTATTGCATTGATACCTGAGGGCTTGAACCAAAGCCTGCTGATGTCAATGGAGATATTTTCACTGACTTCAAGGGTCTTGTATCCGGACATTAATTCTGCAAAATAAAAAGAAAAGAAACAATAATACAGTCTGCCCCAGGTAGAAACATTCTTGCTTCCTTCCCTATTCTTAACATGCATGTTATAATGTTAATTGTACAGGAGACAGAAGAAATCTTGAAGGTAGGCTACTAGATGAAAAAGATTAAAAACATAAGTGAATGAGTGGCTTTTAACCATTAACTGGAACTATTTTTTGCCAGTTGCAGCAAGAAAGATGACATTCATTGTTAATGTGAATGTATTTACAATGTGGCTTTGTTAACTTTTCAATTAGTGTTACTGGATTAAATTATGAATGTTCCATTTGGTAGATGCTATTCTTCTTGCATATTTCTTTTCAACAAAGACATGCTTTGTGTGTGGTAGGCTCCCCTTTTAAAAATTTATTCATGTCATCCCAAATCTTACATATTTATTGGACTGGATCCAGGATTAATCATAATTAGAACAGATCTATAATAATCAGTAGAACTTGAGTTGAAGCAGTATTTCAACCAATGTTCTCAATCTTAGCAACTTTATGGTCCATAAAGAGCAATATGTGGTCTTTAACTCCCAGAGTTGAATAAGGGATTATGGCAGTTGAAGTCTATATATCCTAAAATTGCCAAAGTTGCCTTTATTCATGAAGAAGTACAGATCAATACATCTCTGGAGAGATAGCTACCCTGCTCCACTTGAATACAACCAAGGAAAGGACAAGTTCATCACCACAGTGATTTATTCAGTTAATTAATTTGCTCTGATTGCTTGGCTCTTTCTCCTACTTTCCAAATGAAATCTATCTTCTTTCCAAATGAAATCTATCTAATTGAAATCTGGTATTCCATGTTCTGCAATCTGGAGTGGCACACAAAACAGCTTGACCTTCTTTTGGGCGACATCCTTTCTCATATTTAAACAACCATCACTTAATCCCTCAGCATTTTATTGTTATTGTAAAATATCCATGTTGCATCATTCCCTGTTTACAAGTTTTTGGTTCTAGTCCATTAAAAAATGGTGCCCATACTTCACAATTGCCTAGTGGAACACTTTCAGGTTTCTCAAAAAAAAATAAATCCAATAAGTTTTTACAAGTACATTCCCTCGATTTCAATGGACTTACTCCAAATAAAGCTCCTTTTAGATGTAACTTCTAATATGACTTGATAGCATTTAATCACAGTAGAGGTCAAACTTTGGTTGATTAAAAAAAAAAGCTAATCAAGGTTAGAATTGGTTAATATAATGCAACTAATTTTACTTATTTATTTATTCAACTTACATGCTGCCCATCTGACCTGGAGGTGATTCTAGGCAGCATACAATCATTAAAAACCAATAAAAACATTAAAATATTAAAACAATAAATAGTGACATTAAATTAATTAAAACTGAAAAACATGGGAAAGAAAGGAACAAGGTGCACATGGGGGGACATGGAATCCTATCTCAGCCCATTAACTAGTTCCAGAAAGATGCACCCCCACTGATTGTTGGATAAAAGTGGTCATAATACTACATCTGGTATATGTGCTCATTTATTGAGACTCAATTTGGACAGACATTATTTTATATATAAATGTGTTCATTGCTTTTTGTCTCATTGCTTTTTAAAAATGTATAAATTTATTTGTACCTGCCAAACTTATACATTCTGGCAAGACCCCTAATGCGAGGTATAGCAATAAATGTCATCAAGCAAGTGCAAGTTATATCAGTCAAAAAGTTAATAAAATGAAATTATATATAACAATTAAATTTCAATAAATCCAGATCAACGATCATAAAAAATCATGCAACTATAGTAGTAGGAAGGAAACGATTGATTGTTAAACAAATAGGTCTTAGCTTCTTAAAAAATAATTGAACAGAAATACACACACACACACACACACACATACAAACTGACATCAAACATGATGCTCAACAATATGTTAAAATGAGCAAAACCAATGACACACCATAAAATGGGGAAAAAGTTTAATATAATTAATGGATAACAGTAACAAAAGCAAGGCATCAAGGAACAGCCAGACCCATTCCTAAATTGCCTTATAAACTATAACTATATTCCTGTCAGGCATGAAAGATCAGCTGCACAAATGAAGATTGAATTAAACCTATACATAGGAATCTTCTCAACTAATGATTAACACCTGGTTATAATTAGGTAAGGATCAATGTCACTCAAGGGGAATTTGATTTAGTTTGCTAGTGGCTACATAGGGATTCTAGACTGATCATTCTTTTAATTCTGTCCCCATGTTCTGCCAATCTTTTTTTTATAGTTCCAATACATGGTTGATGAAAATTTAATGGTCAAAGTCCAACACTTTTAGGTTCTAACATGAGACAAAAGTTAAGAAAATAAGTCATATACATGTGCATATAATGGAAAGATGTGTCATTTGCCACTTTCTATCTGTTTTGCACTGGGGAGGCAAGACATTACAAGGCAATTTGTGATAACTATCTGATTATTAGATAGTTTTACTTACATTAGTTGTGCTGAAAGATAAATGTAGTACTGTAAAAGAACAACTCAGTTCTAGCTATGATTCAGTAAACCTATGCAATCATTGTAAAATATACTTTTGCCATTTGTGGTGATTCCTCTTACTGATGTAAAAATCCAAAGGAGGGGAAAAAAAGTATTCTTTCTGGCTCTCCTCTGCCACCTCCCCACAAAATAATGGTGGAGAACGCAGGGAAATCGTCAGCAAAGGATGCTATGGATAAAGAAATATTGCATAGACTGGGAAGTGGATTTTTTGCTTTTGGAACTACACCATTCCAAATACATTGTGATATTTTGAAGATATTTTGACATTTGAAAATACTGAAGTATACTGAGCTTTGGTACTATTTTAAGAATCTTCTGGAATTTTAAATATTTTTAATATATGATTCAGAGATTGTATATTTGTTATTATATTTGTTATTTAGTTGGGGAAAATATATAGATGCATCCATCTAGCATTTCAGAACAAATTATTTTTTTCCACACAAATCAGACTATCAACAGTAACCTGGACCACAGCTTATAAGAGGAAGGTCTTATTCATTATCAGCTGACATTTAGCAAGAGAAGGAAGAAATGTGGGGCCTTTATAGTAATGGTTTGGAAACTAATAGGATGATAGTACAAATGGATACTGCATGCTTTTTTTGTCACATATAAAAAGATATTGTTAAAGATACAAAGATAAGAATATTTTCCTCTATATTTAAACATCCATTTTACTACCAAGAACTATTAAGAAATGTATAATAAATACTCTAATTTATATGCTTAATTTATTATTAAATAAACTTTATAATGTATAAATAATTGAATTGTATAGGTATACACTGTGTGTGTTTGCACATGAGAAATTCTGAAAGAGATGCTGCTTTTAACCACTCCCCCTTTTATATATAATTGCAACAGCAAATAATTATGCAAATTATACAACAGAAAACGAATATTCATATCTGTATGCAATTGAAAATACATTCAAAAGCCAACCTATTATTTTACCTAATTTCTGCTGACTCTCCACAATCATTCATTTAACAAACAGAAATATGAATACTCTCCAATGCTTACTGCCTGCCCTCTTTATTTTAATGGAAGGATAGTAACATTTATGTAACTACTGTACAATATATATGTCATGGTTTTGATAGATGAAACCCTTCAAAAGAACTTTGAGGCATTGTTTTCCTTAAAGAATCTTTTACTCGGAAAATAAAGTATGGGTACTACATAGTTCAGGGGTAGGCAACCTTAGCTCTTTTATGACTCATGGACTTCAACTCCCAGAATTCCTGAGTCAGCTAATTCTGGGAGCTGAAGTCCATGAGTCATAAAAGAGCCGAGGTTGCCTACCCCTCACATAGTTGAACCCAAAAACTAAATTCCTTCCCTCTGATACAATTTAACAAAGTGCAATTCCCACCCCCAATAAACTGTCATAAATCACATTCCCCAATTAGCTTGAAGCACGGGCTTTCTCCTTAGCTCCACAGCCCATCAAAACGTTATATGAGTCCTTGGGTTCTCACCACAGCATTATGTTATGGTTAGTTGAGCTTACATTCCAACCTTCCCCTTCTCTGCTGCACCTAATTTCTAAAGCAAGAAAAAGTATTATAAAGGTATAGAGAAAATGGCTGCATTTTCATCAGTTGTCAAAACAGGAACATCCAATGTTAGCAGCATTGAAATCCGCCCCCACTTACAAAAAGGACAAATCCTGTAATTCAAACAAAGTTATAGGTTAGGGGTTGCCCCTTGGTTTATTAGGATATTTCTCATAGAATCTATTAATGAGTCTGTTGGCTTTTATGTCACTAGATTTTACCCATATGGCTTCAGACAATGGATATCCTTTCCACTGCACTAGGTACTGTAATTTTCCCTGTATTCTAGAATCAAGAATACGCTTCACTTCATAATGAGTCTGTCCAGCTACCATGAGAGGCCCAGGTGCCTTCCTCGGGGCAGGTCGTAAGGTGGAACCCCAAAAAGGTTTCAATAGACTACAATGGAACACAGGGTGGACTTTCCCCAGGAGTCTGGGAAGTTTTAATTCTAGCATGACTGGGTTAATGATTCTCACTATGGGGAAGGGACTCAGGTACTTTGATCCTAACTTCTTATTAGGCAACTTAAGTCGTAAATATTTTGTGGATAAAAAGACTTTTTCGCCAACTTGGAATGATCTTTGGGGAGCTCTTTATTGGCTTGCTTTTTATACGTCTCAGAAGTATTTTTCAGAGTGATTTTAGTGTTTTTCCATACCTCCTCCTACCCCCCTCACCCACTGGTCAAGCATTTGGGAAGTAGAGGGCCCCTGAATATATTCGGGTATTGGGTTGATCTCTTTTCCTGTGGCAACTTTAAAAGGTATAAAACCAGTTCTGCTGTGAACAGTTATTGTAAGCCACCTCTGCAAAAGAGAGGAGGTCAATGCAGTTGGTTTGCTGATAGTCCACATAGCATCTGATATACTTCTCCACCATTGAGTTCGCTGATTCAGCCACCCCATTTGTAGATAGGTGGAAAGCCGATGATAGACCTTGCGATGAGCCAATTAGCTTGAGGAAATCCCTCCAGAGGTTGGCTGTAAATTGCACCCCTCGGTCTGAGATTATTTGCTTTGGCATGCCGTGTAGTCTGTAGATGTGATTTTAAAACATCTTGGTTAAACTTTGGGATGACAGGAGTCCTTTGCAGGCGATGAACTGAGCTTGTTTTGAAAATAGGTCTATCACAGTCCAAATCACCATATTCCCCCTAGTTTCAGGTAGTTCTACTTTAAAATCCCTAGCAATTTCTTCCCAAGGTTGGGAAGGGTCCACAACTGGTTGTAATAGTCCAGGGGGCTTTCCAGGAAGTCTTTTCATGGTGGCACATACAGCACAGCTCTTGACATAGTTCTTTACATCCCATTTTAAACCTGGCCACCAAAATTGCCAACAAACCATATGCAGTGTTTTTAAATTTCCAAAGTGTCCAGCTTGTTTTACATCATGACTCTGCTGAAGAGGAGAGTTTCAAGCAGATACAACTTCTCCCCTTTGTAAGCCAAACCATCCTTGCACATCAAGGAGGTTTGATTTTCCTTGAACCATTGATCATTGAGAAGTTCCTGTTTTATTTTCCTCACACCAGGAACATCAGGGTTTGGGACTTTTGAAGATGGGGCTCTTTGTGGCATTAGTTAAGAAGCAGCTTGCAGTGTAGATATAATTTCTTCATTAACCTCTTCACACTGGCTCTTGTACTGAGGTAATCTAGATAAAGTGTTACCTAAAAAGTTTTTTACTTCAGGCTGAAGTTAAATCCGTTAAAGTATTGCACCCACTGTACTTGTTTCAGGGACAGTTTGTGGGGAGTTTTCAGTGCCTCTAGATTTTTGTGATCAGTCCATACTTCGAAAGGCACCTTGCTCCCCTCTAGGTAGTGTTGCCAGTTTAATAGAGTCCAGTGGATTGCAGAGGCTTCCTTCTCCCACAATGCCCACCTCTCGCAATCAGTGAACTTTTTTGAGATGTAGGCACAGGTCTGTACGACTCTGTCATGGTTCTTTTGCAATAGTATAGCCACACTGCTGGCATCAGCTTGAATCACAAGGGGTTTCCCCAGACAATGATGCTTTAGGACTGGTTCAATCTCAAATAGTCTTTTTAAATTCTCAAAAGCAGTTTGACAGTTCATAGTCCATGGTAGCCTAAAGGAGATCAACCCTGTCTGCTCTTTAGAAGGCCAGATCCTGAAGTTGAAACTCAAATACTTTGGCCACCCGATGAGAAGGAAAAATCACTGGAGAAGAGCCTAATGCTTGGCAAGATTGAGGGCAATAGAAGAAGGGGACGACAGAGAATGAGGTGGCTAGATGGAGTCACTGAAGCAGTAGGTGTGAGCTTAAATGGACTCCAGAAGATGGTAGAGGACAGGAAGGCCTGGAGGAATGTTGTCCATAGGGTCGTGATGGGTCAGACACAACTTTGCAACTAACAATAACAAAAGTCCATGCTAGCGGCTGGCCAGTTGCGGCTTCCCCCTCTCTTTGCCTGTTTTCAGGAAGTCTGTGAGGGGTAAAGCAATTTCAGCAAAGGAGGGGATGAACTGTCGGTAATGTTGGCAAATCCCAGGAAACTCTGAAGCTGCTTGTGAGGCTTTGGGGGTTGCCATTCGATTATGGCTTTCACTTTAGCCAGGTCCATTTCAATGCCCTCACTGGAAATTCTGTAGCTAAGATAATCTAGTCAGGTCTGATGGAACTCACACTTGATAGTTTAACATAAAATTTGGCATTCAACAGTTTCTTTAGCACTTCTCACACTAGTTTTATGTGGTCAGCCATATTTGTGGTGTATATCAAGATATCATCAAGATACACCAAAATTCCTTTGTATAATGGCCATGTAGTAACTGGTTGACCAGCTGTATGAAGACAGCTGGAGCCCCCTGTAATCCAAATGGCATGATTTTAAATTGATAGCTACCCATGGGGCAGTTAAAAGCAGTTTTCCATTCATCCCCTTATTTTATTCTTACTTGGTAATATGCATCTCTTAGGTCCGATTTAGTGAAGACACTTCCCTTCACCAGGTGGATTAGTAAGTCCTTCAGGACAGGGAGGGGGTACTTGTTTTCTACACTCACAGCATTTAACCCTTTATTGTCTACGCAGAGAGGAAGCGAGTTATCTTTTTTCTCTTTAAATAATACCGGAGCTCCCACCTGAGATTTGGCCTGTTCAATAAACCCTCTCGCTAGGTTCTTGTTCACATACTGCTGCATTTCCTCCTTTTTGAGGGGGTGGGGGTGGGTCATGGCATACATCCTCAGCCATGGGAGTTTAGGTCATGGTAACAGTTCAATGGAGCAATCTTTGGGCCTGTGGGGAGGCAGGGTGTCACATTCTTTCTCACTAAACACCTCTGCTAGGTCCCGGTATTAGCTGGAATGAGTAGCTCACCTGGTTGAGGCAGGATAGCAATCTTTACTAGCTCAGTGGTCGGCCTAAAGTCTCCAGTAATGTTGGCTGAATTAAGGGGGGGCTTGGGCCCTATAGGTAGTCTCACAGTCCTCATCCTCTTCTCCTACCAAATAAATGGTTTCCATTTGTCCAATCAGGCTAGCCCTAGAATCACAGCCACAGTCATATTTGGACCCACCATGAAGAGAATGAATTCCCAGTGTTCACCTATTTCTAAGCATATTGGCTCAGTTTGCCTTGTCAAATCTCGTGGGTTTGGAGAGCCACTTTGCTTGTATGCCCAGTTTGAGGGCAAATGGCAAGTTAATAATGCACTGGGAGCCCCCTGAGTCCACTAGCACTTTCAAATCTACTCATGCAGCTGTCTTTGGGACTATGAGTTTGGCTGCAAGAGAAAATGGTGGAATTGGGTCGTTCTCCCCCATGTTGTTGCTGTTGTAGGAGGGCAGAGCGGTGATGGGTCCAGCTTGGGCCTTAGCACTCTCCTGCATGGGCAATGTAACCTGGGCAATGGGTTCTTGCATGATCCAGTTTGACTTCTCCTTTGCCAGCTGCTGGACTGGTTTCTTCCTCACCAGTGGTCCTGATCTGCTTTGCTGTTGAAAGAATGGTACCTGGCAGCTCGCTGCTTGGTGTCCTTGTTGTCCACATCTGAAGCATTTGATTGGTGGACTGGCAGGTAGTTGGGGGGGGGGGCTCCACAGTTGCTATGGCTGGAGGCTTATGTGGGGGTGGTCATCTGGTCTGTTCTGGCTTCTGCCAGCTTCCTGAGGTGATGGCTTCTTATAATGAGCTAGCTCAACATCCAATCTTACTACTGCCTGGTACCACTCTTGCAATAGGTTGGGGACAGCTCAATAGACAAAGGCTTGGGAAAGGTGATTGTCAAGTCCCTCCTTAAAGTGGTGCACTAGGGTCAGTTGAGGCCACCTTTCTATTCAACCTTCTATCTTACAAAATTCTCATACGTATTCCAGAGCAGGTCTGCCATCTTGTTTTATCTTATGTATTTGTGTCTCCGCTTTAAGAGCTATGGATGGGTTCTCAAACCTGGTGCTTAGTCCAAGAAGGAAGAGGTAGAGGTTTCCCCAACTCAGACGCGACTACCAAATTGGCCGCGACTACATCAACCATAGCAGTTGGATTTGGGTAGATTGGCATTGCTATTCATGTGGGAATGCACTTGATTTAGGAAGAAAATAAGCTTCTCTGGGACACCGTTAAACATCACTCTGAGGGGTGGTGCCATCATGGGTCGCTGTCCCCCCCCAGTATGGCTGCATCCCCAGTGGAAGCTGACCTCCCATGGTGGCTGTGGCATCCCCAGTTGCTGCAGGCCTCCCAGCAGTTGCTGCACATTCAGGGGCTGTTGCCAACCCCATTGCTGCTGCATTCCCAATAGCTGCTGACTTCCCAGCAGCGGCGGATGTTGCATCCCCAGCTGCTGCAGGCCTCCCATCGGTCCTGGTGGCAGTTGCTGTGGCATCCCCACTTGCTGCAGGCCCCCCAGTGGTTGATGTAGATTAAGAGGTTGGTTGCCAGTGGTTGCCAGCCCCACTGTTGCTGCACTCCCGTCAGTGACTGCGGCATCCCAGTTGATGCAGCCTTCCCAATGGTTGCTGCACATTTAGGGGCTGGTACCAGCCCCACTGTTGTGGTGCCCCCACCTGCTGCTGACCTCCCAGTGGTGGTGGCTGCGGCATCCCCTATGGTTGCAGGGCCCCCAACTGCTGCGGAACTCACCTGTTGCTGCCTGGTCAACAGATCGTGCAGCTGTTGCATTATCTCATGTTGAATGTTCACATCTGAGTCTTCCCCCTGCATAGGCTTCAGGCTTGGGTGGTGCTGACGGAGAAGCTCTGAGCTGTGTGACTGATAGTAGTGATGGTCAGTGCTTCTAGAGGAATGATGACATCTCAGTCTGCCGTGTTCAGAGTGGTGGCTGGGACTGTCCCTCCTTGCAGGGCTAGAGGTTAATGTAGATGGCTTCAAAGATGGGGAAGCTGTTTGTGCTCCATGGGCGAGGCTGGAGCTTCTTTTAGGTAAGGATTGGTGTCTGCTCCACCAATCGTCATCACTTGCATGGGAAGAGTGAAAGGGCTGCTTCCATTCTTCATCTCTAGCCCCTCGAATCTTTCCACCAACTTCTCCACCGATTGGCTATGGGCTGCAGACCAGTACTTCCATTCTCCAGAATCCCCAGTAATCATCAATTTCCTGATTCTCCAGCAGCTCGGGGAATGCGATTCTCAAGAGGTTCCTTCTTGCAAAGCAACCTTGAATGCTTTCAAAGAACTTGCTTTTGGCAGGGTTGCCTCAAGGGGTTTGGAGTCTTCACTGGGCAGCATCCACTCCAAAGACCAGATCAGCTCCCACATTTTGGGTCTCGCTCCCAGCTGTAAGGCCTGGGAAGATTCTTTCTCCACCGGTACACTTGCTTGCGCTTGCTCTACTGAGGTGGCAGCCACGGCCAGTGAAGTGACTGGCTCAGGGACCACTCGGAGACAGCAGGCTTAATTCAACTGTTTATTGAGGTACCGGACAATCATCTGCTCCGCTCTTGTCCTTTTATAGCTAGCTGCCGGCTGGCTGGACCAATCAGCAGTTTGTTCTCCTCCCGCCTGAACTGCTGCCCCAATTGGCTGCGTCGGGTCTTTGACAGCTCGGACTCCTCGTGGCAGCTGCGCTTGTGTATTAGGTGGTTTGAGCTGACAGCTCAGAGCTGTCAGATGTCGCGCCTGCGCATTCACTAGCAGCAGCTTTTGACAGCTGTCAAAAGCTGCTGTATGTATTCTTGTCATGGTTATTTTAATATTTCAAGTTTAACATGAAATATTAACTTTACACTTAACGTTACATCAATACATTACACCCCTTACCCCTCCCCTGAACAGGTTTCGGTCCTCTCCCTCTGTTGTAGTTTATGCCTGCCCATTCGTAGTTGTGAAGATAGGTTGGTGGTCTCCTTGTTCGGTTGGAGCGACGTAGGGGTGTTTCGATGCCTGGCTCCCCTTCCCCCTGTTCTGGTGGTTGCTGAGAGTCAATCGTCGGTAACGCCTGGTTGGGCCCCCTCCTCCCGTTTCAGGTTGTGGGTTGTTGCTTGCGGGTTGTGTTGTATTTTGGGGGCTCCATTTCCTTAGTTGATCGATGTGGCGCCGGATGTGCCCATTTTGGCCAGTCTCAATAAGATATGACAATGGTCCCGTTTGGTCTATGACAACCCCTTGCAACCACTTAGGTCCTCCTGCATAGCTCCTTGCCCAAACGGTTTGTCCATTCGTAAAGGATCTTTGCGGCAGGGGTTGCTTTGCATCAGTGGTAGACCTGTCAGGGTGCATCCTGTCCAGCTGGGTGATTAGTCATCAACCCCAACTAAGCTCCGCTGGAGATTTTTCCGTGGAAGTGCAGGGGTGGTGTGTTGGGCTAATAAGAACTGGGCTAATCGTCGGTGCCAGTTCCCTTTGATGGTTTTTCTTAGGGCATCTTTAGTAGACCTCACCATAATCTCAGCCATTCCGTTAGACGAGGGATTGAATGGAGCCGACGTAACATGCCTAATAGAGTTCATCCTGGTGAATATCTGAAATTCACGAGAAGTTAATTGAGGCCCATTATCCGAGACCAAAGTATTTGGTCAAATACTTTGGCCACCTAATGAGAAAGAAGGACTCACTGGAGAAGAGCCTAATGCTGGGAAAGATCGAGGGCAATAGAAGAAGGGGACGACAGAGAATGAGGTGGCTGGATGGAGTCACTGAAGCAGTAGACGTGAGCTTAGATGGACTCCAGAAGATGGTAGAGGACAGGAAGGCCTGGAGGAATGTTGTCCATAGGGTCGCGATGGGTTGGACACGACTTCGCAGCTAACAACAACAACATCCGAGACCAAGACATCGGGAAGGCCATGTGTGACAAAAAGCCCCCCGTGGCTGCTGTGGTAATGCTATTGACTGGAGTGACTTCCAGCCACTTGGAATAGCTATCTACTGCTATTAGAAAGTTTTTCCCCTGGAAGGGTCCTGCAAAGTCCACGTGCACCCGGGACCACGGGTTCTTGGTTGTCTCCTATTTATGGACTTGGGCCTGAGGTGGGTCTGACCTTGTTAGTTGGCAGGGATAGCATCCTGCCACATGGGTTTCAATGTTTTTATCTAATCCTGGCCACCACACATAGCTCCTTGCATCTTTACCACACATAGGGCTTTCATCTTTACCATTGCGGGGTGTCCTTCGTGCAGTGTGTGTAATGTTTGTGGTCTGTGTTTCTCCGGAACCACTACTCTGTTGCGCCATAGGATGCACCCCTAGTGGGATGACAGCTCTTGTTTCCTAGCAAAATATGGCTGGAACTCTGGCCCTGGGTAAGTAGCTGGCCATCCAGCAGTAACCCAGTGCAGGACTCTGCTAATGGTTTTCTCTTTGGCTGTGGCTGAGGCAATGTCCCTGGCGGATAAGGGGCATTCCGGCAGTTCCATGATTGTCAGGATATGTCCTGCCGGGGCTGAGTCAGGGTTATTGGTCGGCAGGGGAAGCCTACTGAGTCCGTCAGCGTGGCCCAATTCTTTTCCCAGCTTGTGGACTAGTTTGTATGTGTAAGCAGATAAAAAGGTTGACCATCTTAAAATTCTCGGTGACAGGATTTGGGGAGTTAATTTGTCCCATGTGAAAATGCCTAAGAGGAGTTTGTGGTCGGTGAAGATGGTGAATTGTCTGCCATACAGGTAATCGTGAAACTTCTTCACGCCTGCAACAATTGCTAACCCTCCCTGTCTATTTGGGCATAATTTCTTTCCGCCTTAGTCAGGGTCCTGGAATAGAATGCTATCGGCTTCTGTATTCAATTTCCCTTTAAGTGACTCAGGACTGCCCCTATTCCGCACGGGGATGCATCGCAAGCGATGCATAGGGGCAGATCTTCTCTGAAAAGTGTGACTGTGGAGCTGTTACACAGGATGTTTTTTAGGTTTTGAAAACTGGTGTCATGCTGTGATGTCCAGATCCATGGGCTTCCCTTATCCAGCAGTCTATGTAGGGGTTCGGCTAATGTCGCTTTATGGGGCAGAAATGCATGGTAGAAGTTTTAACAGTCCGAGGAAGACTTGCAGCTCCTGTTTGTTTTTGGGTGTGGGGGCTGCTTTGATAGCCTTAATCTTGGAGTTGGTCGGATGGATCCCCTGGGCATCTATTCTATAGCCAAGAAATTCCATGAAGGAAACCCCTATTTGAGCACTTTTCTTTTTGTAGTTTGAGACCGGCTTTCCTAAATCTGGTCAGAACAGCTGTCAATCGGTCTGCCAAATTTTGTTCAGATTCTCCAGCGATGAGGACATCGTCGAAATAGGGGCAAACCCCGGGGATTCCCTTTAAGGTTTTCTCCATTATTTCTTGGAATATCCCTGGGGCTGCTGATATGCCAAATTGTAGCCGCTTTACTTTAAAAGCCCTGTGGTGAGTGACTATGGTCTGCGCATCTGCGGTTTCCTGGGTTACAGGGAGTTGCAAATACGCCTGCGCCAAGTCTAATTTGGCAAAGATGGCGCCGGATCGGATAGAAAAGAGGACGTCTTTCACCGCGGAGACTGGGTAAGCGTGTGCGTTTAACGCTCGGTTCAGGGTGGCTTTGTAGTCGGCGCAGAGCCGAATTTGGCGTTAGGTTTTATTGGAGTGACAATTGGGGTTTCCCAGCTTCCCCCGTCGGTAGATTCTAAAACTCCTATTTTTACTAGGCGTTCCAGTTCGTCCTCAATTTTCTTTTTGAGGGCGAACGGAACTCTCCTGGCCCTGATTCTTATGGGTAGCACCTCAGGGTTAGGTTTTAGGGATATTGGGGCACCGGTGTACTTCCCAAGCAACTTGTCGAAGACGTCTGCAAATTGATTGCAGACGGCTTTGAGGCTTGCGGCCTGTGTGGAATTTACTCCCGTTATGGCAATGCCTAAGGGCTTGAACCAGTCTAGGCCGATTAGGCTGGTTTGGTCCCCTTGGGTAACTAACATGTTCAGGGGTCCCCGGAATTTTTTGAATTCCACTAATAATTTGGCCCTTCCTTTCAGTTGGTTGGGGGATTTCTGCTAATCTGCCAGGTGTATCTGGGGGGGTTTTAATGGAATACGCGTCTGGTTCTGTTGGCAAATTTCCTTAAAAGTTTTTAAGGAAATTAGGGAAACCGAGGAACCGGAGTCCACTTCCATGTCACAGGGGACCCCTTGTAGTCTTGCTCTAATTTTAACTTTTGGGTTTAGAAGGTGGACCCCTTGTGCTCCCCTGTCCTGGTTTACTACCTGCACTAGGGACCCCCGGGGCTTTTCGCTAGCGGCCGCTGTGGGTCTCGTACCTGGGGAGGTTGCCTCAAGTTCGTGGAGATTCTCGTAGTTGCGGCTGCGGCATACTGTTCTGATGTGTCCGGTTTTCCCGCAATTATGACATTTAGCATTGCGGAATCGGCAGGATGCTCTGGCATGCCTTCCCCCGCAACTGGCACAGGTGAATCGCTGATCTTTGGGGACGTTTCTCGTATAGTTGTCAGCTTTTGGTTTTGGCTGTTCCCCGTGATCATTGTGGTGGGTTAGGAGTTTTTTGAATCGCCGATTAATTGCGTCCACATCGGTCAGGTCATCAAGTTCACCGTTATCACTGTGGTTTATCTCCTCTTGATGCACCGACCCTTGTGGTCCGTTCCCAGCCCGAGTGGAATCTCCTTGGTGGCTGTCTTCGTACGCCAGAACTTCCCTGGAGACTTCAGCTAAGGTTAAGGTGGTTTTTGTGATAATTTTCTTTTGGAGTCTTTCATCTTTGAGCCCGATAACTATTTGGTCCCGGATCCGGTCTTCTAAGTCCGGGAACCGGCACCTGCGGGTGGTGTGCCGGACCCCTGCGATGAAATCAGTCGCGGATTCATCCAGCAGTTGTCGGCGATGTGCAAATTGCACCCTCCAGTAAAGCTCGGAGCGCGTGGGCATGAAATGTTTGCTGAGTTTTTCCGTCAGTTCTGCGTAGGGTACTTCGGCTACCGGTTCCGGGCTGAAGAGTCCGACGGCGACATCGTATACTGCCAGGCCGCTTATATACAGGAGGGCTGTTGCCTTGGACTGGTCCTTGGTGATCTTGCTCACCAGTAGGAACCCTTCGACTTGCCCCAGATGTGACTCCCAATGCTCGGGGTGACGAATGCCGAATTCTCGGATGTGTCCGAGGTTGGCCATGTGTCTCGGTCCGTGTTTCTGCTTCGCTGTGTCTGCAGAAGTTATACTTCCAGGCAGTGACTTCGGCAGTGACTAGCTCCGGCCGCCGGAAAATTCTCTTTCCTTGGCGGGTGACTTCAGCTCAGTGAAGCATATCCCATCCTCGTCGCCAGTGAAGTGACTGGCTCAGGGACCACTCGGAGACAGCAGGCTTAATTCAACTGTTTATTGAGGTACCAGACAATCATCTGCTCCGCTCTTGTCCTTTTATAGCTAGCCGCCGGCTGGCTAGACCAATCAGCAGTTCGTTCCCCTCCCGCCTGAACTGCTGCCCCAATTGGCTGCATCGGGTCTTTGACAGCTCGGACTCCTCGTGGTGGCTGCGCTTGCGTATTAGGTGGTTTGAGCTGACAGCTGAGAGCTGTCAGTTGTCACGCCTGCGCATTCACTAACAGCAGCTTTTGACAGCTGTCAAAAGCTGCCGCGTGTATTCCTGTCACGGTTATTTACCTCACAAGTTTAACATGAACTATTAACTTTACACTTAATGTTACATCAATACATTACAGCCAGGGTGCTGGATCCAGGCACTACTTCCTTCTCCATGTTGAGATCATCCCTTTGTCAGCTGGCCCCTCAACTTAGAAACGGTGACTAAAGCTCAGGACCCCAATGTGGTTAAGGTAGAAAATGTTAGTTTTTGGGTTAATGTCATGGTTCCAAAAGATGAAACCCTTCAAAAGAACTTCGAAGCATTGTTTTCCTTAAATAATCTTTTATTCGGGAAACAAAGTATCGGCACTACATAGTTGAACCCAAAAACTAAATTCCCTTCTCCCTGATACAATTTAACAAAGTGCAATTCCCACCCCCAATATACTGTCATAAATCACATTCCCCAATTAGCTTAAAACACGGGCTTTCTCCTTAGCTCCACAGCCCGCCAAAACGTTATCAGCTTGTCCTTGGGTTCCCACCACAGCGTTATGTTATGGCTAGCTAACCTTACATTACAACCCCCCCACTGCTGTACCTAATTTCTAAACCAAGAAAAAGCATGTTAAAGGAAAAGAGAAAATGGCTGTATTTTCATTAGTTGTCAAAGTGGGAACATCCAATGTTAGCAATGTAATTCATTTATTTGGTCAATAATTCATTTATTTGGTCAATCAATTATGAGTATGTATGTATATGTATATGTATATGTATATGTATATGTATATGTACATGTATATAGATATACACACATATGCATATGATTGGGGCCTAGCAAGGTAATCTAAAAATAGTTAACAAGCATTTGACACATATCTCCCTTGCTTCTCAGCTAACAAAGCGAGAGAGATCCTGTGGCCTAGAGGTGAAAACAACTGCCTAATGTGCAAACAGCCCAGGTTTGAATCTCAGAAGGGTATGGCTGACTGACGAAAAGAAATAAGTTTGAAATGCATATCAGTCTCCCTTTAATTCTTTGTTAGCAAAACCAATTTACACAAATATGAGCTGTCACCAGTGGTGACTACTGCCTGTTCGATGGCCTTCGGTTAGGCTGAGACAGGAAATAAGATTTGTCCCATGTTTGGGGCCTAGCATACATACACATACATACATACATACATACATACATACATACATACATACATATATATATATATATATATATATATATATATATATATATATATATA
>JAKJMR010017558.1:299210-321899 GCA_024449315.1 Daboia siamensis
ATAACCTTCCTTCCTTCCTTCCTTCCTTCCTTCCTTCCTTCCTTCCTTCCTTCCTTCCTTCCTTCCTTCCTTCCTCCCTCCCTCCCTCCCTCCCTCCCTCCCGCCTTCTCTTCCTTTCATTCTTCCTTTTTCTTTCCTTTCTTTCTAATATATATAACTGCCTACTGTACAAGAAATATTATTAGATACTTTATGCTGCCCACTGCACAAGAAATATTATTAAATACCTTATGCATAAGAGTAAATTATAAGTACTTTAGAAGAAAAAGATTATACCAGATTTTGATTAGATGAGATTTTTAAAAAATGTCACTGTGAGCAGTTAGTAAATTATGTGCAAAGAATCTGAACTCCTGTTGAATGAAAGTTGTTCTTACCCTTTTGAAATATCCAGTTATATGCTATAAAGACCATAGCTTACAAGATTGTTGAGCCACTCAAAAAGTCTAGGTGTTGGCTGTGAGTTAACCTATTTTTTTAGAACTGTCATTTTAAAGTATTTAATCACATTTTGCAGCCACTAGACACTAGCTAGCTAGAATAGCTTCCAGAAAGAAAAATTTAGTTGTTTAGATCAGAGGTTATTTTTTCTGAGACTTGATAGACTTAAGTAATCCCACTGAATGTTCTAGAAAGGGTATGTTTGTTTGTGTTGTTTTGAAGATTAACTTAGAAGGAAACAAATGGAAAGCTCATCTACTTTATTCTTTTGATTTCTTTGCCTCCTAATTCTCTCCCTCTCCTCACTGTTTGTTTTCCAGTATTTTCTAATACTTTGTCATTCTTCCCAATCACTGAGAATGTGTTTTGTTTGTTCCACGCATTCACGTTTGGTGTTGATTTGCTGCAATATAATTTAATACAATCCTGATCCTCTTCTCCAAATATCTACTTTGGCACAGCATCAATCACATAATTTCCACAATTATAAGTTGGAACTAAAGTTATAACTTTACCTAAATTTACCTAGATTTTCTCTAAACGGGTTCTATTAGTAAAAGCCTTCTAATGAAGGCAGATGTTTTATGAATAAAGTTTATTTTGAAGTATCTGAGATACAACTATTATGAAGAAAGTGGCAGGAATACTGCAGTTAGATGCATTGTAAACTAGAACAATCCTGTTTGTAGATTATATGTGGTTGTTCCTTTATTTAGATCTAATTCAAGTCACCAAGTGAACATGTATATTATAAATTTACTAAAATGTAGTTTCAAGTTAGTACTTTCAGCATCTTCTCTGAATTTTATAAATATAAACTTTTCTGTACTTATAATACAAGGAATGTCATTAAGTTAGTAGAAAATATATTTTAAAATATTTTACAAGCAAAATGATTCTAATCCATGAATTTTATTTCAAATACATTTAACTATACAGCACCCAGAGTTCCTCTTTAAGGGAAATGGCATCTAGAATTGTGAAAAATTAATAAAATAAAAAAATAAAAAAACAGTGAAAATAAAGGGATAAATTAGAATCTTCCTCTTTGCCAACAGTTTAAAACAGATATTCTATCATTAGTTGCTTTCTACCATATAAGAAAACTTGAAGAAAGAAGCTACAAAGTCTTGCTTATAAGTCAATACTTTCCATCAAAATACTACTTATTGAGTTAAACATAGAGAATCTTTTGTTTGGGATTCTTAAATTCAAAAAGGATACATTAGACATAGTTTGGTCCTGCATAACTGCCTTTAAGACAATATTTCATCTGATTGCCAAGAAACAAGCCACACATGCTGAATAATTTGAAAGACACATATTTTGTAAATAGGAAATTCTGACTGTTATAAAATATTGCATGGGATGATCAAATTATTATGACCACAATTTGGCAAGTTACATAAGGACAATGATCGAAGGTGAAATAATGGAAATGGCTAAGTCATTCTGCTAAGCTTGTAAGCCGCCCTGAGTCTTTGGAGAAGGGCGGGATATAAATGGAATTAAAATAAAAAAATAAAAAATAAATTCATACAAATTTTAATGGATTATCTAATAGTAAAAGAAAAGTCATAACCATTACTCAAATGGATTTAGATGTTATCCTTCAGTATTAATAATGGTCCTTTATGTATCTACACATTTTGGTATACATTATTTATCCTTAAATAATGCTACTTAAATTTACTACTTTCCTTAAATTTATTACTATTAAATTTAAGGTACTACTTTGTTCCTTAAATAAAGCAAAAATGGTATCATTTCTTTTGAAAACAGTTAATATCTTAGACTTTGAGTTTCATCTCAAGCATTATCTTCCTAGAATTGTTTGAAGACTGCCATCTAATGGTTAAGACTGGAGACAAAAGTATTTTATTAGCTACAAACTATATCCTGGATAAACTTGCTACCGTAGATTCCAGCGTATAAGACGACTTTTTAACCCATGAAAATCTTCTCAAAATTCAGGGGTCGTCTTATACGCCGGGTGCTGAAACTTTAGGGACAGGGCTGGCTGGAAAATCTGGAGTGGATCTTCCATTTAGTCTGCGCAGGGAAAGCGGGACCAATTGGAGTAGAAGCTGCAGTCTGTGATTTTTTACAGGCTGGGGTCTGGGCGTCTTTCCTTCTAAAGATGAAGAGCAGCTGTAGGCAGGTGGGGAATGCAAGAGCAACTTGAAAGGCAGGTGGGGAATGCCGGAGCAGCTGCTTAGCTCTAAGGACACATTTGACTCAGGAACTGGGCGGGCTGGCTGGAAAACCTGGAGTGGATCTCCCATTTCATCTTTTTTTTTTTAATCCCATTTATATCCCGTCCTTCTCCGAAGACTCAGGGCAGCTTACAATTTAAAGCACAAATCAATGTGCTTAGCAATAGCCTTCATTCTATGTATATGCCTGCTTATTAGAGCTTTCACACACACACACACCCCACAAGCAGCATCATTACAAAGTCAGCTTATTGCTCCCAACAATCTGAGTCCTCATTTTACCTACCTGGGAAGGATGGAAGGCTGACTCAACCTTGAGCCTGGTGGGATGAGAACCTGCACTACTTGCAGGCAGCTGGTGTTACTTAAGGCTCTGCGCAGGGAAAGCTTTAGAGTGAATTAGGAAAAGTGAAAAAGTGAATTAGGAAAATAGGAAACGGTTGCTGGAATTGGGTATGTGTAGTTTAATGAAAAGAAGGGTGAGGGGTGACATGATAGCAGTGATCCAATATCTCAGGGACTGCCACAAAGAAGAGGGAGCCAAGCTATTCCCCAAAGCACCTGAAGGCAGGAGAAAAAGCAATGGATGGAAATTAACCAAAGAGAGAAGCAACCTAGAACTAAGGAGAAACTTCCTGACAGTGAGAACAATTAACCAGTGGAACAACCTGCCTCCAGAAGTGGTGAATGCTCCAACACTGGAAGTTTTTAAGAAGAGACTGGACAGCCATTTGTCTGAAATGGTATAGGGTTTCCTGTCTGAGCAGGGGGTTGGACTAGATGACCTCCAAGGTCCCTTCCAACTTATGATGATGATGATGATGATGATGATGATGATGATGATGTTTAATCCACTTGCACTGTTTTATGTTTACATGTTTGATGACAAACAGCCTTATGTTTATAAGTGACAGTTTTCCTACTAAGTACTTGCATGTCATAAGCATTTGAATTAAAATTACCATATTAAAATCAAATCTGATGTTTTTTAATTTTTATTTGGTGTGCGTTGGAAGAGGGGTAGTCTTATACAGCGAGTATAGCCCAAACCCTATAATTTAACAGGAAATATAGGGGGTCGTCTTATACGCCCAGTCGTCTTATACGCCGGAAAATACGGTAAATATTTTCAGCTTTTTTTTTGCATCAAAAATTAATTCCAGTGATTATAATAGATTTGAATGTCCAATCATGATGCTGTCATTTTTCTGAAAATTCAGGATATTTCATTATCTTTCCTGTAGAATTTGTTTCCAAAAATATTTCATCAGAATATCATTAATAACAAAATGCTAAAGGTGGATGTGTTTAACCAAGCTTTTTGTCTTTCCCAGAAAATTATTCAGAGAAAATATCAATTCTATTCGGTTCAGATGAATGGAATTTGTAAACTTGAAACTGAGCTTCTGATAATGAATCAATGCTCCATGCATGCTCTTTTGCAATCTTTAAGAAACTGGGTGACATTTTTATTATTTTGGTTGGAAGAAACAAAATTACTACATAGCCTTGGGGTACTGAGATTCATGTAAATAATGTGAAAATATCAATAACATCTCGCTTTCTAAACCTACAGCTACCCATTTATTAGAGGCCAAATCTCATTGTGTCTGAGTTCACACATACTGTCAGAATCAAACAAACCATATTGTTCCCATATGTATTCAAATTAAATTATACAAATCCTTGTGTGTATAACAGAATCTAAACAATGTTTGAACATTATTTAATAAAAAGCACAGGAAGATAATTTTCACTCAGATTAGAGTATACTAAAAAGAAATATTTAATTCCTTCTACTCATGTAAACTTGATGAAAATTGAATTTCCTCAAATGCCTTGATTATCTTTAACCTAATAAATAAATTTTCTCCAAAACAATCTGTTCCCAACCTGGTTCTTCCAAGTTTTTTCTCTCAAGATAGAGCCTATGGAATTTTAAGGACCTTCAATGGAAATGAATGCTTTCAAACATTGTGACCCATTCATTTTATTCATTTTTGTTTCTTTTCATTTCACCTATATTGTTGATACAGAAATTCATTTATAATCCACTGTGTTTTACAACTTCCCCATTATTACATCCATCAATTTCTCAATGATCTCCTAAAAACAAAATCTCATTTGCACATCCAGACTGGAATAAACCTGACTGCACTTTCCAAATGCTGTTCATGTTACCTCTTGAATTTTCCAATCAGAGGTTTGCCAAAAACATTCTCAGGCACACCTAATATCCAAATCATCCCCAGTATTGACTTTACAATTTTTTTTTTATCAAGGAACAATAATGACATTCTTCTAATTCTCTAACAGGAATGAAATTTACAACTGTACATAGACCTTAAACAAGCGCAAAGCTTTTCCATAAGGAAACCACACCTATATTTTTATATTTCTTCACTTATTTTTTTCAATATTCTCACAGCATTCATTACTTTTCATCAGTTTTTTTCTTCTGGGACACTGAATTTATAGTTGCAATTCCACTCTTTATATATTGTTATCATTTCCAAGCAAAATTTCCAGAATTTTCCGTACATTTTCTCACTTCAGTTTCACCCCAATTATCTCTTTACTTTCATTTTGAAAACCATTTCTGCTACTGGAGATCCATTTAGCTCTTTTCACTTCCTTCCAAAACACTTTTTTTAAAAAAACTTCAATCAGTATTGCTTTACATTTTTTTTCTCTATCTTTAAATCTGAATTGTTGCCTGTTCTCTTTTATTTTTTTCAACAATCTCTTTTTCTTTGTAAATAGTATAACATATCTTTCTGTCATTCTCATTTCATATTGTAATCATTCTCTTATGTACATTTTTTTTCTCATTTCAGGCTCTTTCACTATTATTCTACCAGACATCTTATTTAATATTTACTATTAATGATACATCACACTTTTGTATGCGGTCTGCAAACAATTATCACCTGGTGAAAAAAAGGGAATGAAAATGCATTTATTTATGACAACTGATGGAAATTGTAGCCATTTTTACTTTGTTTTTAACATGCTTTTTCTTCTGTTTAGAGAGCAGTGTTGAAGGAGAGATGGGGTGAATGCTTGAGCTCAGCTAGCCATAATAATAATGCAGCTCCGTGGGAACTCAAGGACACAAACCAATAACATTTTGGCAGGCTGAGGAGCTGGGGAGAAAGCCCTTGCTCCGGGCTAATTGGATGATGTGAATTATGACTGCTTAATGGGGGTGGGACTTGCAACTTGTTACTTTGTATATGGGGGAAGGGAATCTAGTTTTGGGTTCAACTATGTAGTGCCGATACTTTGTTTTCTGAATAAAATATTCTCTAAGGAAGAATTCTTGCCTTAAAATTCTTTAAGGGGTTTCATCGATTGGAACCATGACAGTAGAACTTTTTGGCCAGTATCCCAAAAGGGAAACTCAGCTGCTTATCATATTCTATGCAAGCTAGGATCTGTAATCTAGAGATTATATAACTATAAAGCTTTAGCCAATATCCCATCAACTTGGAGATGCATGAATGTATTGACAACAATCAGCCAAATCCAGGTAGCAAAAGTTTTGATTAATAATTTGAGATACTTGAATCCAATGGTGATAGGATAAGTAACTTTCCTTTTGGTAGGAATTCTTACCCTCTCTGCCATCCCTTTAGGTCAGAAAAAACCTCCATCTATTTCTTTAGATTAGTTAAGTAACATAATATTTAAAATCTAATTAATGCTTCCCTCTTGCCTCTTTAACATAAATATGAATTAGGGGACTGTCTATTTGACACATCACTCTTTGGATTCTAGCAGTGTTTTCCTTTTGCTAGCGTTAGTACTCAAACTTCCCTTTGTCCACCAAGATCATTCTATGTACTTTTTATAATTTCTATGGATTTTTTTTCTCATCCTCTCATGTGCCTTTGTACTATTCCATCATTTATTGTAGTTTTTTTTCCTTTCCTAATAGAGTTTTCTTCTCTCATGTCTTGCAACAAACATCTCCTGGCAACATTTATTTCCAAGATACAGATTTCATTTTTTCTCCAAGAAATGAGTTCCTTAGCTATTCCAGTGTTGTAGCATGTCCCCCTTATTCTAACTCCCATCTAAGATCAATTTTAAAAGTTGTAGAATATATTAGGCTTTTCCATCCTTAACCTTGAAGGAAAATCAGCTCTACATTAGAACCACTTTAGTAATTAATACTGCAGTTGCAAATATTATTGATGACATAGGGAAAATGCCAAGATGTAAAATATACTTCCTCTAGAGTTGCATTGTCACAGCCTTACGCAAACTACAGCCTGTAACATATTAAGGGTAATGCTCATATTACTGAATTAGTATTTGTTTTAGATTATAAATAGCCAGACAGCCCAAAGGTCAACAAATAAGTTGACAATAATGTAATATATTAAAATTAAGCAATGATAGCAAAAGCAGTATAACAATATAAATGGCACTACTCCCTGTTCAAGATATATAATTATATATGAATTATACATTAATGACATTATTGCGATGTAAAGAGGAAAAAAAGCATATATCTGGCCTCTCTCACAACTAAAGTCACAAGGATCATGGAAACACAAAGCCCAGTAATTTAATGTGAGAGGAGTGTTTCAAAAGCAAACTTGCCAGGCCATTTGCAGCTAAGCAAAATGTTGTTCCCAATCATATCATTCTCAAGACTGTCCCTGTTAGATACTGGGTTCGTTGCATAATCGACAAGACGAGGCGAATGAGTTGAGCAAAGAACATTGTTTATTGCTTTCAGGAACTGAACTGAGAAACGGGGCTGCAAATGCAGCAATTTATACCCTGGCCTCTAGGCGGCGGCCAATAGGTTTAAAGCAATCTATTGCCGCCCTAGCGGCGCTGGAGACGGGTTGTCTGAGGAGCTGGGAGCTGTTAGCCAGCTTCCCTGCTTGAGTAACCTTCCAGCAATTAACCTACGTGATATTCCCTGAGCAAGACAAAGCCCAATACATTACACCCCTCTCCCCTAGAATGTACATACATTATGACAACAAAAGGAAAATGACCACAGCAATACAAGTTTTACAGAGGTACAACAGTAACATACAATGTCCACATTTTTCCATACTAATACAGACAGTCTCCTGGCTAGTAGCACGTTAATAATACAACAACATTTTAGCTCAGTTATTTCAAAACAAAATCTTGTAGACAGGTAGGAGGCTTGGAACGCCTGGGAGAGCCAGGTACTCCCTGGCCTACCAGCTTGTCCACCGGGCTGGGTAGACCAGGGTCCATAAGTTCAAGCGAATCTGGCTGACTCAGAATTCTCTGGCTGGCCCTTTCTGGTTGGCCCACCCCAGAGTCCAATCACTCCGCAGAGTTAGCACAGCGGCTGTAGTGTTCTGGTTGGCTTTCTCTGTCAGGAGCCCCATGTTGCACTCCTGGGCTCTGCTCCCCTACGGACACCTTCCCATTGTTCTGACTGCTCGGGACCTCAAAGTCTATGGATTGTCCGGCCTGTTTGCTGGTTTGTGGTCCGTGAATGGGACCTGGGACGAAGTCCTTGTTTTGTGGCCGTTCTGGAAAATGCTTCCTAAGCTGACCGATATGGCGACAGATGACTTGCCTGCCTTCTAGGCCCACTTCGTATGAGAGAGGGTCTGACGTTTTGGTAATTTTCCCTGGCACCCACAAGTTCCCATCCCCATAGTTCCTGGCCCACACTCCTTCACCCACTTGCAGTCCCCTTGGGGGTTTTGGGTGAGAGGGTTCAGTTGCCACCCGGTCTGGGTTCAACCTGTCCAGTTTCATTAGTCACCTCCCCCAGCGCAGCTCTGCTGGGCTTTTACCCGTTGCCGTGTATGGCGTGGAATGTTGGCAGAGCAAAAAGTCGGCCAGTCTGGGGTGCCAGTCCCCAGTCACTATACGCTTCAATGATTCTTTTGTGGTACACACCATTCATTCGGCTAAACCATTAGTAGATGGGTGAAATGGAGCTGATGTTGCATGCCTAATGAGGTTTGCCCTCAGGAAGGCCTGAAATTCTGCCGCAGTAAATTGGGCGTTATCGGACACTATGAGGTCCGGCAGTCCATGCATTGCAAAGTGTTTCCTAAGCACCTGGATGGTCCTAGCAGTAGTCATATTTGCGACTGGTATAACTTCTAGCCATTTAGAGTGGCTGTTGACCACTATAAGAAAGAGATGTCCCTGAAAGGGGCCAGCCAAGTCTATATGAATCCTTTACCAGGGGGCATGTGTCTCCTCCCACCTGTGAACAGGAGCGTGTGGCATTTCAGGCCTAGATTGCTGGCATGTATAACACCCATGCACCTGAGCCTCAAAGGCTTTATCTAATCCTGGCCACCATAAATGGCTTCTTGCCAAAGCTTTCATGCGAACAATACCCGGACGACCTTCTTGAAGCGATTGCAATACCCTATCCCTTAATGAGGTGGGAACAATGACCATGTTCCCCCAAAGAATACAACCCTTGTGAGCTGAGAGCTCATGTCTCCTTGTGAAATAGCTCTGAAATTCAGGACCTGGGCTTTTATCATGTGTACCCAAGAGAGCACTCTGCTTAGAGTCTTATCTGCTGCTGTTTCTGCAGCTATGTCCCACGTGTGGAGGGGAAACTCTGGCAAGTCCTGAATGGACAAAATGTGGGCCGCTGGGGCCGGATCTGGTTCGATTTGAGGCAGTGGAAGTCTGCTCAGGCTATCTGCATGGCCCATATCCTTGCCGGGTTTGTGAATTAGCTTAAAGCTGTAAGCCGATAAAAAAATGGACCATCTTAGCATCCTAGGGGATAAGATGTGGGGTGTCTGTCTGTCTGTCTGTAGTGAATAACCCCAATAGTGGTTTATGGTCTGTAAAGACCGTGCCTTCCGTAAAGTAGTCGTAGAATTTTTTTACTCCAGCTACTATAGCCAGTGCCTCCTTGTCAATCTGAGCATAGTTACGTTTGGCAGAGGACAGTGTCCTCGAGTAAAAAGCAATTGGAACCAGAGTTCCATTGCTCTCTAAGTGACTTAGGACTGCCCCCACCCCATACAGAGACGCGTCACATGCTAGGCATTTCATTCCTTGAAATGAGTGATTGTGGAAATGACTGACAGAAGAGCTTTCAATTCCTGAAAACTTTTTTCGTGAACACTAGTCCACTTCCATGCAGCATTTTTGTCCAAGAGCCAGTGTAACGGCTCTGCCACTGAGGTCTTTTTAGGAAGGAATGCATGGTAAAAAATTAGGAGGCCTAGGAATGCTTGCAGCTCTCCCTTCGTTTTGGGGCTGGGTGCCATCTGAATGGCTTTTCTTTAGACTTAGCAGGGTGGATGCGGTCAGCATCTATATGGAAACCCAAGAATTCAGTTGAAGGGACTCCAATACTGCACTTATTCTTTTTAAGCTTGAGGCCTGCTTTGCGCAGCCTTAGCCTCCTTGCTAGCACCTCAGTGGACTCACCGGCGATGAACATGTCATCAAAATAAGGGCAAATCCCCAGAATGCCCTTGAGCGTCCATTCCATAATGCCCTGAAAAATGCTGGGGGCTACACTGACCCCAAATTGCAGGCATTTTGCATTTTACTTTAAATGCCCCCCTGTGGGTTACAATTGTCTGTGCCGCGGCTGTGGCCTCATCAACAGGAAGCTGTTGGTAGGCCTGAGCCAAGTCCAATTTTGCAAAAATTGTACCACCTTGCAAAGATGCCAGGATGTGGCTTACTACTGGCACTGGGTATGCATGCTGTTTGAGTGCATGGTTAATTGTGCATTTATAATCAGCACAGATTCTGACCTCCCCATTGGCTTTTAGTGGCGTTACAATTGGGGTCTACCATTCATCCCCATCTACTGGCTGCAGTACGCCCTGTTCAACAAGTTTATCTAACTCAGCGTCTATCTTGTGCTTGAGAGCAAATGGCACCCTACAAGGTTAATCCTGATCGGCACTACAGTAGGGTCTAGTTTAAATGTTATTGGCAGGTCCGTGTAAGTCCCCAGGGCTGAATCAAACACATCTGCAAATTTCTTGCATACTGTTGCTAGACTTGCGTCCAGTTAATTCCGGTTACTAGGATGCCTAGTGTATCAAACCAATCAAGCCCGATCAGGCTCATTTGCTGACCCCCTACTATGACAATGTCCAGGTGCCCAGAAAACCCCTGAAATTTAAGGGCTAGTGTGGCCTCACCCTTGACTGCAACTTTGGCATTCTGGAAATCAGTTAGTATAATGTCAGAAGGCCTCAGCTTGGCCCATCTCTTACTGTGATTGCAGACAAAATTAAATGTTTCAAGTGAAATGATAGATACGGCGGAGCCCGTGTCCAACTCCATCTTGCAGGGTACCCTTGCAACTCCACCCTTGCAACTTCAGCTTAATGGGACAGCGAGCTCCTGTACTGCAAATGCTTCTGCGGCTGGAGCAAAACCCCACGCTATACTGTCCTGGGGCCCCGGTACCTCTCTTGGTCGGAATGTCCAACTGGCAACCTCTGCAGATGGATGTGATGTGGCTAGTCTTTCCGCAGGCCTGGCACGTGGCTGTCCGGAACGTACAGTCCAAACATTGGTGATGGCCGCAACACCCTGGGCACCTAAGGAAGGGACCTGCCTTGTAAGTCGCCCCTTGTTGTCTGTCGCTGTGACGCTGTTGGTCGCTGTGTCTTTGTAGCTTGTTGATCTCTGTGTCATCTTTGGGGTCTTCTGTGTGTTTGGCGTTCTCGTGGTGGATGGCTTCCTCGTGCTGTGCTGTTTTGGCAGTCCACATGACTAGTACGGCCCCGCCAGCGGCTTTACCCACCATGATTTCTTTCAGCGCATCTGGAAACGACAGTCTCTTTGGCAAAGTTTTTTCTGTAACTCTAGATTCCGGAGACCACAGACAAGCCGGTCTTGTAGCCTCTCCTCGACATTGGAGAACTGACACAGGCGTGTGGCCTGCCTCAAGGCTGTGATGAACTCAGATGCTGTTTCACCTGGTTGCTGAACTCTCTGTTCGAATGCATGGTGCCAAGCGATTACTGACAGCTTGGGCTGGAAGGGATCTCTGAGCCTCTTCTTCAAGTCTGTGAACGTTACGGACTCTAATGGCGTGGGCATGAACAAATTCTCTGCGATGTCGAACCTGGCTGGGCCGCACACACACAGGAGCGTAGCGGCCTTCAGGCCGTCCTCTGCAACTTGATTCGCATGAAGATACTTCTCGACCCTGGATAGATACGAAGACCATCTTTACGGGTGAGCTATGTCAAATTCTTCCAGCTTTCCTACTTTGGCCATTTTTGCTGGTCTTCGCGGCTGGGGCTCGGTGTCTTCTTATCCTGCTCCATCGTTGCCCAGGGACTGGTCCTCTGGGCACGTGGTCACTAGTGTGACTGTGCTAGGCCGACCATAGGGGGCGGGAATTGCTTTCCCACCAGGCATGTTCAGCCTCTCCGTTAGTGACTCTTCAGCTCAATTGGAGGAGCAGGATCCCACCTTTGTCGCCAGTGTTAACTGGGTTCATTGCGTAATCGACGAGACAAGGCGCGTGAGTTCAACAAAGAACATTGTTTATTGCTTTCAGGAACTGAACTGAGAAACAGGGCTGTGAATGCAGCAATTTATACCCTGGCCTCTAGGTGGTGGCCAATAGGTTTAAAGCAATCTATTGCTGCCCTAGAGGCAGCAATAGTGGCGCTGGAGATGGGTTGTCTGAGGAGCTGGGAGCCATTATCCAGCTTCCCTGCTTGAAAAACCTTCCAGTATTTAAACCACATGATATTCCCTGAGCAAGTCAAAGCCAAATACATTACAGTCCCTACAGTGTCCTAAATTGTCTACATGGGTATTTTGTTCCCAGAGAAGCAAAGCACCACTTTCAAAATGGAATAACTAGGTTGGGTATGAGATGGAGGACATATATGTCAAGCACAGTGACATGTTTTTGTGCCATGGCAAGCAGGATATGATAATGAGCCCAATATCCATTTGTGTTCAGTAGGGCTATTCTGTAATAGCTCATTTAGATTCCTATAGTCATAAGCATGCTTATGAGAAAATCAATCTCCCTACAGAAAATAACAAAAGTCGGTATCCTGGTAATGCCTAGCAACAAATTTCATTCATTTCATTTCATTTTATTAAATTTATATGCTGCCCTTCTTCCTGAGGACTCAGGGCAGCTCACAACAATAAAAATTAAAAAACATAGAGTAAAAAATTTAAAAGAGAATTAAACAATAAATGCAAAATTACAAAACAATTTAACTAATAAAAAGCCTAATTAAAAATTGTAGTCAGTCCAGGCCCGCTTGTTGGAACAACCACATCTTCAGGTCACAGCGGAAGGACCGAAGGTCAGGGGCCAAAGGCAACTCATTCCAGAGGGTTGGCGCACCCACAGAGAAGGCTCTCCCCATGGGGGTCACCAGCTGGTATTGCCTGGCCGACGGAACCCTGAGGACACCGACTCTGTGGGAGCAAACCGGGCGATGGGAGATTGACAATGGCAGCAGGTGGTCTCGCAAGTATCCTACTGCCTAAGCCATGTAGGGCTTTAAAGATTATTACCAGCACCTTGAATCGCACTCGGAAGGTAACTGGAAGCCAATGCAGCTCACGTAGAAGTGGTGTAACATGGGAGTACCGAGATACTCCCATAAGCACCTGCGCAGCCGCATTTTGCACCAGTTGAAGCCGCATTTTGCACAGTCCGGGTGCTCTTCAAGGGCAGCCCCATGTAAAGAGCATTGCAGTAATCCAGGCGAGAAGTGACGAGGGAGTGGGTAACCACGCATAGGGCATCTCAGACCAAAAAGGGGCGCAACTGACACACTAGGCGAACCTGTGCGAAGGCCCCCCTGGTCGTGGCCGTTAGATGATCTTCCAAATTAAGCTGTGAATCCAGGAGGACACCCAAGTTGCGAGCCCTTTCTGAGGGGGGCAATACCTTCTTCCCCATCAAAAGAGATGGAACTTGTTGGACAATACAAGATATTATTATTAAAAGAATGTTTTTATGTATAACACTTCATCAGACAAGCAATGAATGTTCTTTTGAACATGTATACATGTTGTGCCATAGAGCTGCAATATTTTATGCATATATTATAAAAATCTCAATCATACCCATCTTACCAGGAATGTATTAATAATCAATAATACAATTTCCATTTTCAAATCACAAAATTCTTTGCCAGTTTACAGACAGACCTATACTAGCTCCACAGTCCAAAAGGCATTCCTTTCCTCCCAGATTTTTCCTGGTAAGAAAAAAAAGAGTAATTATAGCAGAGTATACAGAAATGTTCCAAAAAAATTGGTATCTGACATCTTTACTTTGTTGTCCTACTTTATGTATAGATCATAACTGCGTTTGCATAACATATTGAACCATAAATTAATAAATTAATAAATTTTAGCCTACTGTGAAGGGCAGATTCAACCCCAGTCGTACATTTATGAAATCGTAGCAGGGACTTCGTAAGCATTCAGTTCAATCCCCTGCTCAGTGCAATAATTCATATTAAAGCCTCCAGATAGATGGCCATAAGGAGATCAGTAGCCTGCGTACATGTATGGTGAACCCATTCCAGTTTTTGCATTTTGGTTTGTTTTTTGTTCTGCATGAACCACGGGCTTCGTAAAAAATCAGTGGTTTTATAAGCCAGACCGAAGTTATGTCTAGAAGGAAAGATGTTCAAAAGGCATCCCTGCATTGCTGCTCAGTAGGAGGAACTGCCTACCTCTGCCTAATTTTGTGAGCCATCGATTGGAGATGGGCTCTTGGGCGTTTCCTAAGCGCCGAGTTCAGCGCGCTTCAGAACTACCGTTTACAGCGCGGGCTGCTTGCCCGTCGCCATAGCGACCGTTCCAGGCACGTGGCGCGTTTGACCACTTTGCTCTGTGCACGAGCCGTGGACGGGAGCGACGGGCAGAGCCTGGAGCAGCAGGAAGGGACCCCAGTGCTGCCTCCAGGACTGTATCGTGTATCCCTCTTTCACCGGGCTGGGAAGCCACGCGCCCACTCTCCCAGATAAAAATGTCGAAAAAGTCCGTTGATGCCCGACAGACTTCAAAAGCCTTTCAGTGTGGTTTAGGAGGGGACAAAGAAGGATCTAGTATCAGTTTGGATGAGCACCAAATTGTTAACGAGGTGAGTCTCATCACCATCCCGCTCCTTCTAGGGCAGTTTTGCAGGGGGTCTGTCTTTAAGCCCTTTTCTCCTAGAAGGTCCTTCCCCCCCCCTTTCCTAAAAAAGAAACCGTTTTCGAATCGGAGAGAGCCTTCCAAGTCCATATATATGCCCTAAAGGTTTTGAGGAAGGAGGTCTCCCTTTTAGCCTCCCTTTTAGCTTGAGTACAATCCTATTCTTGTATTGGCTATTGGCACATAATGTGTTGTGTTTGGCTTGGGTTTAGATTATTGTGGGAATTGTGGATGACTTCTTGCAATGTGTACACTCAGCCAACTGCATTTTATTCAACAGTTATGATTAAAAATATGCCTTTGAGTTCATTCAAACTCCTTTTTGAAAGTGTGCTCTTTATTTTCAGCCAGCTGTTAACCTAGGCAGCAAATCAGGTAAAGCATAATTAAGGTGATACATGAACCCAAGAGGTTCTATAAGATGCCAATCTAGGGAGCAATAGGAAAAGGGTGTTGCTTTGATTCTCAAAGCAGAACTTTAACTTGGGGAAAGGGGATGCTCTTTCTATTCTTCTGCAGGAGAAAAGTATATAAAAAAGAAGAAATATCAGCTACAGAGCTTAAATTTGTCCTAGGAAAAGCAAATTTTTCCCTCCAGATGTCTATGGAGAGTCAGTTATCCAGGTCATAGTTATTCCAAAGGTGCCTTTTTCAAGAGGCAACTGGACTTGTTTTTTCTTGGAGATATTTCGCTTCTTATCCAAGAAGTTCTTCAGAACAGTTTCTTGATGAAGAGCAAAACATCTTCAAGAAAAAACTATGAAAGTCCTATTACCTCAAGCTGTTGTCACCTCTGTTACTTGCATGCTTTAACTATCAAACTTGGAACAAAAGATAATGGATTCTCACAAAATGGTTGTTTTAAAGAGCATGGCCATGTAACTTCCCCTTGTATAATTTGGAATATTTTTGTAGTGCTTATCTTTATTCTATTTATTTACTTTTCACATTTTTGAACTGCTGATGTGTCTTGAGGAGGGACTCTGGTTGATGTATAATAAATTTTTCTGATACAATCTATTTTCAGATTTTAAAAAAACAATTAAAAATTTGTGGCTATAGGAATGATAAAGAAGTCACAGATCTGTACCTTGGAGAAAAGTAAGTTGTTTGCACCTGTTACTATAATTAAGCTATACTACGTAAGACCAATGAATATTTCAGTAGCAGACAGAATATTTTTTTGGGCTGTTTCTTAATTTATGTTTTCCATTATTTTAAATCGAAGTATGGTATCAGCTTTACTATTTAGTCTTTATTTTATTGGACCAGTAATTTAGCATGGTCTAAGTACCAGAATTTAGAAAATGTTCCAAGTTGAAGTCATAGAAATAATTGTAAATAAGAATCATTTTGCTTGTTCATCAGCAATTTTTATTACACACTTTGTGAGTGATTGCCTAACTAAAATGTTCTTTCCCCCTCTCTTTCTCCCCCTCCCCCCTCCATCTCTACCCCTCTCTTTTTGGAAAGAGAGGTGGAATAATAAAGATGCCTTGGGGTTGAAGCAGCCCTCTCTGAGGTATTTTGGTTCTGAGGTTATCCATGCCAGGAGACTAGAAAATTAAATCTTGTGGTTGCCACCACCCCTTCTTTATTCTGAAATTCTGAACCAATTTCCATCAGGCCTCTGGGGCAACCAGAAGAGGACTAAGTGGATAATCCTCATCCCTGCCTTGGATCTGACTGAACTGCAGGAAGAGAAACCAAATAACTGTGGGAATTGGTAGCTTAGCCAAGCTGAGGTGGATGCTAGAAGCCATCAGTCAACTCCAGAATTTGCTTTAAAAAAACAACTTTATTAAAGATAACAAAGAAAGATAAGATTCTATATACATCTATGTACAACACTCCGTTAAAAAGAGACAAAATATAACCCCCCCTCACAATTCTAGTCACAACAAAACAATCTGGAATTCCAGCCAACTCCCAAAGTCCCCCCCTAAAAAATGGTGCCAGCTATCAAACTTGCAGCTGCTTCCCTCCAGGACAAGTTTTAGAAAATGAAAGGGTAATGAACACAGCTATGCCAAAATATATGTTTCTAAAGGTCATTGATTTCAATTGTTTTAGGTAAGTTGTGTCTAATTGCATAAGATAAGTTTGTATTTGCTTTTCATAATTTGATACATTAGCAAAATGATTTCTTTTTTTCTCATCTGTATTTAATCCTGATTTTCAGAAAGGAAAGGAAGAGCAGAGGTATCCATTATTTCAATTAATAGTTTGTTGGATTAGAAATAATACCTCTGTATTATCTGACCTGAAGTTCTGTTTATTGGAAATAAAATTGAAAGTAGGCTTAAAAATGGCAATATTAAAAAATCAGTGGGAATAAGGAATATCATCTTAAAATATTGTGACAAATCTCAAACCATCCATCTTTAAAGAATTATAAAGACTAATTTCATTTTAAAATCACTGAGCTAAAATGTATAGATTTAAAATCATTTATCAGATTAAACTGCCCAGGATTGTTATTATATTACATATGTTGATTGGCTAATTAAATGTCTCTTATGTTTTGATTTTGATTTTTTTTCCTTTGCCTTACTTTAAATGGATATGTATGTATAGAATACTTCCTTATTAGGACTGCATTTATTTAATGAAAGTTTATTGGGATGATCAATTGTTTTTAAGATTTGATAAGATTCTTAGTTTTATAGTAAAGTACTATAAAATTTAACCACAAGCAAATTGATATCCTTACCTCTACGTCTGGATGCTCAAGGCCCAAAGAACTTAGTTTTATTAAAATAAAGGATAATTTTGGACATTTGTGATAATGAGCATTTTTTTTAAAAAAAGATTGAAATGAAATTCTGCTGGGGAAAAAATAGATCCCTTGGGTTCAAGTCTTCAGATGTATTTCTTCAGATTTTTTTCCAATGATTTCAGTGAAATGTATCAAGAGTAAGTAGTTTGCGATTTGCAACCAGATTATCTAAGGAATAAGAACAGGTTGGAAGATAAATGAAAACATTTAGAAATAAATTCATGATTTTAGAAAACAAATAAAAAGAAATATTTGTATGCTTGTGTAATTTTGTATTCTGTAAATAAAAAGACAGCATGAGATATTTAAAAGAAAGCGGTATTATCAATACAAAATCAGGTATCTTAGAACCAAAATGCAGTATAAAAATTGTCTCTTTTAGATTGGTTTGTTGAGAAGAATTAAGAATAGAATAATAGAATAATAATATTGTCACTTTGAATGTACACTAATTAGCATACATTAAAATGAAATTTTGTTGTATTCAGCTCTCAAAGGGATCCCACCTCCAATATATACTACATAAATATGACATAAATAAATATGCATATACCCACATATATTATATGACACAAAGAAACAACAGTCTAGTTCGGGTTACATACATGTGCATGGCAAGAAAAACTAATCTTGTGAGTTTATCAGATGGATGGCATAGGGAACAAAGCTATTACAGAATCCGGTAGTCCTGCTAGAAATACTTAGAAACCTCCTCCCACAGAGGAACAATAGAAACAGACTGTAAAGTGGGTGTGTAGGTTCTCTAATAATGCTTTGAGCTCTACGAACATAGCACTTACAAGCAGCATCCTGAATATCAGGGAGCGAGCTTCCTATGATCTTCTCAGATGTCCTTACCATTCTCTGTATGACTTTCTATTTGAAGCACTGCTGCCACCAAACCAGATAGTGATGCAGTTTGTTAAAATGCTTTCAGTCATGCCTCTGAAAGGACAGGAAAAGGTGTGCTCTTCTCATCCGACACAGGAAATGCAGACACTGGTTTGCACACTTCACTAAGGATGATGTGTGGAGAGACCAATTCAGATTGTTAGTTATCTGCCCCCCCCCCCCCCCCAGATACTTAATACTGTTGACCACCTCTACAGCTGCATCCTTGATACTGAGTGGAGTATGACTATGCCGTCTCTTTTTAAAATCTACAATTATCTCCTTTGTTTTATCAGTATTTAGAACCAGGTTACTTTTATTGCACCAGTCCACCAGAGCCTTCACCTCTTCCCTATAAGCATCTTCATTGTCATCCTGGATAAACCCACCACTGCTGTGTCATCTGCATACTTCACAATATGATTCGTAGCAGATTTGGCACAGCAGTCGTGGGTCATCAGGATGAACAGTAGCGGACTCAGGACACAGCCCTGTGGGAAAACTGTACTCGAGATGGAATCGGAAACTTTCTTTCCAACTCGCACAACCTGGGGCCTATCAAGGAAATCAAGTATCCAATTACATAAATGAGTATTAAAACCTAATAGGCCCAATTTATTCACCAGATGCTGAGGGATGATTGTGTTGAATGTTAACTAAAATCCACAAGCAGCATTCGCACATGAGTATTCTTCCCCTCCAGGTGTGCCAAGCTAAGTTGAAGCACACAAGAAAGTGCATCTTCTACAGAGTGGTTCTTCCGATAGGTAAACTGTAATGAGTCAGATGTAGGGGGAAGGCATGAAACCATGTAGTCCTTTACCAATCTCTCAAAACACTTTATCACAATTGAAGTGAATGAAGTAAGTGAAGCCCATTAAGCGTATTTGCCATTTTTATGGACAAAGTGTCACAGTAATGTTAAGCTTTAAGCTTATCTTGCAAAATCATAATCTGTAGGCTAAACCATAACTGGTTAATCTTACAATGCTCCAACTTATAGCTGGACTCATGAAAGAAAAAATAAAGAAAATAAATTATTATTTAGGGGCATTGTGACACCAATATATGAAGGACACATTTGTTACCATATATTCTAGATACTATGCCGACAAAGTTTTTCCTTTTCTACCACAGAGTTGTTTTAGTTTATGACAAAATAGAAGTCATATTTGAAACTGCATATGGTGTAGTTTTTGGTTTTAGTTTCATTTTTTAAAAATAAATCTGAAGTCATGTTTTTTGTTTCCATTAAAATAAGTTAAAGGGATTCAAGATGGATATGGAAAAGCTGATGTGAATCCAAATCAGGCTAGTGATGAATTTTCTAGTGTCTTCTCTGTATCCTTTGCATCATATCTACTATCTGTAGTTGTTAATATAGGTGGTCCTTAGTTAACAACCATTCAATCGGCAATCATTCAAATGTTTGGTAGAGTTGAATGACCAGTACTTACAGCCAGTCCTTGAAGTTCTGGCTGCTGCAGAACTCCTGCCATCACATGGTCACATTTGTGATCTACCCTGCTACCTTTCCACAACCAAAGTTAAGAGGTGTGTCAGCAGGAAGTTGTTATTATGTGTTCAATGAGAGTAACACGGAGCCCCCCCTTCCCCCCCCTTCGGAGAGTGGCGTTTATTGCCCTACCGGCCTGGAGAACATTGTTGTGCTGCCTCAGGCATTTTTTCCTCTTTTCTTTCGCCGTGGATACCCTCCCCCTGTGTTGAGGGGCGGCGGCGTTGATTCCACCGTTTCTGCAGCCTGGAAATTCCATCGGGAGTTGTCAGCTGGCTGGCGCCGCTCTCAGCGACGCGTAGTCCTCCCTCTTCTTCCGGATGATTGATGGTGGCTTTGAGGCCCAGATATCGGCCTCGGTTTCTGCCCCGTCGCGGTGGACTTGCTGGGAAATGCCTGGATTTTACATTGTTGCTGGGAATGTCTCTTGCTCGCCTTTTTTGCTTGCTATGGAAACATCATTAGGACCAGCGGGTGAACGTTTGTGGGAGAGGCTATTTCTGCTCCCCCTTTTGGAATGGCGGCAGTGGCCGGCTGCCCGAAGATCGGCAGCGGCCTGACTTATTTCCTATGCTGGCAGCTATCATGGCCGCTTTAATGCTCGGCTGGATCAAGATCTCCCCAGTGACAGTCTGGTTTGGGCCTGGACCTGACCGTGGTGGGAGGACGGTCTTGGATTGTTCATCGACCGCCCCACTGGTGTGAGAGACCAGTTGGGGCAGGCCCGGCCCTGGACTCTTTGCTCTCTCCACCTCAGGTTGGACTCCTCAGCCGGAGTGAGAGGACGGCTGGGGCTTCCTCCCTGCGCCATCTCAGGTGAGAGCTGAGCTGGACTGGTGGACTGAGAGATACATCTACCGGACTTAATATTATTCCATCTAGACACCATCATCTTATTGATTCACCCATTGTAAATAATTGTAATCTTGCCCTATGTGGATATGCTACTGTTTTATGGTTTGTTATCGTTACTCTGGAGCTGATCTGTATGCCCTTAGGGGGGTTTTTCCCTCTTGGGCATGACCAGCCGCCTGTTTCCACTCTCCCCTTAATGACGAGCCCAATTGCTGGGACTCCGAGAGGTGGCTGGGCCTAGACAGGGGCCTAGTGTTGAGACACGCTAAGAGGCCCCTGATACATTTTTTAGCCGGTTGTTTTAAAAGGTTAGGGAGGGGGAGGGATAATAGATTGGGGAGGGAATCATTAACCGGCGCTCAGCCTGGGACTGTTAGGGATCCCAACGAAACGGGGTTGGGAGAGGTGGTTGCTGGTTCTGTGAATGTTGGGGTGGGGCTTCAAATCCCCACGACGATAGGGAATGGCAGCAGGTGGTTGCACGGAGGGCCATATCAACATCTGGGATCGCGCCCCCGCTGTCTACGTGCGGTGGCGCGCTCCGACCCTCCGGTTAGCACCCTTTTGCCCGGGGATGAGGGTGATCAGGCCCCTGAGCTTAGGCTGGTTTATTTTAACGCCAGATCCGTCGTTAATAAGGCTCCCCTCATTCAGGAATTGATTGAGGAGGAATGTGCGGATCTGGCGTGCATTACGGAGACTTGGTTGGGCTCGGAGGGAGGGGTTCCTCTGACTGAGTTATGCCCTCCAGGTTTCCGTGTGCTACACCAGCCACGGGCTCAGGGTAGGGGCGGTGGGGTGGCAGTGGTTATCCGGGAGACTTTATGTCCGCGGGAGACCACCATTGTCCAAACGGCCGGGAGTGAATCCCTCCTGAGATGTGGTTCTCGGGTTCAGTTGGGCTTGTTGCTCACATACCTGGCGCCCAGCTGTGTGGCAACAGCCCTGCCCGAGCTGCTCGATACTCTCTCAGGGTTGGCGGTGAGTTCCCCAGGCTTATAATTCTGGGTGACTTCAACCTGCCTTCACTGGGAGGGTCGTCTGAGTTGGCTCAGGAGTTCATGGCCTCCATGACGACCATGGGCCTGACCCAAGTTATTGAGGGCCCGACTCATGTGGGGATCATACTCTCGACCTGGTGTTCCTGTCTGGACAGTAGTTGGATGATCTGGGAGGGGGTTCACCAACCATTGTTCCCCTGTCATGGTCAGATCATTATCTCCTGCGGCTGGTCTTCCGTTACGCCACCCCCCGCCGCTGGGCTGCAGAACCGACCAGGTGGTTCCGCCCCAGGCGCCTAATGGACCCGGAACGGTTCCAGATGGCGCTTGGGTCTATACCCATCGCCCTTACCCACAGCCCAGTTGATGCCCTGGTGGATGCCTGGGAAAGGGCGGCCTCCGGGGCACTTGACTGTGTTGTACCCTTGCGACCTCTGACCCGGTGCAGATCCCGTTGGGCTCCATGGTTCTCTGCGGAGCTCCGGGAGATGAAGCGTCGGAGACGGGGCCTAGAGAGCGGTTGGAGGTCCAGCCGATCCGAATCTGACAGATTGCAGTTAAGATCTTTCATAAGGTCTTATCTTGCAGCGATAAGGACGGCGAAGTCTAATTACTTCGCTGCCCTCATCGCGTCCGCAGATAATCGCCCGGCCGCCCTGTTTAGGGTGACTCGCTCCCTTCTTAACCAGGAGGTGAGGGAGGATCCCTTACAGGGACGAGCCGAGGAGTTTAGTCATCATCTTGCGGACAAAATCGCTCAGATCCGGACCGGTCTGGACTCTGACTGGGCAGAATCTGACGTGGAGGAATCGGACGGTCTTGAGCATGTTATCTGGA
>JAKJMR010017558.1:331899-390845 GCA_024449315.1 Daboia siamensis
CCTCAACAACATAAGACAATGGTCTCATTTTGTCAACCACCACCCCTTGCATCCACTTGTCACCTAGTCCATAGTTCCTGTACCAAACTAATTCCTCCACAGACAGTTCCCTAGCTGCGTTGGGTTGTTCTGCCTCTGCGGCCACCCTGTCTGGGTGAAGTCTGTCCAATCTAGTGATAAGTCTTCTACCCCAACGCAGCTCAGCTGGGGTCTTACCCGTGGCTGTACATGGAGTTCTGTGTTGAGCCAATAAAAATTGTGCCAGTCTTTGATGCCAGTCACCCGCTATCCCAGATTGTTGGGAGCAATAAGCTGACTTTATAATAATGCCCTAATAAGCAGGCATATACATAGAATGAAGGCTGCTGCTAAGCTTGTAAGCCGCCCTGAGTCTTCGGAGAAGGGCGGGATATAAATGTAATAAAAAAAAAAATCCTGAAATTCAGTAGACGTGAATTGAGGGCCATTATCAGAAACAATTACGTTGGGTAACCCATGTGTGGCAAAGAGTCCCCTCAGCACCTGTATGGTCTTTGCAGACGTCATACTTTTTACAGGCACCACCTCTAACCATCTAGAACAGGGGTGTCAAACTCAATTTCATTGAGGGCCGCATCAGCATTGTGGTTGCCCTCAAGGGGCCGGGTGGGTATGGCCAGGGTGGGCGTGGCCTACTGGGTGGGCGTGGCTAGCATGCGTATGGCCTACTGGGTGGGTGTGGCCAGCTCTACATCATTCGTATCAAGGGTGCCTATGGGGGCCTGGGCAGGAGTGGGACAGATCTGAGGGTCTCTGGCACAAGGAGGGTCTCTGGGCCAGGGCCAAGGCAGTGGGGGCTGTTCCCTCACTGTTTCCAGGATGGCTTTGCGGGCCACATGAAACCACTTCGTGGGCCGGATCTGGCCCCCGGGCCTTGTGTTTGACATGTCTGATCTAGAATAACTGTCCACTATTACTAAGAATGTTTGTCCCTGGAATGGTCTCGCATAATCTATATGTACCCTAGACCACGGGTTGTGCGTTGTCTCCCACCTATGTACAGGAGCACGTGGTTGTTCAGGTCTGGATCTTTGGCACTGGTAGCAACTTGCCACTTGTTCCTCAATAGCTTTATCCAGACCTGGGCACCATAAGTAACTCCTTGCTAATGCTTTCATACGTACAATTTCCATGTGATCCTCATGCAAGTCTCTCAAGACCTTTTTCCTGAATTTTTCTGGTATTACCACTCTATTTCCCCATAATAGGCATCCTTTGTGTGCGGACATCTCATCCCTCCTCACAAAATAATGCTGAAACCGAGATCCAGGGTTTTTTTCTTGCCAACCGGATTGTACCCACGAGCCACTCTGCTGAGCACTGCATCACTCACTGTACCCGCTGCAATGTCCCTTGCCATGAGGGGGCATTCAGGGAGTTCTTATATGGCTAAGATTTGGCAGGCTGGAGCAGGATCTGGGTCATTGGACGGTAAAGGCAACCTACTTAATGCGTCAGCATGTCTCATCTTCCCTGGCCTGTAAATCATTTTGAACGTATAGGCAGAAAGAAATATTGACCATCTTAACATCCTTGGGGACATAATTTGAGGTGTTTGTCTGTCTGTTATGAAAAGTCCCAGCAAGGGTTTATGGTCTGTGAAAATAACGAACTCTCTTCCATACAAATATTCATGAAAATTTTTAACTCCTGCTACTATTGCTAATGCTTCTTTATCATTTTGAGCATAGTTCCTCTCTGCCCTAGACAATGTTCTGGAACAATAAGCAATGAGTTTCTGTGACCCATTTGCTTCCAAATGGCTTATTACAGCTCCTACTCCGTAAGGGGATGCATCACAAGCTAGGGAGATGGGCTTATTCTCAATGAAATGTGTCACAGTGGAACTACTGGACAGTAACTGTTTAAGGTTCTCAAAACTATTGTTGTGAACCTTATTCCACATCCACGGTGTTTTTTTCTCTAATAGCCTGTGTAAGGGTTCAGCTATAGCAGCCTTATGCGGAAGAAATGTGTGATAAAAATTAATTAGCCCCCCAAAAGCTTGTAGTTCTGCCTTATTTTTTTAGTGCAGGAGCCATTTTTATAGCCTTAATTTTTGATTCAGTAGGGTGTATGCCTTGGGCATCAATTTTATAGCCCAAGAACTCCGTGGATGTTACCCCTATGGAACATTTCTCCCTTTTAAGTTTAAGACCAGCTGCTCTGAATCTCTCCAAGACAGCTTCTAACTTGCTAGCTAAATTTTCCTCATTTTCCCCAGCAATTAATACATCATCAAAATAGGGACATACCCCAGGAATACCTTTCAATGTTCTCTCCATCACTTCTTGAAAGATGCCTGGGGCTGCTGAGATTCCAAATTGTAATCTGTTTACCTTGAACGCCCCCTTGTGGGTGACAATGGTTTGGGCGTGCGCAGTTTCCGTAGTCACCGATAACTGCTGGTAAGCTTGCGTTAAATCTAACTTTGCAAAGATGGCGCTGTACTGCACAGCCGAGAGGACATGCTTCACCGTCGGAACCGGGTAAGCATGCGTATTAATTGCTCTATTTAATGTCGTTTTATAGTCAGCGCAGATCCGAATCTCCCCGTTGGGCTTGAGGGGGCTGACAATGGGGGTTTCCCAGGGCCCTCCTTCTACCGGTTCTAACACCCCTTGGCTTACTAACTTTTCCAGTTCGCTCTCAATTTTGTGTTTGAGAGCGAATGGAACTCCAGGCCTTAATACTAATTGGCAAGACCTCAGGATTTAAATTAAATTTAATGGGGGGGCATGACCTTATAGACTGCCGGTCCGCTGAGGGATGGTAATACAGCCGCTTTCTTTTGGTCTTCCATGATGTTATTGACTAACAAGTATCCCTCCACTTGTCCCACATGGGTTTCCCACTCTTCTGGGTGATGCACGTCGAATTCTCTTATCACTCCCAGGTTCGCCATTCTGTTGTCTTCTTGATGGTATTTTAAAAATTCCCGCTTCGCGCTGCTGCACCTCCGCTCTTTGCGCCATCTCCGCTCTTTGCGGAATTCGCTTGTTCCGGCCACTTTTTCGCGTTCAGCTCACAGCACTTCACGGGATCCCATCCTCGTCGCCACTGTTATGTCGTAGCCGCCGCATGGACACAATGAAGAGACAAGGTACATGACTGTTTATTGATTACATAATGGAAGCCGTGGTCCTTCCCTTGTCAACCCCTTATGTACTACTAATGCCCCACCAGCTAACCAACCTGATTACTCCATTTTCCCGCAGGTCAGGTAACACCCAACCCGGTGTTGAATATTTCCCGCCAGACAGGTTTACCTTTCACATCACATGGGTGATGTCAGTGATGTTAGGTTGGCTCTGCCAGTCAAGCATCCTACATACACAACATGTACACAAATCACTAGTCTACAAGGACAAATTGTTTATCTAGGGCAGAGGTCAGCAACCTGAAAGAGCCACTCGGAACCGGTTCACTCACAAAAGGAAAAACTGGGAGCCGCAAAAAATGTGTGCACATGTGCGTACATGCGTGCATGCACAGAACAGGGTTTGACTGAAGAGTGGAGCCAAGGCGAGATATGCACCTACCCTGCATGTTTGAATTGATTGGTTGAACTTTTTTAGTCCCACTTTTTTTTTTGGACTGCACATGGCAGAGGACTGGCAGCCGCAAGGAGACGGCTGAAAGAGCCGCATGCAGCTCCAGAGCCGCGGTTTGCAGATCTGTGATCTAGGGTGTGTAATCTGTGCTCTTCAGGCAGAAATTAGGTGTTCAGCTCAGCCCTTCTACTCTACTGAGCCTCTGCGCTATAAGCCCCCTCTACCGCAAAGATCCTGCAGAAGAAAGGCATTGTGGACAACCGTAGGATCTGGCAGGGTGAGAGCTGTGAATCATAAACCCAAAGTTTTCGCTGTATCACTGAATAACACATAAAGTGCCCTTGCTCACCTTAATAGGGACATTAAGGAAATAGGTCAAGATAGTTGTGATGATAACTCAAATAAGCAGGGGACCATGGTCCGAAATGAGCTTGTTTTTGACAGGGAGAAGTGCGAATCAGGTATTACACCTCAGTCATGCAAGAAAAGAAAGGTACCCAAAAAGAGAAGCCACCTGCTGGTTGGTGATTCAATTATAAGGGATGTAAATTTAGGAAAGGATACAGAGATTTCAAAAGAGGTCAGGTGTGTTCCAGGTACTACTGACAGTAGGGACAAGAAGCGTATTTTCAAAATAGTCAATGCCAGCAATGACTCTGATGTGGATGCTATTGTACATCTTGGCACTAACGATCTGTCCTAAAAGGATGTACTCTGTGTGCAGAATGATTTCCAGAGCTTGGGGCAGGAACTCAGCAGAATAGGCTGTAGGCTCATTTTTCCAGGGGTCTTACCAGTGTATAAGGAGCAAAATGGAAAAGGCAAGCGTATAGCAGAATTTAATATGTGGCTAAAGGAGTGGTGTAAAGGAGAAGGCTTTGGTTATATTAGTCACGATGTCTGTAGCTGGTCCAATGAAAAAATGTACAAAAGAGATGGTCTGCATCCATCCAAGAAAGGGACTGAATTACTTGGCAATAAATTCACAATTTTTCTGGAGGAACATTTAAACTAAATAACGGGGACAGTAAGTTAATTGATACAGAACATCACTGTCCCCGGCAATCTAAGAAAATAGGGGAAGTCAGGCATCACACAAGTTATATAGAAGTAAACACAGGGCAGTCATAAAGGATCCAAATGTCTATACACCAATGTGCAGAGTATGAACAGTAAGCAGGGTGAACTAGAAATTCAGGTAAATGAGGGCAGATATGATATTGTTGCCATTACGGAAACATGGTGGGACGAAACCCACAAATGGAACACACAGCTAGAGGGATTTAAATTATTTAAAAGAAACAGACTAAATAAAAGAGGAGGTGGAGTTGCTCTCTATATAAGAAATAACTTTATCTCTACAGAAATAGAGCACAACAATGATGAAAACTGTAAACTTGAATGTATTTGGGTCAATATAAAAGGGGGAAAAAATGACATTGCCATAGTTGTATATACTATAGGCCGCCCAACCAAGTAGAGGAAATAGATGAACTTTTTGCTAGTCAGTTAACTAAGGTATATAGGAAGCATATCACAATAGTAATGGGGGACTTTAATTACCCTGATATCAACTGTAAGACAAACTCTGCACCAAGTGGAAGATCAAACAGATTCCTGACAAACCTAGCAGACAACTTTCTCTCCCAAAAAGTAGAGAAGGGAACTAGGGGATTAGCCATATTGGATTTAATTCTCACTAACAGAGATGAAATGATAGAAAGTGTCGAAGCCACAGGAACCTTGGGGGCAAAGTGATCATGCAATATTGGAATTCAACATTCAACAAGCAATAGAACACAGCCAAACTAGAGTCTTGGAGTCTTAGAGTTAATTTCAGTAAACTTAGAGAGACCTTGGGAAGAATTCCATAGATGAGAATCCTAAAGGGGAAAAAAACTCAAGAAGCTTGGGAAATTTTGAAAAGTGAGATAATAAAAGCCCAGTCTAGCACATACCAACAAAGAAGAAAAACAACAGCTCTCAAAAGAAACCAGCATGGCTGCATAAAGAACTCTGATAAATTGAAAGATAAAAAGGACAAGTATAAGAAGTGGAAAGAGGGGCACATAACTAAGTCAGAATATCAGCAAAATGCCCATGCCTGCAAAGATGAAGTGAGGAAAGCTAAGGCTCAAAATGAACTAAGGCTTGCGACCAAAGTCAAAAATAACAAAAAAAAGCTTCTTTCAACATATAAGAAACAAGAAAAAAGTTAAGGAAATGATAAGTCTATTAGTGGGGGTAAATGGCAAGAAGGTGACAAGCAACAGGGAGAAAGCAGAACTATTTAACTCGTTTTTTGCATCTGTCTTTACACAAAGGGAAAAAACAGTCCAACCTACCCAAACCAGTGCCATAAAAACACAAGTTAAGATAGGCAAGAAAATGGTAAGTGAGCACCTGTCCAGCCTAGACGAGTTCAAATCATCAGGACCAGATGGATTACACCCCAAAGTTCTCAAGGAACTGGCAGATGTGATCTCAGAACCACTGAACTATATTTTTCAAAGATCCTAGAGCACTGAGGAACTACCAGAGGACTGGAAGACAGCTGACGTAGTTCCCATCTTCAAAAAAGGGGAAAAAATAGATCCAGGAAAAAACAGACCTATCAGCCTGACCTCAATACCTGGGAAGATTCTGGAAAAGATAATCAAACAACAAATCAGCAAACACCTTGATGCAAACAAAGTCATCACTAAAAGTCAACATGGGTTTGTCAAAAACAGATCATCCCAGACAAATCTTATTGCATTCTTTGACCAAGTGACAAAATTAGTGGATAAGAAGAATGCTGTGCATATAATTTACTTGGACTTCAGTAAGGCATTTGATAAAGTAGATCACAACCTACTACTTGATAAGATAGAAAAATGTGGGTTAGATAGCATCACCACCAGATGGATTCGTAGCTGGCTGACAGGCCGTACTCAGCGTGTGGTCTTCAATGCAACTGCATCTACATGGAAGGAAGTGTGTAGTGGGTGCCCAGGGCTCTGTTCTGGGCCCAGTACTCTTCAACATCTTCATCAACGATTTGGATGAGGGGATAGATGGGGAACTCATCAAATTTGCAGACAACACCAAGCTGGCAGGAATAGCCAATACTCCAGAAGATAGGCTTAAAATACAGGAGGTGGACAGACTCGAACACTGGTTGCTATCTAACAAAATGAAATTCAGTGGTGAAAAAAGTAAGGTTCTACATTTAAGCAGGAAAAATCAAATGCACAGGTATAGTATAGGTGGTACCTTGCTCAATAGTAGTAACTGAGAGGGATCTCGGAGTCTTAGTAGACAATTACTTCAATATGAGCCAGCAGTGTGCTGCAGCTGCCAAAAAAGCTAACACAGTGCTAGGCTGCATTAACAGAGGGGATAGAATCAAGATCAAGTGAAGTATTAATACCACTTTACAATGCCTTGGTAAGGCCACACCTGGAATACTGCATCCAGTTTTGGTTACCACGATGTAAAAAAGATGTTCAGACTCTAGAAAGGGTAAAGAGAAGGGCAACAAAGATGATTAGGGGACTGGAGGCTAAAACATAAGGAATGGTTGCTGGAATTGGGTATGTGTAGTTTAACGAAGAGAAGGCTGAGGGGTGACATGATAGCAGTGTTCCAATATCTCAGGGATGGCCACAAAGAAGAGGGAGTCAAGCTATTCTCCAAAGCAGCTGAAAGCAGGACAAGAAGCAAAGGATGGAAACTAGTCAAAGAGAGATGCAACCTAGAACTAAGGAGAAACTTCCTGACAGAACAATTAACCAATGGAACAACCTGCCTCCAGAAGTGGTGAATACTCCAACACTGGAAGTTTTTAAGAGGAGACTGGACAGCCATTTGCCTGAAATGGTATAGGATTTTCTGCCTGAGCAGGGGGTTGGACTAGATGACCTCCAAGGTCCCTTCCAAGTTATTATTATTATCTAGGAAAGAGGTAGATCTATTGCAGTTGCAATTTGTCTCTGAAATGCATTAATAAGTCTATTTGCAAGGGGCAGGAAAAAAAAATAGCACATGATGTGGAACCTGTACATTCTTGCTTAAATTGGTAACTTTTCCCAGTTAATCATAAGGTACATTTAAAAGATAATGAACAAAGGATGACAAAAAGTAAGGGTGGTCATATTTTCGCAATGCATTTCACAGTGGGTGAGAAGGTTCAGGAAAAATATACTTTCTGAATTCAAAATAGCATATTATATTTGCAAAGTTGAAATTAGCGTGAACATTGTCAAGTTTTTGCTGAATAATTTTCTTCTGTGTTTCAACTTCTGCAGACCTGTTTAACAATCCTCTGTCACAAGAATGCAGATATCGCCTATATGTAATATATCACATTCCCTCAGTAACTTTGCTTGACAGAAAAGGTAGAATTCTCTTTTTTCAAGAGAAGTGTTTTGTAAAGAATAAAAGTATTATTCTTATGGTTAAAATAATTGTATAAGGTTTAATATGCATGGATTTTATAGTTGTATGTTTTATTGATGGAGCTAGCATTGGATAATTGATGGATAAATGAGTTTTATTGAGGCCTCAACATTGTTAATTAGTTTTAATAATATTCTTGATATATTGTTTTTAATTTTTTACTTCCTAACCCTAATAGAGGTTGTTTATATAGATTTGATAAATAAATAAGAATATAATCAGTATTCGGTTGCATTGATCTTTTGGGTTGTCTAGTTTAGCAGTTTTTCTCACAGTGCCCAGCCAACTGCAACAGCAAGCCCACTAGTCTCCCAGCAGATGGCTTTCAGAATACATGTAGTCCTTGACTTACAGTAGAAATTGAGACCAGAATTTTCATTGCTAAGTGATGCAATTGTAATGAACTACCATATTGTTTAGCAACAGCAATCTCAGTAGTTCTAGCTGCTGTTGTTAACCGAATCCCATGGTTGCTTGGTAAAGTGTGTTCCTGCCAGGTTTCCTGAACAAAATCACAAACTATCAGGCACTGCTGCTGGGTGGAGGAAGTAGCAAGAGGTACATGGGAAGGAATGGAGAGGATGAGGCAGGATGTGAAAGAATATGAAGGCTGTGCTAGAGGCACACTGCAGGCCAAGAAGCAGGGCTAAGGAGGTGCTTGAGAGGTGCAAGTCTGAGTAGGTGCAAGGGAGTGCATGAGGTGACATGCAAGAGGAGTGTGCGAAGTGGTGTGGAAGAGGGATGTGAGGGTGTATGAGAATGCGGATTGGAGATTGAAGATGCTATGCAAATGGGAAGGGTATATGCAAGTGCATGGGAGAGGTCCACCAAGGGTTGAGGAAGGAGTGTGCAAGGGGTGCAGTTCATAGAAGGTGCTAGGTAGGAGGTGCATGAGAATGATAGCAAATGGGTTCAAGAGACATGGGTCATGGAGGTTGTATAATAGTTCAAGGATCACATGAGTGTTAGGGTACACTAGGGTAACTAATGACCTTCCCTGATGGCTTCCCCTTTTAATTTCTGAAGAAGCCAGTAAAGAAGATAGCAAATGGCAATCACATTATTGCAGAATGCTGCAACTGGTTGCAAATCAATCGCCAAGCACCCAGATTGCAAACAAATGACCAAGAAGGTACTATAATGACTGGCATTTCAAGGATTGGTCCTAACCACCTTAATGTTCAGGATTTTTGTAACAGTCACTGAACAAATGACAGTAGGTTGCAAACTACATGTAGTCACTATTCATACTCATGATTCCTATGAATTAATCTAACTTTCTTTTGCAGCCAGTCAAGCTTGCAGCCATCAAAACATCATATTGTAGCAAATTCTGAAGTTTAATTATGTGTTATGAAAAATGATCTTTTTTGTTCTGATTTTTCCAATTTCATTTATTCAGTTTCATTGATTGACATCTGGCTATAATATTTTGAAAAGGAAAATAGCTATTATCCATTTTATTCACACCATAAATTTCAAAACTTCAATTTTATGGATCAACCACCAATAATACCTTTGGAAGCAAGGTTTCAAAATGCCTCTAAAAGGGCATTTGGTACTGAAATTTTCAGTGAATATTTTAAAGAAAGAATGGAAGGACATAAAGGAGTCTCTGTAATATTTTGTGGAATGTGATAAGTCTCTTAAAAAAATAAAAGCCAAAGAGACTTGAGCATGTAATGAAAAGTATTTAAATAGTTTAATGATCTGGCAAAACTTTTTTATTTTCCCCAGAAATAACTAGAAAAGAAAGAGAATCAGCTCTGCATATCTACAATCATGAGAAGACTCTTGTCCTTCAGTCCATAGGATTTGGGAAGAGAGTAGATATACCTTTGTTGCCAAAGGCAGCATTCAGGCTGGCACCCACAAAAGCGTTTCGCTTGCCTCCAGGTATTTCAACAATAATTTACTAAAATAGAATAGATTTTGTACTCTTGTTGGAGGCACCAAGGTTTGAAAGGATTAGCTAGTGACATCACTATTGCCTGGTGTACACCCAGTTGGGGGCTTCTTTAATATCTCCGGGAGGAGCTGGAGCAAATAACAGGAGCTCATGCAGCCCCATGGCAGCACTTATGCCTTGAACATGAGTTTGCTGCTTGTCAGGCCAGTGTCCTAATCACACGAACTACCAGGTTTCTTAACAACATAGATTATCAATCAACATTCTTTTCCTAACATATTTAACAATTTCCAACATTATCTAAACTTTTATAATTATTATTATTTTACCTCTTCACCTCAAAAGATCTTTATTTGTAATTGTACATATCAATAAAAATTATTCATAAAACATAATTGAATTATTTGATCTATTTTTAGCTTTTCTGATTCAAAAATTAAACTTTTGAGATTTTGAACTTTGGTAAATGAAACAAAAATGTTTATTGTATGTATAGCATGAATATAAAGCACCTATTAAAATTAATTGTTTTGCTTCTAGAAGTTGAAAATGATTCTTGAGCAGAATAATGATTAAGTGACAAAGGCTTTGGACTATATAAATCTCCAAATTATATAAAAAGATGACATATAGAAATTAATCTGAATAGAAAAAAAGCAATATTTCTTATGCCAGATTTACAAATTGTAAATTTGTAAAGATTTACAAATTATAAGGTCCTATCTTTAACCGTATAAAATTAAAATTCAATACATTTTACTGAATAAATATTTTAGATTGATAATTTTATGTATTTTTTAAAATGAATGTAATTTAAATTGATTAGTTGTTTAGTAGTATATGTCAGTTAACAAAAGGTATATACAACATTCATTTTTTAATAATTGTTTTAGGTTGCAAGTTTGGAAATCACTTAGTTAAGTAAGTAGTTGAAACAATTTCTCCATATTTTAAGATTATATTGTAAATAAAAAAGTTCTATTTAAGTAAAAGGACAAGTCAAGCCATAGCTCCTTAAATTGAACAGATAATTGTGCTTATATAAACATTAATACTCATTTTATAAACTTCATGAAGAGTTATGTTACATTAGAAGTTTAAACATCTCTAGATTCACCCATCTTGAATTTTAAATGATTTGCAAAAGAACATTTCAATGGAAGATATAATTGGTATGAATATATTTAGACTATTTAACTTGTATATCATGTATATTTCCCTTTTTAATTTGTATACCATTTGCATAATTATATGGTACAAAGTATACTGAGAACCAGTTTGATTTAGTGGTTAGAGCAGTAACTAGAAGTGGGGAAACTTGAGTTCTCACTCTTCCTAGATCAAGGACAAAAGCAATGGAAAAACACTTCTAAAAATGTTGCCAAGGAAAGCTCCTGGACTTGTCCAGGCAGTTAGCAGGGGTCAGAGTTAGCTTAAAGACAAAAACAAACAAAATGCACTGAGGGAAAAACTAATTTTGGGCAGAGCAGAGTTCAGTTTTGGGTTTGGAGCAGGTCTTGAGATTTGAGCAGAATTTGGTTGTGAGTTTGGAGCAATTTTGAGATTACAGAGGAAGAAATAAGGGAGCCTCATTTTAGAAATGGTAGTCCATTTTTGTGATTATTTTAAGAATATGCTTAAATTCCAATACAAGTGCCTATTTAATCATTGGTTGAATAAGAATATTGTCATTTACTAACTTTTGGGGGGGTGGGGTTACTCTTAAAGAATACCATTTGCAAATCCAGAAGATGCTGTCTTTGTGCGGGCAATGAAGCGTGGCATGACGGAATTTTCAACTGTCGATTGGGGGAAAATGCCTACCTGTGAAGAAAAACGCCTTGGCAGCAATCCAGAGAAAAGGCCAGAAAAACTGACTATTAGATTCAGATAAGAGCCTGTTTCCTACAGAAAATTATCTCGAAGAGCTTCTTTTGAATTGTATTCCTACTAAATGTTCTAAGTGTTAATTGAAGATATTTTAAGGGGGAAATATTATTTATTGTTTTAATATTGTATGAGGAACACTTTTTAAAATAAGTGTGATTCAAGAATTCAGTGGTCAGGGCAATAACATTACATTACTGAAATAGGTCAGCCTTGGAGTTTCAAGGTTTTTTTTTTTTTTAAGAATTGGTATATTTTGAAATAATAGCAATTTAAATACTAATTTTTGCCACCCAACAATAACACATAAGGATTATATTACAATATATTACTTGAAATATCTTCAAATATATGCAATAACTATTGAAAATTCTCAGTCATTATTGCCTTCTATGTTAAGAAGTACTGTGAGTGGGTAGGGAAAACGGTCTGTATGAGATTAGTTATTTCATCCCATAAGGTCTATCTTAGTATTTAAAATAAGTGTCAATATCTTTATAGGACCATTGAAGTGAGACTAAGTATAGTAGTCAAATTTCATTTGCATCCACAAGTTGTAAATAATGCAATAAGCTAAAAAAATTATCTGGCATTAATTTTTAAAGTCTGCATATATAGCTCTCTGAACATTACTGAAACCCAGGGCCAGCTGTCCCAGCTAATATATCCACCAGTGAGACAACTTAGCAACTTCTGGATAGCCTTGAATATCTGCTATAAATTAGTCACAGCCACCCAACCTAACCAGTATTCATATTCTTTTCTTTGTAACAAGCCCTAACTAAATTTTATTTTGCAGATTAAACTATGGTTTTCTTTTACAAAGATGCTGTCTTTACCATAGATACTTTTATTTTGCTAATCATAGATACTTTTATTTTGCTAATCAGATACTTTTATTTTGCTAATTTAGAATGCATCTATTATACATTCCAATTGGGCAGCAAATAAGCAGTCTATCAAATTAAAACATACTGGAATGTCTTACATAAAATTTCTCCTGTTACAATATTAACTTTTGGAAGCAAATATTCAATGTGACAATGTTTTGCATGGATTTAAAAAAATATGGAAATTAGTTAGAATACTGAACTGTTTAAGGGATTGCCCTACTTATTGCATAAAAATAGCGAGTCCAAAACAATTCAGCTTGTCTTGATTTTGGATTGCTTATAAAATACTTTGTTTTATGTATATTCCTAGTACATCTTCCAAGGTTTAATATTTTGCATTTCATACAGAAATGAGAGAAAAAGTATTATTTGCTATTTTGGAAATTAGCTGCAAATTAATATAGATAATAAAAGTAGATGCAACAGTGTTCTGAGCTCTCTAATTTTTTCCTCATAAGAAATCTTAAAAGTTGTGTGATTTATCCTTAAAAAGGTACAGGAGGTGGGAAGAAAGTATTGTTAATGAAATTTTCCTATGGTTTGTAGAGGTAGTTCGTCAAGACAGAAAGGTCACTTGACAGCTGTTGGATATTACACCAGAATCCCCAAAACCTACATATGACCCTTTTTCAAAGTTATAGCTGCTGCAGTGCTTCCCCTCCTTTCCCCCCCTTTCATCCCACTGTCCTCACACCACTTGTGCCTGCTCTTTACATGCCTGTCACACATCCCACATTTATCTTTTGAAGATTTCTGGACATATTACAAAAGGACACGCTACATGTCCTTGGGCCATGCAGCAGTGATCCATATGCAACCATTTTGTTCCACCCACTTGTGGCAGGACAAAATGGCAGCTAAGGGACAAATCGGTTTTGTTGCCTTAAAACTGCTTTCTGCATCGCTGTGAGACCTCATTAGGTAGCAAAGCAGAATGCTTTGTCCTGTGGCATAGTGCATTTCCAAAAGCGGTAGCTAATTCTGGCCCAGAGGTTTCTGAATGGTGGTGCAAACTACATTGTCCCTCACATATATGGCACTATTCTAAAAATGGCTGCCAAATACCCAGTGGCTGAACTGCATTCTGATGGCTATAAATATCTCTGCCACTGTTCCAGAACTTTAGGAGGCCTTGAAGTTTCAAACAGTAAGTGTAGAGGGTGTTTAGTTCAGTGGCATGGGAATCAGGCCTAAGGCCCAGGGGGTCACAATGGGAGTCAAGAGCAGGGGCAGGAAGTATAGCATAGGATATCTTGGAGAACAGGGAGGCCTTGGGAACGCCAGGGCAGATAGACCAGGGCTTATTCTAGGTCACCAAGGGTCTTCCCCACCTGAGGCACCCCATGTCTCACTTAACAACCTGACTGCATTGGGGAGAGTAGGCATGGGATATTGTTATGTGAGATGCCAATGCAACATGCGACGATAATAGACAGGCTCCATTACAATTGTATCTTGACCATAAGTATATGTTATCAATCAGTGGTATGGACAGTGTATAACACTGCTAATTTGTTTAACTAAGATTTTAAAGGAAATTAGCAGTATTATATGCCCTGTATGACAGTGCCCAACAGAAATATTTTGAAACCTGTTTCTGGTCCTTTGCAGTGTTTTGGAGTGATATACAGAAATGGTAATTCAGTATTTACCAGATCAGTGTTGGATTCTTAATTAATACATTTGCTTTGAAACTGGATGTTATTAAAGTATTTTATCTATATTTATATAGATATTTTAAAAGGAATTACAATTATCAGTTCATATATTTTATAAATTACTAGAAAATTTATAGCAGCCAAAACCCCCAAAATATTTTTTAGCAAAACTGAGATTTAATATATCAAATTTTCAGCTTACCTGGTTTTCATTTCATACATTCTTGTGGAATAATATTTTTTTTCTGATTATTGCCCTGTTTTGGCTCAATTACATTGTATTACCCCTTTGAAATCTCAGCAAATTTTACAATGAAAGTATAACAACAAGGATTTTCATTTTTTAGCCTTAAAAGTAGCATATTTTGTTACTAATAGGTAAAGGGTGAAAATTAGACCCAGAACCATAAAGAAACTAACTTGAACAATCCATATTTGAAGACAGTAGGCAATATGTCTATATGGACCAGATGCCTAGCAGCTTCAGAGGTACCTGGAATCTTATGATCCTTAAAAGAAACTATGTTTAAAGTGAAATTAACAATTCAATTTTACATGGAATTTTCAAAAATAAAATGAAGTAGAAATTAAATGAAAACTACTATTATATACTTGAAATGTGGAATGAAGAATTGAAATACCCAATCTTGAAAATCATTAGAGCCAAGTCCAGATATTGATTTAAGAAAGAAGCTAATACATCAGAAAGTATGTTTCATGTTTATGGAATCTCAAAGAATATTTTTAAGAGACTGGGTATCAAATTATTTCCTTTTTAAATTTTTTTTTATTGAATATACAGTTAAAAACACAGAAAACAGAGTGGACATGATACAGCTTTCCTGGCTTAAACAATACTATTAGTATTACCTTGTGAAAAGAAAAAGAAAAAAGTCTCTACAATATAACAAAATATACCTATAGAATCTGAACTCTCTAGTAAATATTCTTTCGATCGTATACATTATAGTTAAATAACTTTCTATTCTATCTTATAGAGAATACTGGTATAAAGATTTCTATGCTATTGACTTACCAATCAACATTTGTCCCAGCCTTCCTCCTTAACTCTAGCCATTTACACACTTCATTCCAAATTTCGTAATAGTCTGTTTCAGTTTTGTTCTTAAGCTCTAATGTTAACCTATCCATTTTGGCGCAGGATAAGATTTTATTTATTACTTCTTTGGGGGGGGGGTTCTTTTCCATTTCTGAGCATAGGTTAGTCTTGCTGCATTTAAAATGTGCAGTACTAAATATAAAGATCCTTTACTGAATTTATCTTTAGTAATTCCTAATAAAAAAGTTTCTGATTTTAATTCGATATTTTGGGATTTGTGATAACTCTTCCAGCCAATTTTTTATCAGATGCCAAAATTCTTGAGCTTTTGGGCACTTCCACCACATGTGATAGTAGGTCCCTGGCAATGATTTTCTACATTTTCAACATATTGAAGTTTTTTTATCCATTTTTGCTAGTCTTGGGGGGGGGATGCTATCTGTTAAAACATCTTATATAGATTTTCTTTATAGGTGGTGGCTAACATTAGCCTCCTGTTCCTATCCTATAATAATTGCCAATTATACTATAGCCAAAATTTTTGCTCCAAATTAGCATTGTGTTTTATTTGTTCTTCTAGCATGTCTTGCTCTAATAAATATTGATACATTGTTTTATCTTCTGTTTCTAATAGAATTTTATCTAATTCTGTGCGTTCTAATTTTATCCCGGGTTCTTTTTTGTCTTTTCTGTATCATGATTGTATTTGTAGATATGCCCACCATTCCAGCTCTATGTGATCTAATAATTTTTCCCTTGTTTTCAACTCTCCACTTTCATCTAAAATGTCTTTATATGTAATTACCTTTCCTAAATTCATAAATTTTGGGTGCATAAATATCTCCAATGTTGATATCCAATTGGGAATTTTTATGTAATTATTTTTTTAAAAATTTATTCCACACATCTAATAGTGCCTGTCTAATATAATGCTTCTGAAAATACTGGTATGCCTTATGTTTCCCATCCCACAGTATTGCATGCCACCCTGTCTGCATGTTATGGCCTTCTAATGCTAACAGTCTCCTATTCCTTAGGTATATCCATTCCTTTATCCAAGCAGATGTTGCCGCCTGACAGTATCTTTCCCAATTTGGGAGGCTGAATCCTCTTTCCTTTGCGTCTTGTAATAATTTGAATTTAATTCTCGGTTCCCTCCCTTGCCAAATAAATTTGTAATTTTATTTAAATTTTCAAATAAGTTTTTGCCTAATTTAATCGGTATGCATTGAAATAGAAAAAGTAATTTAGGGAGTAGATTCATCTTAATTGTCGCTATTCTTCCCATAAAAGAGAGCTACAGGTTTTTCCATCTATCTAAATCCACTGTAATTTGGTTTATTAGTTTATCGTAGTTTTCTCTTTTAAGTGTGATGCATCTTGCCATCAGTTGAATCCCCAGATACCTTACTTTTTTAGTTATTTGGATTTTTTTTTCTGCAAGCTCGTTTTCTTGTGATTTTGTCATGTTCTTAACTAGCATTTTAGTTTTTTCTTTGTTAATCTTCAACCCCGCTACACCTCCATAGTTTTCCAAAACCTTTAATAGTCTTGTTCCGGACTCTTCCAAAATAAAGACTAAGTCATCTGCATAGGCCTGTAATTTAAATATCTCTTTTTTAGTTTCTAGGCCTTTAATCAATTTATCTTTTTGGATTATTCTTGTTAAGACTTCTAGAGAGAGTACAAATAATAATGCTGATAGTGGGCAGCCTTGTCTCGTACCTTTTTGTATTTGGAAACTTTGTTAATTCTCCATTTATAATTACTTTTGCTTCTTATTTAGAATAAATTGGTTTGAACATGTTTATGAATCTTTCCCCAAATTCCATATGTTTGAGTTGGGTAAGCATGAAATCCCATTTGACATTGTCAAATGCTTTCTACGCGTCATCAAAAATCAATGCCATTTGTTTTTCATTATGCGATTTGTAGCATTCAAATGTGTCTAATATGATCCTAACATTATATCTTATTTGCCTTTTGGGCAGAAAACCATTTTGGTCACTATGGATAAATTCAAGCAAATATATTTTCAATCTTTCTGCCATTATTGTTATGAAAATCTTATAATCCGTATTTAATAAAGAAATAGGCCAATAGTTTTTAATGAGAGTCAAATCGGAGTTTTCTTTAGGGATTAACGTAATGGTTGCTTCATTCCATGAATTTGGGATCTTTGCTACTTTTAATACTTCATTAAATGTATCCAGTAAAGTTGGGCTCAAAAGTTCTTGGGAGTTTTTTATATATTTCAGACGATAATCCATCAGGGCCATGTGTTTTATTACTTTGTTTTTTAATTGTGTCTATAATTTCCTGAAGTATTATGTCCTTATTTAATATATTTTGGAATTCTTCCAAGACCTTCGGTAGATTGGCATTTATGAGGTATTGTCAGATTCTTCCCTCACTAATCTTTTCAATGTCTATATAGAGGTTTTTATAGAATTCGTATGTGTTTTTTTCCCCTTCAGTCTGGTATATCCTCTCTCCCACTTCATTAACATAGTTTACTAATCCATCTTTTATCTTTTTGTTTTTTCAATCTATGAGCCAACCATCTCCCAGATTTGCCTGTTCGAAAATTTTTTGTCTGATATTTATTTTTTGTGCCAATTCTTCTTCCTGAAACTCCAAGCAGTCTTTCTGGAGCCTCAGAAGCCTTCCCAAGGCTTTGGAAAGAAGGCTTCACTGACCTGCAGCCACCTTATGGAAGATTGGTGTAGGCATGCCTTGTCAACAGCACTAGGAGAAAGAAGACAGTGAAGGTCAGCTGGGAACAGCAGAACGCAGATGGCAGGGTCCATGGGAGTGCAGGATGGCTCAAAGGGCAGAGATGGTGGGATATACGCAGATGGAAGCTGAAGTGGTCCTAAATGTGAACAGGCTGCCAGTGTTTTTATGAGGGCACTGCAATGGCTGCAAATATCATTTGTTCAGTATCATTGTAATTTTGAGCAGTCATTGAATGAATGGTCGTTGAATGAAAATTACCTATAATTTATTGCACAGGTAAAAATACTTATTTATATCCTTATATATGAATTTATTAGTCACAGTTGTAATAAATGAGTAATTCTTCCCCCCACAAAGCCTGTATCTCTTTGAAAACCTAAGCACTGCAGCCAACAGATAAATGTAGATAGCTTCTACTATATTTAAATTTGGTTATTTCTAAATAAAAAGCTGTCCTGTATAATTTGTACTTCCATTCCAATCTCAAAGAAAGAAATTGAAATTGCTATTTCTGAATACTGTTAATACCAGTCTGTGCTTCTACATTTACTAAAGTATAATCTAGTGTCTGGGATATAATGAAAGTCAGGTATAGTTCAAGAAAATTTGTGGAATTCCGCTCTTTTAGCCTATCTTTCCTCCATCCCCCAATAAATCTGGCTTCAAGGTGTTACAGACCTCTCTACTCCAGATTATGAGTGATTAACATATTATTCAAAGATTAATTTGATTACTAAAGCATCCGTAATATTTATATATAGCCATGCTATTAGTCAATTTTTCAGCAAACATTATGCTTAATTTGGTTTGAAAAAGGTTCTATAACTGAAAATTTGTAATTAAAGTCAATTAAATCAATATAGATTAGCAATATTGTTTAACAGAAACAGGCAAGTAGCATACTAGATGAAAACTAGGAATTTTAATGTACAAGTAATCTTCGACTAATGACCATAATAGAGACTGTTCATTATGGTCAGAGGTCATTTTTGTATATATTTTGTTTTGTTTAAGTCAAATACAAAAAAACCCCTAAAAAATCCAAAATCCTTACAAGCCTTGTGCTTGTTTCTATCCCAGTAGAACCTACACCCTCCTCATATTGCTTCACTCATTGTGCATTTACTTTTCAAACTGGAACTAGGATTAGAAAACAACAGGTGTCCTCGTTCTTGGGCTGTGAAATCCTGAAAGAGGATGCCATTTTCTGAGTGGCCACAATTCAATAGTGGCCAGTGATGGGATTGCAGCGATAACTGGCCATGAAGTCCAGGAACATAGAGAACTATCCTCCTTTCTTAATCAGAGATCTTTTAAAGGTGAGGAGGAGGTTGTAGGGCCCTGTGGGTTGGAAGCAGGTCCAAGGCATGTGGGGAATAGGCAGGGATATTGCTGCAGTTGGTCATAAGAACAAATGACCACAGAAGTGCTGCAACAGGTGTAACTTTGAAATAGATATTTAAGTAGCTTTGGAGGAGGGTCCATCATAACTTCAGTCGCTAAGCAACCAGTCCTAAGTCAAGAACTATGTTTATATTTCAGATATCATTATAGTAGTAACTTGATATTTGAATTAAATAAAAAGCTTTTTTTATACTAAACTAGTTTTTAAAACATACCTAAGGTATAGGACCAAAAACAGATGGGTTTATGTTATTCTGATTTCAACCATCTGTTTAAACTCTTTATCACAATTATTTGATCAAAAAACTGATATAAGCTAAAATTCAGTATGTCATTGAGCACTTATCATGTTATGAAATCCAGTCTATAGACTATAGTCCAGGTGACATTCTTTCAAAAGTACTGTTTATTCTTCAGATTCTTGAACTTTTTTTTACTAACAATGTTTTTTGAAGTAGTTTCCTCTTCAAGACAGTTACAAACTGCTGGAGATGACACAATCATTTTTATGTTGGGAATCATTTCACTTTGGTCTCCAGTACTTTTATTTCCATATCTTTATGAGTTTCAGGTTCAGAGCACTGTTCTTCACTTGTTAAAATAGATTCTGAAGTTTGTGCTGCTTCTAGAGTGAAAACAAGCATGTGTCAAGTCAAATATACAACCATGTACATTTTGGTAAGTAATACAGAAAACTGACAGCCCCCCGCCTGAATTACAACTAATAAAGAAAACTACTTGTAATATTTTTGTCAATTTGAAAGTAAATTAAAAGGACAAATTTAACTAAAATGTGATGCCATATAATATTTTTAACAGTAGAAGTATCATGTCTGCACAAAAGAATATTTAGGTTGTTCAGTCTGAGCAGGTTGGTTAGGGAAAAACCATGTATGTCCTCCAGGATATTTTTTTACCTAATGTGAATAGGCTAACTAACTTGGTGAGACTGAAGAAGCTACTTGGATTAGCAACAAAAAAATTCCAACAAACAAAAAAAGAAGTCCAGTTGCCATGACTCAACTTCCAGACATTTGGATAGAAGAGGATCCACAAGAGGAAAAAAAGGTCTTCCTGTTATGGGGTGGGCATAACTAGTCCAATATGGGTACTGGAAGGAAGAAGTGGTAAAGGAGGTGTCAACAAGGTTCCTCTTGCCTGAGGTGCTTGTGTGGAGTGCTGAAACAGTTTCCTTATCCTCTGTTCCTGTCCAAGATGTTTGTTTTACCACAGGTATGACTGGGTGTCTGCCATGGAAAGATCCCTGACATCTCTTGTATATCTACTCCCAACTGTCCTTCAATCTGAAGCAACTCAAAGGGGAGCCTTCTTGGCTCCATTTGACATTCTGAGTTGTGCATTGCTGGAGTCTCTGCCCTGGAATGCTTGCAAAAAAAAGGTGTCCATGGGCAGCTTGACTTGCTGGCTTGGATCACATCAACCTGGGACTCCAGCTGATTTTTTTCTGTTTAATGGGGCAGGATCTGTGGGGAAAAATTAACTGGTCTTGAGAAAAAGATGGTGCTTTGTGGTGGCAACTGCTTTGTTGTGAAGAAAAATTTGATCAAAAGAAGGGGACTGCGAAGAGGTCAGGATTTGGTGAGCAGCCATGGAGCTATCTCTGCCTGATTTGGCAAAGTGTGGGAGATGTTGTCGGATGGCCATCAATCCCCCAAAGGGCACTGAGCTGCAAGGAAGCTTGGCCGGCCGGCCCAGAAGATGGATCCCTGGCTGGAAGGCATTGCCTTACTTTTGTATCATCTCCCTAGTGAGGTTTCTGCTCTGCGAGAGGGAGAGAAAAGAAGAAAACAAATTTCTATCGGCAACGTCTCCTGTACCTGATGTTCACCACACTGCAGGAGAGATTGGAGAGGACTTACGAGAGAGTAAAGAGGAACACAATGAAGAATACTCTGTCTGTTCACCATGCACTCTTGCAATGCCAATTCCCCACTGTGTGCCTGCTTACTCTCTTCTTGTAATCCCTTCAGCAAAAACATCATAAATCCCAGTCATAGGACTGCAGGATGCTAGAAATAGCCATAAATGCAGGCTGATTTCCAAACAGCCAAAATGTAATCATGTGAACATGGAGAAGAGGGGTTGGAATTCAGAATCAGGTCATAAGAATATTTTGGTCTCCTATAATTTTGAACCATCACAAGTCAAGGACTATTTATACTAACTAATGGTAATCATGTGACCAAGGAACACTGTGAAGGTCATAAATAATTGTACATTGGTTATAAGTTCATTTTTCCAGTGATGTTGAAACTGTATGGTCACTAAATAAACTGGTTGTAACTTGCAGACTACTTGTACCAACAAATATTAACACTTGACAAAAATAAAATTTTCAGGTGAAAATTAACTGCTAAGAAAAAGATTTTAAGATTGAGAAAGATTATTAGCTCAAGGTTGCAAAAGGTCTGCTGAAAAAAATCATCAAAAAACTCCTATCACATAATCCCAGCATAAAATGTTGTCTCAATATAATCTCTTTGAAGAAGCTTATGACAGGGAAGGGGATGAATTCTGACAAAAATAAAAATATAGTAGTACACTAGTGTAAAGATTGTCATATCCTGTTATTTTGGAATACAACCAGCATCTGTTTTAGTTATTAGTTTGTTTTGAAGATACTTCCCACCATAAAGCACATATTCTTAAATGCTCTTGAAATAATAAGGCATTTCAACCTTTATTTTCTTTGGCTGCGTCTTCCATTTGTTTCTCATAAATCTTCTTTAGCATGCTGCACGATTTCTTATGCGTAAACCAGTGCATTTTCTGGCAAGTCTGATCACAGTAAATAACCTGAAAATCAACAAAAGTATACCACCATTTTGATTTTTAAAACAATTTGAATTACCTAAGGATCAGAGACATCCCTTTGCAATTAAAAAAATACAACTGAGAATTTTTAAATAAATGAGCAACCAGTTACATTCTGTTTGCTCCCACAGTTAGAATTTCAATATTGAGAAGTTATTTTCTTGTTTTCATTTTAAAAGGTAAAAATAGTTTTGAAAATTGAGATACAATACCATTAAATGTTATGGGTTGTCACTCAGTTGTTGGTAATTTTATTTGATAAATACAAAGGATGGGAAAATGAAAAGAAAGAACATACAAGTGATAGAAGAAAGATAATGTATAAAAAAACCTTAGCTGAAAGAATAAAAAAAACTGTGAGAATGGGCTTCTGGCCATTGATACATGGAAGTGGAAATTGGGTATGTCAAGAAAAATGAAAGTTGAATGCAATGTGGAAGATTATAAAGTATGTGTGATAATTGAAGGAAGGCAAGAATGACTTAATGAGTGACCAGTATGAAGTTGTTAAGACTGCAGACAGATTGAATGATGACTAAATTATAAAACATACGTGAAGGAAAGTGAACGGCTCATGAGGAAGACTAAGTAATACACAGTTGTGAAAATCTTGAAGAGAAATAAAAAGTGTGAAGAAAAGGCAGTATAGATATGGCAGAAATACAAATTGTTTATAAGGATTACAAAGTATGGAGCAGTGATCTCTTTTCCACATGTGCTGCATGCTGTGCCTTTGTGATTTGCATGATGTTTAACCTAAGGGGGAATGGAGTGTTGGTTATATATAGTATGTGATGAGGATAGTTTTGTTTATTACTTTATCTGCATATTCTTACCATTTTGCACGTGGAACATCTTTTGTCTGCTCCCTTTTCCCCACATGTTGTACAAAATTCAGCATCTATAAAGCCTATATGGCCAGTAATAGCTTGTGTAAGTACAGAAAATGCTGTAGGATCAGAACCCTGGAGAGACAAAGGGAGATGAAAGAGCAGTTTTTCTTAACAAGAATTCTAAGTCCAAGACCAAAGGGGAAAAAAAATCCTCTATGCTCTGGTTGTTTTTTTAAAAAAGTACCTGACATGCATCTACCTTAATACCAGGCATTCTGAAAAGAATGAAATGATTTCAGACAAAATTTCTAAATACTGTTCTCACTGAAAGGACTAGAGTTTCCATTTAAGGAATCTACACAATTGAGTATTTTTACTCATGAGAAAATATTTAAAAAGAGAATGGAGAAGAATCTACATTTCCCTGTAGATTTCCAAATACTATTTAAAATGGATATATGTCACTTAATGGTACACATTGATTCTCAGGCCTTTAATCTAACTTGCCAAAACAAAAGGCAGGAAAATGAAGAACTTGCCTGACAAATTTTGATTCTTGTTGGCACATCAAGCCAAAACCCCTTTCAAGCACTGTTATAAATCTATTAATGGAAGTGTTCAAGAAAGTAGACCCACTGATGAATAACTTGCATTCTACTGTTAAAGTAGGTTTGGCTGAGATTATATAACTTGTCCCTAAATCAACACTATTTCCTCTGCATTGTTTGCCAATTCCACACTGCTTAATCTAGATCAGGGGTGTCAAACTGCCGGCCTGCAGGCCGGAGCATCACGGAGAAACCGTGCCCATCCCATTTTCGGCAATGGGAAAAAGTTCCGATACGTCGCGCGACGTCACATGACATCGTGAGTTTGACATGCCTGATCTAGATGAATTGGAAACCAAGGGCAATCAGGTATCACCAGAATAACTATGATCTCTGTTTGTGAGGACTTCTATGTTATTTGGAAATTATCTTAAGGAAAAGCTATAAAGAAGACCTATCAGCCAGTCAGTCCCAAAAGCATCCAGTTTTACGTTTTTGACAGTGAATATTGACATGAATTGGAACATTATGTTTTATCCTAAAGATGTCTAAATGAGGAAATAATCTGTTGGAAGGACTGAAGGTTTGGTACCATGCTAATTCCTGGATTATATCACTGCTGAATGCCTTCTATTAGACCTTTAAGGATTCGTAAAACATGATTCCATATTTCTTCCCTGTACTAGTTAGAAAAGAAAGACAAGGACAAAGCAGCATAAGATTGGAAGCTTATGTATCCTTGTTCCCCGATTGTGTTCAGGTCAGTTATCTAGCTGGATTAGATAACTTTTAACAGATGCACTGAAGCATCTGCTTTGATTGCTTTTTCCCACTGCAGCCAGAGCCAGATTGATTCATGTTTGTGCTAAGTGCTAGTTGTTTTGCCTCCAAATATTTAGTAAAATGACACTAAAAGAATCCATAATACCTGGTACCTTTGGTTTTTGTGGCTGCTATGCAAGTCTTAGAAACTCAAAGGGTTAGCAAGAGCTGAACTAAGGCAAAAGACAATTTTGGAAAACAACATGAAGTAGGTAGAGAACACTTTGAGATAATCACCTGAAGAATCAAATTTGTCTCCTCTCCCCTTTCCTTACATTAATTAGAATTTGGTTACAGTGAACACATGTAAATAATACATACTTAAAACTATCTTGTAGATTCTAAATGTTCAGTCAATACAAAACAATAGACATACTGTTCATCAAGATACACTCACAATTTCAACAGGAGCAATGTTTCTCACAAGCTGCTGAAGCAAGGTAGTTTCACAGTAAGGAAATTTCCGAATAGATTCCCTGATGATCTTCTCTTGATAAACTGGAAATCCATCTCTCTCTCTGCCTTTTAACAGGCTGAAATTAAAAGTAAATATAGCTGAAGTTACATAAGTTGGCCACATTTTTTCTTCCTACTCATGATGCAAATGTATGTGTAGCATAAGATCAGACCATTAAGAAAAACTACAATGCAAATAATATAGGAGTTTTGTGAGTGCAGTATATTCATTCACCTCAAACAACAGTACTGGATTCTAATTTCTAAAGAATGTAGTATGTATTACCAACTTTAGCTAACCTATTCAAAACTGAAAAGTAAGCCAGTTACTCTACCTCTCAAATCATGCACACAACCCAATAACTTAATGGGAAGCCCCTGTTTCATACTTAAGAGTACGAAAAGTGCAAGAATCTGTACTTGTGGAGAGATAATATATTGTATGGAAAAGAGCCATCTACTGAAAAAGTAACATACCTTTTGATTAATCCATCCAATTTGTCATCTTGTTCAAGGAAAAGGATACATTTTTTGAAAACACAGCTAATGTAGTGCATTTTAATTGCAAGGACTTCATTCATCTCTCTCTGTTTCATGCACTTCTCACAGATCAGATCTAATACTTTGTAACATTTCTGCATTGCTTCAACTTCTGCCAAAAGAGGATTTTCTTTCACCAGCAACACAACCTATAGAAAACGTTTATATACCCAGTAAGTTGTACTTCCTAAAACATAGCCAGTGCACAATTGGATATGCTTCTACACTCATGGCTCAAAGTCAAGTTAGGAAGGCCTTTGTGTACCATTCCTGAAAGAGGAGGTTCTACACACAGGTCACTCATGCTCTAGTCATCTTTCATATAAATTATGCATTTAATATGGGGTCACCCTTAAAGATTATTTGGAACTTATATTGGTGTAAAATGCAGTAGCGTGGGGCAGTTGTGTATGAATCTACACATATATGTTATCTTTCTGTTCAATGAGATGCACTGGTTACCAATTTGCTTCTAGGCCAATTCAAATTGCACGTGATAACCTTTAAAGCTGGTGATAAACTCTAAAATCCCTCAGTTGGCTTATTTGAGGGACCCCTCCCCCCAGTGCCATGTACCGATACCATTGGGTCTGGCAGAAGAGACTTGTTGCAGTCCATCCACTACAAAGTGTCACCAAGAGAAGAGCTTTTTTTTGCTGCTGAATGTGACCTGTGAAAGAGCATTCCCCCAATATCAGGCTGATCCCAGTTTTAATGGTCTTGTGATCAGAGTGATGTGGAGCCCATGAAATGACTGTTCATAATTTACTGTTTTTCAAGTGACTGTTATCTATAATTTTTAATTGATTTATTTGTTGTGTGATTGCTTTATCTTACATTTATGAGTGTAAGGCTGCTGTATAAATTGAATTTAAAAAAGGAAATAAAGTTAATTCTTTTTTTAATTAAGACTTTATAATAAGCATTAACAAGTGCAGTTTAACAGGACTGCACATGCGCTCTGTCTGTCTGTCTCTCCCTCTCTCTTTCTGGTGTGTATTAGTATGTACATAAAAGTACGCTGATGATACCCAACTTTTTCTTTCCACCCCGACCCAACCCAGTGATGCCCTCACCATGATGTCCCGTTGCCTGGAGGCAGTCTGGGTTTGGATGGGGAGAAACAGGCTTTGTCTCAATCCTGACAAGACTGAGTGGCTGTTCATACCGGCATCTCGGGCTGACCAGCTTTCTCCATCATTAACAATAGGGGATGAGGTATTACCCCCCGTTGATAGGGCTCACAACTTGGGCATCCTCCTGGATTCACGGCTCAGTTTGGAAGATCATATAGGAGCCGTGACCAGGGGGGCTTTTGCCTAGATTCGCCTGGTGCGCCAGTTGCGTCCCTATCTGGACCGAGATGCTCTACGTACAGTCACTCATGCGCTCGTGACCTCCCAGTTAGACTACTGCAATGCCCTCTACATGGGGCTGCCCTTGAGGACCACCCAAAGGCTTCAACTGGTGCAGAATTCAGCCGCGTGAGTTTTGATGGGAGCTTTCCAATACTCCCGTGTAACACCTCCGTGAGCTACATTGGCTTCCGGTTGCCCTCCGGGTGAGATTCAAGGTGCTGGTAATGACCTATAAAGCCCTAAATGGCTTGGGTCCGGACTACCTAAGGGAACACCTGCTGCCGGCATCATCTTCCCATCGTCCTGTGCGCCCCCACAGGGAGGGCCTTCTCAGGGTACCGCCAGTTAATGAATGCAGGCGGGTTATTCCCAGGGGAAGGGTGTTCTCTGTGGGTGCGCCTGCCCTATGGAACCAACTACCCACAGAACTTAGGACTGCCCCCGACCTTCGCTCATTTCGCCGGGACCTGAAAACTTGGCTCTTCGTTCTGTTTGGTCCAGACTGTGGGGTTGTTAATTTAACTGGGTTTTAGATTTACTCTTGGGGCTTGAATTTAATTGTTTTAATTGTTTTTAATTTTTTGTATTTATCGTTTTAACTGCCCTGTAAACCGCCCTGAGTCCTATGGGAATAGGGCGGTATACAAATCCAATAAAATAAAATAAATAAAAGGGTTAAACCCTTAATTATGAAAGACTACTCATAGTTACCCTCAGTATTGTTCTGCCTTTTGAAACAAAAGATAAAAATAATATAAAATATTGTTTTTAATCATTCTTGCTGTTTTTCTCTGCCTTTGTTTTTGCCACTAAAATGTTTTTGTTTACTGATGTTTAGTCAATAAACATCAAGCTATAATTTTGCTAGTGCAACTAAGTGATACATGGAGGCCATGGCCATGCTCACATATGGTGGTGCACAGTTGTGGCCATACCTGGGGCAAATGGACATAGTTACAGCAACCCCTGCCCTCATTATCATATATATTAAGTATTTCCATACACTTGGGGCTGTCCTTACAGTCTACTTGAAAACTATATCCCATGTGCTTACTGGCACTTATTCAACTTCGCAGGCTGCAATAGTTAGTAGTAAGTTTCCAAGTAGAATTTAAGATGTTAGGGTTGACCTATAAAGCCCTTTAGGATTGGACACCTTCCAGACTGCCTGCTCTAATCAGTATCAGTGCAATCAGTTAGAATTATTAGGGAGAAGCTTTTATGTAGTTTTATACTTCTCAAAGTTTAAGATGTTAAGGCTGGATGACATTGTTTCCCCGGCAATTCCATTAAAATATTTAACTTAGACCAGGGCTTTTCAACCCATGGTACGCGTATCACTGATGGTAAATCAGCACCTGGCAGGGAGTATGCGTACGGCAGGTTGAAAAGCACTAAAAAAAAAAAGTGTAAAAGTGTAGGCCTGTGGCAGAGTCAGCTGGAACTGCAGTGTTGCCAGGGCTCTGCTGAGTGCCCAGGATCAGCTCGGGGCTCCAGCTGATTGACGCACAGCTTCGTTCTTCAAAGCAGAGCTCATCTTGCACTCTTGCCTGATGTCATGCTGGTAGTCCTGGTGGGATCAGGAAGGCTCCGAAGGAGGTAGCTGCAGGGGGGAGGGGGAAGCAGGATCCAGCCCCGTTGGGATTATGAAGGCTCCGAAGCAGGTAGCTGGAGGGGGGAGGGGGAAGGCTCCGAAGGAGGTAGCTGGACGGGGGAGGGGGAAGCAGGATCCAGCCCCGTTGGGATCAGGAAGGCTCCGAAGCAGGTAGCTGCAGGGAGGAGGGGGAAGCAGGATCCAGCCCCATTATTTATTATTATTATTATTATTATTATTATTATTATTATTATTATTATTATTATTATTATTTAGATTTCTATACCGCCCTATTCCCGAAGGACTCAGGGCGGTTTACAGGGCAAGGTTAAAAACAGTTAAAACAGTACAAAAATTCAGATAAAACCAAGATTAAAATAGGATTAAATAACAATAGCCCAAATATAACATTTAAATTTAAAAATTTAAAACCCCTCAGTCCAGGCCAGATAAATCAAACAACCAGGTTTTCAGGTCCCGGCAAAACGAACGAAGGTCGGGGGTGGTCCGGAGTTCCACAGGCAGGTCGTTCCACAGGGCAGGCGCGCCCACAAAGAACGCCCTACCCCTAGGGATCATCCGCCAGCACTCAGTGATCAGCGGCACCCTAAGGAGGCCTTCCCTGTGGGAGTGCAGAGGACGATGGGAGATTGATGCTGGCAGCAGGTGCTCCCTAAGATAACCCGGACCCATGTCATTTAGGGCTTTATAGGTCATCACCAGCACCTTGAATCTCACCCGGAGGGCAATCAGAAGCCAATGCAGCTCGCGGAGGAGAGGTGTTACATGGGAGTATCGGGAAACTCCCATCATAACTCGCGCAGCCGCATTCTGCACCAGCTGAAGCCTGTGAGTGGTCCTCAAGGGCAGCCCCATGTAGAGAGCATTGCAGTAGTCTAACTGGGAGGTGACGAGCGCATTGGGATCAGGAAGGCTCTGAAGGAGGTAACTGGATGGGGGAGGCTCCGAAGCAGGATCCAGCCCCATTGGGATCAGGAAGGCTCTGAAGGAGGTAGGGGGAAGGTTCAGAAGGAGGTAGCTGCAGGGGGGAGGGGGAAGCAGGATCCAGCCCTATTGGGATCAGAAGGCTAGGAAGCAGGTAGCTGGAGGGGGGAGGGGGAAGGCTCCGAAGGAGATAGCTGCAGGGGGGAGGGGAAGCAGGATCCAGCCCCGTCCCAAGGTTCTGAAGGAGGTAGTTCTAAAATTGATAGGCTGCTGCTAGGGAGAAGAATCAAAGAAGGGCAAACACAAATATAACCCATCATGGTTTATTTATTCCTTGGGTTTGTTTTCCTGTCCCTTCCTGGGCTATTAAAATCACATAGGCAAGGTCTGTACCGAACATCTGGCTGCAAACTAGTCAACTGGATTTTAGCCTAGCCCCTTGTGCAATACTAAGCCACATTCTAGAGGTAAAAGGATGTACTAACAGGAGAGAGCTGCAAAATTGATTCATTATTTATTCTTGCCTTTAGTAGAAATAACTACATTCTTTGATGACTTTGCTAGCAACCTGCAGGTTGTGAACTTTCCTTTCCCCCTTGGAGAAAGAATTCAGAAATGCTAGATTTATTTTTCCTGCTAATTACAGTATACTTTGGGGTGGGGGGGTGGGGGGGTTAAGGAGCAGTGAGAAAAAGATGTGTCTGAAAAATTAAAGGATGTATGGAATGAGTTATGGAGCAGGAAAGGAAAGTACATGGACTTACGCACTTCCAGTTGCTGACAGATATGCCACTAATATTCTAACTTGACACCTGCATGCTCTCAGGGTCCAAAGATTATTTTCAGTCTTTATAGGGCGGTATTGCGAATTAAATTAAGTTTTTCTGGGTTCTGATTTTAAGGTGAGTATCCTTAGCTATGGAGGCCTTTGATATTCTTAAATACATAATAATAAAATAATGAGAACTAAAGGCTCAAAGGGAAGGCAGATTAGAAAGAACAAGACCTTTTGGAGTCTTCAATTCCCTTCCTGTTAAGAGTTCCTTAATAAGGTTTGCTCTTCCTTCATAACATCAATAAAGGTGGTTTTTCCAGAAAATATGTGAAGAGCTGAAATTAGTGGTTTAACTATGTTTTCTTTTTGGCTGTGTTTTAATTTATATAATGTATGTTTAATCGAGGAGGGTTTGGAGAGGTAGAAGTGGCCAATATGGAGGCTGCACCTTGCCCTCCAGATCTGCCTCTCCTGAAAATCTATGGAGAGAAGGAGGGGATGGCAGGGGAGATGTGCAAGGGAAGGCTGCCCCAACAAACCAGCATCCTTATCACATACAATTGGAAATGGGGATTCCAGTTTGAGAAGACCCAGCTTCCCTTGTGCAGGACCTGGGAGTACTTCTCCCCTGCCACCTCCTCTTGCTCTCCAGAGATCTGTCAAGGCAGAAGTTGGACTTGGAGGCAATGGCTTCCTGCAAACTTTTTCGTCCGCGCTTCCACATGTAGCACATTGTCCTACACCTCCTGCTTTGCCAGAAGAGGAAACCAATGATGTCTGGGATTGGGAGAATAATGTCGCCTTTGGAATGCTATGCGTGCACGCACGCACGCGCACACACACACACACACACACACTCTCCAAGCTTGGACACTTTTATCCACATCTGAGCTAGCAAACTGCCAATCATACCTGGGCTTGAGGAGAAGGCCCTCTCCTTCCTTTGTGGATAAAAGTCCCCAAACCTGGAATGTGGTGTGTGTATGCGTGTGCATGTGCTTGCTGCTAGCAGTTTGGGGAAATGAAGAATTTGTGGGAAATCGAGTTGTCCCCACATCGAGTTAGTTGGTGCAACTTGTTCCATTCTGACCCACCTGTCTTGAGTCAGCTGTATCCAGTGAGTGGCGCCCACCTGCTAGACGACTGGTGGTACTTATACACATACTGTTTCATAGTGCTTTACATCGCTCTCTGAGCAGTTTACAATGTCAGCATATTGCCCCCCAATGGGTCCTCATTTTGTCAATCTTAAAAGGATGGAGGACTGTCTGTAATACTGCAGTTTAACCACAGTGCCACCAGGGCTCCTTTATATTTTGGACATCACACTTATCTAGTCCATGTTGATTTTCTGAAATCTTTTAAAAATTGTGTTTCCTCTGTGGGCCTGTCATTGAGTCAATAGCCAAACTGCTTTCCATTTCTGGAAAACAGTTTATTTTCTGTTTCTTGTCATTTTTTATATCCTTAGTGTTGCATGTCAGGGCTGATATCCTAATCGTTATAACTGGTTGGAAATTTACCCTTGATCTTTTAACTTAAAGTGTATCATGATTGAAGCAAAGTAGAAATATAATAAAATAAACAATCATATTAAATGAATCTTTCATCTGGTACCTAAAAGCAATGTTCTAGAAGGCAAATAGATACCTCTTGCTGATAACAGGATTTCACAAACACTGTTCCATAACTAAAATAAACTTTACACTGGCATGTACTTTGTTTTAATGTGACTTTGTTAAGCAGACGAACATGAGTCTACCTAATCTAGTAACTTCCAGATGTGTTCTGCATACAACTGTAAAAATTCCAACTCAGCATGGCTATTAAATAAGTTTTGAGAATTGTACCACTGAATTGTACCACTGAATGCTGAACTCCAACAGTGATTCCACACATCATAAAGTTGCCAAATTTGAAAATCTGGGACACTATAGCAGAGAAAACATGAGTTTCAAGTGGACATTAGGTGAAAATTACACTCTAAAGGTACTGCAAAGATGACTGCACTATACAGTAATAAAAATTCTTATATATGAAATCAGCCTTAAGATACAAATTAGGTATGTCATGGGATTCATTTCATTTTTGCAGGACCAATTAGCTGGCAACATGATAAGAAAACATATCCAAATAAGAATATATTGTACCTTAACAGGATGCAAATTAGTAGTTGTAATAATTTTATGTAGAGGTCCAGCTAACTTAATTGGAAGCTTGGGTTCTTTATCCAGTCCTTGTGGTTTTGTGTAGTAGTTTAGCTTTTCACGCGGAAAGAAATTGTTGATAACTGTTACACAATCATGTTGACCTAAAGAGAGCAATGATTTCCTTTTATGAAGTGGAAGAAATCAGAGTTAAAACTGGTCATTTGGTGATGAAGCATAGTTCACTACATAAGACAGTGAAAATAATTTATTTGCTAAATAATTGATAGCTTCAAATCAACTCTTCTGTACAGAAAACTCTGGATCTAAAATAAGATTCATTTTTGATATATAATTTTAAATTCATTCCCATTTTTCAGGCCAGTAATTCTTTAGTCAAATGCGCTGTATCAATCCAACCTAAAAAGTATAGTTAGACAAAGATTTAATACTTCTAGAAATATTTCACAACTTTATATAAAAGTACCACATACTCAGAAGCAAAATACTGTATGGGTATGTTAGCTAAAAGGGAGAGTTCTCTTCCTACCAAAATATTTTACATTTTTTCACGATTTAACATATGATGCAAATCAAGTTCCATTCTTTAACAGAAAATGCAGAAGGTATCTTAAATATTTAGACAGCAGAAGATTGGATTATAAATCTAATAAATAAATAGAATTAGATAGATCTTTACCCACAAAAGCAGCCATCTGAGCTGCAGTTCTTCCCACAGAATTGACGACATCAATCTCTGCTCCAGCCTCTAACACCATCCGGGTTATTTCTTTGTTGCCTAAAATGAAGAAACTTTATTTAGACTTTTTAAAGACGTTTTCACAAACTATAGATGAAATATGTTTCCCTCTGATAGATATTACAACTAATGCTTCTACTAACAAGAAAGAAATCAAATGATTGGTTTTCTAACAGAATCAATTACACAGGTTCAAAAAAAATTTCTTTCCCTTACTGTGCCTTCAATTAAAAGTATCTGGAGTCACAGAACATTTCTCTTTGCAAAGATGAAACAATTATCAACAAGATATCTTGAACTCTTGCTTTCTAGAACTTTAATTGGCTGCTATTCACCCTCCAGTCCACCATTACTGTGATCAACTGATGCCAAAGATTCTGCACGTTCTCCAATTAGGAGAAAAAGAAAAAGCATGAACCAAATAATTCTAATATATGGGCGAGAAAGCAGTTCTGTGGACAAGATCCATCACTCAATTATTTATATTAAATCAAGCTACAAAATCTTATAGCAAATTAAAATGCCCATCCCATTGATTTCCTCAAATTCTGTTACCATTTGCTTTTTTCTATCAGTACAACTCAAATAAAAATAAAATAAAATATAACTTTAAAAATATATACATCATTAAGAGATTATGCCATCAGATCAAAGTGGATATTATCACTTTTATACATTTGGTAGAAAGCAAAATCTTCCTAATACTTCTGTAGTCCCTGAGAAAAGAACTAACAGGTTTTTTTTCTTTGCCTAAATAAGAAACTGTATTTAAGAGAAAAAGGAAAGCACTATTTACCTGAAAGTCCAGCAAACATTAAGGCAGTATATCCGTATTCATGATTATTGCAGTTTACATCAGCTCCATGTTGCATCAATAGCCTGCATATATCAGTTTTACCTTTATATGCTGCATGCATTAGAGGGGTCATTCCATGCTAATGAAAAAATATATAAATGAAAGTTCCATTTGTTTTCTACTTAACAATACCATAGCAAGACTCATAATATTGATGTTAAGTGGACTGACAAAAAATATTAATTGTTAGAATCTTAAAAATAGAAAATGCAGGGAAGCCCTAAGGCCCAGTAACAATACAGCTGAACAATATAAGAGTGTAATATTTCTATTGTTACATAGCTTAACAGAAATATTTTAACTCCATTGCCTTAATATAACCAAGTTGTTAAAGACAAGTTTCCCCCCTCTGTTTTTCAATTTATGATTGCTACTTTTATTCGCTTTCAGAAATTTTCTGTTTATTGTGGATATTTTATATAAGTGTCTGTTTTATGTCCATTTGCTTTAGTATGTTGTCTCATTATTTTGAATTTTACTTTAAATCTGTTTGAGATTTCTAATGGGAAGTAGCAGTATGGATAAACAAATAAAACATAGGGTTAAGATTTTAGACAAAGTTGACTGATCATCCCAGGAAAGACTGTTTTAACTATATTTACTTCAAACCAGTAAATACTGATAAGAAAATGTGTACCTAAAATTACATCAACATTTGAATCAAAAGGTAGATGTGGTGTACTAGAATGAATTGCCTTTAGTAGAACATGGCCTCTGGATGGATTAAATCATATTCTCTGGAGCGCTGGGGCATTAAATATAGGGGAATGTGATAATTTCATTTTCAAGTCATCTAAAATATGAATTGAAAATAAATATTCTTAGCTTTATTTGAGTATACAGATTTGTAATTAAAGCTAGTTGAAGGGCTATTTGGACTTGATATAGCTTGGAAAGATAGAAGCTTTAAAATGATTTCAGAATATGATTAACATTAACAAAAGATAGAAAATCTTTGAAAAAATGAATGCATTTGGAAGTTATGTTGTAATCTTTTTTATAGTTACAAATCCAGAGACATATTTTGAATAAACATGAATAGGATTGCATTTGAAAGGTATTATTTCCAACAAAATATATCTCTTTAACTTCATATTTCTTTTTCTTTTTAACAGCAAACAATGAAAAAAAAGTAATGGCAAATACAGAATAATTTAACTAATGTTAAAACAAAAAGGTAAGACTTGCTCCATTATAAAATATTCAAAATCCATAGGTGGATAATAATTGTATTAGAAGCAACTAAAACAATATAAAGATTTATAAACTTCCAAATTTTCCACTACTAAACTATGATAAATTCTAGAGTCTAAAGCAGAGTTCCCCAACCTTTTGGGGTTGGTGGCCTGGAACAGGAGGGAAGAGGGGATTGTTTTGTGGAAGCGGCAAGTGCACCCATGATGTGCATGGCCCTGAGCACTCTTGCAAGTGGGGCTGCAAGCACCCACAATGCTCGTGCAAATAAGGCCCTGAACACTCATGCAAGTGAGGCCACAAGCACCCATAATGCTCACCAAATGGGGCCGTTGATGCCTGCAATGCTCATACAAATAAGGCCCTAAGTGCCTGCAATGCTCACACAAATTGGGCCGCAAGCACTTGCAACGCTCACACGAGGCCCTGAGCACTTGCGCAAGCCCCGAGCACCCATGACATTTGCGCAAGTGGGCCCCAAATGTTTGTGCAAGTGAGGCCCTGAACATCCATGATGCTTGCATAAATGGGGCTATGATGCCTGCGACATTCGTATGAATGGGGTCACAAGAACCTATGACACGAGGGGGCTGTGCATACACATATACATGCACCAGTCAGCTACTCACATGGTCCAGTTGCAAAGAGGCCATGGACTGGTAGTGAGCAATGGCCCAGAGGTTGGGGACCCCTAGTCTAAAGCATATTTCTTTTTTTATTGATCACATTTCTACCCTGCCCACCTCACCTAAGTGCTTTTCTATCATCTGTATTGCTTAATGCCACTACTTATCTAAAAGCGATGATTCTTACTCAAGATTAAATGCACTTCAGATATTGCTACTTCCTGGATCTTAAATTTGTGGCAAAATGTCTTGTTAGATTTTATTTGGCTTAAGAAATCTATTAGATTCAGATAAAAAATATAATTTTGTCAAATGTTACCTCATCTAAACAATTCACACGGACGGTCTTGCTGCCAAGAAGTCTTGAAGCTTCTTCGGTCTTTCCTAAAAGTAAAAAAAGTTTATGAGAAGGAATCATAAAAAATGTATATTACATTATATAGTTCAATGTATTTAAACTGTATTTTTTCCAAGTATCCATAAATCTTATAAAATATTTACATTCACAGTTCATGACTGAATCTTGAGTCTTTTCCAATTCTAATTCAATATTTTAATCATTATTCTACTTTTAAACTTTAATAAAAATCTTTAAAATTAAATTAAAGTTACTGTACCTTATTATCCAAATATGTTATTATTAAGAAATAATAAACTACAAAATTTTTTGGATAAATTTTTTTCCAAGCTTTTTGGTCTTAGATCTTTCCTCCTCCTTTTTAACATATACTGAAACCACAATGATGGCCACCACCTGCATCATTTTACTGTTGGAAGAACACAATTAGGCCAAGGGCCAACCTTTGGGGAATTTAGCCCTTCCCTATCTTTAGTTCTTATTAGTGACAACTGCTTTGATATGCTTCAGGCAATCAAAATTTGGAAAGTATATTCTGTGACTAACAAATATTGATAGTAAACTTTACAATCAAGAGCTTTGTATTTTCAGTCAGCCTGTTTCTCCTATTTACTTCTTTTGAGGAGTAACTGGGAAATCATAACCATTACTTCATGTTTCTGATTTCACACAAACAAAATGTTCTGATTGGACAACGATGCTTGGATGATTCATACATGTTTTGGGTTAAATGGTTCGATTCTGAAAACACTGATTACTTTCTAGGTTCCGGGGAAATACTACAAATTATATTAAAATAGGTTACCAGAACATAGTGAAAGCATAAAATGGGCAGATACGTATTTTTTGCCTGCTACCTTTGGACTTAAAGAATACAATCTTAATCACATTTAACATATTTAACATTTAACATATTCCTTGTTCACCAGGATTTAACTTCAGTATTTAATTAGAAATATAGCAGATTCTGATGCTATTGAGAAACAAAGCAACTGACTATTGCTTTGGTCAGTCTGCTAATATATATATAATTTTTGATGCATTTGGTATGCAAACAATTTATTAAGGGCTAGGTTTCTCTATGTGCAGAAGTATAAAAAACCTGTATGTCTGAAAGTAATTAATGCAAAACAATTATCTAACAATGGTTACTAAGAAGAATTCCCTAGTAAAGTTCATGCATTAATTTTGAATAATAATTTTAATTTTCCATTCTGTTTCTATAAGTAGAAAAATATAAGCATATAATCTAAAAAAAGATAGCATTTAAAAAACTCTGTCAAACCATTCATATTACTATTTTAAAAAATCAAGATAAAAAGAAACTACTAGATTTTGTGGGAAGGATTTTTTTCATTTCATTAATATTTCTTAATTCTATTTATTATACAAATAAAAATAATAGCTGGATTAGTGCCACTTCTCAATTTTATGTATTACTGTTAATTTTATTACCCTGAGCTACACAAAGGAAAACAATTGAACGGGGTAATAAATCAACAGAATAGCTGAATACAGGTAGTCCTCAAATTACAACAGTTCATTTAATGATAGTCTGAAGTTACAATGGCACTGAAAAAATGACTTTTCAACGCTTACGACTGTTGCAGCATTTCCAAAATTCAGATCAAAATTCAGATGCTGGGCACAATTGACTCATTTTTATGAGAGTTGCAGTGTCCCAAGTTCATGTTATCACTTTTTTGCAACTTTCTGGCAAGCAAAGTCAATGCGGAAGCCAGATTCACTTAGCAACCATGTTACTAACTTAACAACTGCAGTGATTCACTTAACAAATTGTGGCAAGAAAGGTTGTAAAATGTGGCAAAATTCACTTAACAACTGTCTCACCTAGCAACAGAAATTTTGGGCTTTATTGTGGTCGTAAGCCAACAACTACCTGTAGTTGATAATTGAAGTAGTTGAAAGCAAAGACATCAAGTCAAACATTTAAAATGAGTTCCCAAAGTTAGGCTGACACTTGGAGCTAAAAATACTGCAATTCTGGCAACAAGTTTTTTCCCCCCTTGGAAACATATTCTATTTTTTAAAAAGGTAAAGGTAAAGGTTCCCCCGCACATGCGTGCTAGTCGTTTCCGACTCTAGGGGCCGGTGCTCATCTCCGTTTCATAGCCGAAGAGCCAGCGCTTGTCCGAGGACATCTCCGTGGTCATGTGGCCGGCATGACTAGACGCCAAAGGCGCACGGAACGCTGTTACCTTCCCACCGGAGTGGTCCCTATTTTTCTACTTGCATTTTTACGTGCTTTCGAACTGCTAGGTGGGCAGAAGCTGGGACGAGTAACAGGCGCTCACTCTGCTACGCGGCACTCGGGATTCGACCCGCCAAACTGCCGACCTTCAGATCGACAAGCTCAGCGTCCTAACCCACTGAGCCACCGCGTCCCTTTTATTCTATTTTTTACCATTACTTAAAAATGCCTTCTATTAAAGCAACTTCATTGCCATATCTGACATGAATATTGAAAGACGAGCCTCAGATTATTTTTTTCAGTGTGAAGATAGAATAATATAATCATGCTATCTAATGTCAGGGAATCTTCTGGCTGAAGTTTCTGAACCATTTTTGAAGGCAGGCACCTGTAGATTTCAATATTCCAAATGATATGTTTCCATTTGAGTGCATAATACAGTCATTGCTGAAGCATCAATCTAAGCTGATAGAAGCTACACCATTTTAATGAATTTAGAAGACTCACAATATGAATCTAAACCTTAGAAGCTTTAAGGAAAATATAGTCCAATGTATCTGGAGCAAACCTGAATAGAAAGACTGAAGTGTTCTACAAAGCAGTCATCTGTTCAGCTTAATGCAATTTTGAGCATGCAGTCAGCAAAGCACATTGTCTGAATCTCATCATGTGAATGAACTGAAGGGAGCATGAACTGCTTGTCATATAGTCAGGGCTTTTTTTTTCTCATAGAACGCTCAGAATGGCATTCCGGCACCTTTTTTTTTTTTTAACAACAACAACAACAAAAAAAAGCTGCCTCTATTGGCTTTGGAAAGCCTATTGCAGTCTTGGCTCTTTTTTATGACTCATGGACTTCAACTCCCAGAAATCCTGAGCCAGCCACACTGAGGGGAAAGAGTGTTTCCAAGCTGAGCCATCCTGGCTCAGGAGTTGAGTCATAAAAGAGCCCAGGTTGCCTACCCTGCACTAGATGACATTAAAATTATTTACAAAGTTACTTCTTTAGGAACTAAACTTTTAGAATCTAAAACAGCTAACTCAAAAAAGCCAACAGAGAAGAACCTTACATTTTTCATCTGCTTCTGTCTTTTGGAAGATAAAACTAGATAACAAAATAATCTATTTCCTATGTTAACATCTCTGCAATGAAATCAATAAATCAATAAGAAAAGAAATGAGAAACATTTTTCTCAATGTAATGTCTAATTTAGCTGATGCTAGAAAAAAATAGTATCTTTTGTAAATACTCGAATACTATTTTGAATCTATAAACATCTATTACAACTAAACTACTTTAAATTAAACAATTCTTAAGAATGAAATATTCTTAATTTGGACTTTACTTTTACTGTTTGGACTGTTGTGTGTTTTGAAAAATAGATTATTTAGAATCTAGTTATGTTGCACTTCAGTCTTTAAATAATTAACCTAGTTAACATATACATAACAATATATGATGTTTTCCATGGTGAGCTTAACATCAATAACAACATTTATTAAAAAGGCTAAAATAATTTCTGGTGGTATTATCTTACATTACAATTTTATTTATTCACAATCTTTCACTTTTCACATTCTGGGCAAGCAGTAGTCATGTATCCTAGCAAAAAATGTTACATATGTGCATAAGCATGGTCAGTAGCATATGCCTTTTTTAAAATATCAAACATGCAAAGAAACAAAAATAAGTCCAAAATATCTGTATTACATCCAGAAATGCTAATTTTGCAACCAATATTTCTCATCTATAACTATGGCACCCTAAGGATACCTGCATACATGCAAATGCTTCTCTGGGATCAGTAACACAGCAGGGATTGCTTTTTCCTTCCAATAACATATACCTAAAACCAGTTTATTGCATTTGGCAATTGTACTAAAAAAAAATCTCATTGTCAACCAATATAATTCATTTAATTTGAAATTAAGTGAAAAATTGACTTAAATTGTTTTATTAAAACAAATGGCATTTCTTTTATAAGAAGTTGCCTCAAACAAATGAATTTGACATGCCTGCTCTAGATAGAATTTTGAATGCTCCAAAATAAATTCTAGACCAGGCCTCTACATGCAGCCTACCAAGCACCCTTGGATAAAGCACAGACTTTTTAAAAAATAATAATAATAATAAAATCACCACCACTGCCCTGAAAGCCATGTTGCCTAGTGCCTCCATAGCTTACCATGACCACGAGCTCCAACACTGTAGATGCTCTTCTAGTCACCAAATCATTGATTAGCCCACCAGCATTCTTTTGCAGACCACAAAGGTTTTTAATTTATCAGTGTGGGCCTTTCCCTTCTACAAGTTGCACAGATCTAGATTTTCCTCTTGCGTTTCTGAGTTAACTCCTTGGTCTGTCATTGAGCAAGAATTGACTTTGTAGGGAAGCATATTATCATTTGATGTATATTTAACATATGTTCTACCTTTATTTACCGATTATATAATATTTGTATGCAATCCACATGCGAGGTTTGGGCCAACTTACAATAGAAAAAAATATATTTTTAAAATCAGAAGATTAAAACATAAAAGCAGGGCTTTTTTTCTCATAGAACGCTCAGAATGGCGTTCCGGCACCTTTTTTTGCACACACACAAAAAAGCTTTTGCACAAGCTATGCTACTCCCTCTATTGGCTTTCAAAAACCAATAGGAATTGCTGCTGAGCATGCCAAAAGACCTGGCCAGCAAACGTTGCACCAGCAAGTTGTCTGCAGCGAAGGCGAGTTGGCAGAAACTTTGCATCCCTCCCTGCTGCCCAACTACACCATCTTAAATAGGTAAGTAAGAGAGGACAAGGAATGGGAGGTGGATTCTGTGGAGTCCATGTGCACTCCTTCCTTGTGCTCACCTGTGACAGCCAGGCTGGTGGCCTACCCAGTGCTGGACCTGCTCCACCATCACCTCACCCTGCACGCCTAAGTGGACGCCCTGCATTGTCTGGCCCGCACCATCTCTGCCGCATGCCCCACGCAGCCCCGCCATATAGAGCGGGTCCTGCTGCTCCCACAGCACCAGCCACGCCGGCTCCGGCCCTGGGGAAAGCCCGCCACCAACACCCCTCGCACCTGTGACTGCAGCAGCGCCACTCCTCGTCTCCTGCGCCCACCAAGATGAGAGTTCCGGCACCTTTTTTTTTTTTTTTTAGAAAAAAAGCCCTGCATATAGTAATCATAAAAACAGAATATATTTGTATAAAAATATAGAAGGAACACAATCTGTCACCTGTCCATCTGTTAATTACAAAGAAGAATGATAAAGAGGTAATTCATACTTGTAAAACCTTTATCTGCCAATATCTTTTTTGTAGTGAGAGCAACACATTAACAAGGTAACCAGATTAGTCAACTGGAGTTATGGGATGTAAAGGTTGATGGTTGGGGAAGGGAAAGGGAAAGGCAAGCAATAAGGTGGGATACACAAAGCTATTCTTAGGGAGTCTTTATCTTTTAAATCAATTTGGCTCTGCCCCAGTCAAATGACTGATGCATACTTTCTGTGGCATGGGTTTCTCCCTTTGGTGCCACTAGATATTAGATCAGCTTTGAATAAAGCTTGTTTCATCCAGGACTGAATAATGGGTAAGAAGGATAGCCTGGCATGTATAATTGAAACCTGGATAGGTGTTGGATGTTGGTAGTAAAGGTGGCCTTCAGGTTTAAAATGGGATTGCTACTTTTGTACCAGCCTGAATGTTGCAAGTGGCTTCACAATCTGAGCTGCTTAATGTTTTGGCCAAACAGCTAATGGACCTCTTCAGATTTATGCTATTTATTTGCTTTCTCTAGATGAAGAATTGCAGATAGTTCAAGAATTCATTGTCCTGATCAGAATACTGAAGGTCCAAGCTACTGCAAAAGTCACATGTTGCAACATGTCTGGATTTTGTCTCAGGATAGTAGCAGAGACATCTGGAGCTAGGGGATACTAGCATCAATCATTTGTCATGGTCAGATCACTTTCTGACAGCCTAAGAGTTCTTTGCAATTATTCCCATTGCAGAAAGGGGAGATTGATTTGACTTGTCTGCTTCATGCACATGATAAGATTTTGATAAATTTCAGAGGGAATTTGGAATGTTTCTGAAATCTGCTGCCTGGTTTGACAAAGGTCTTACCCATACTTAGAATAGAGGAATGCCAGGAGATGAAACAGCAGAAGAGACACATGGAAGCACACGAGCACTTAATTCAACTAAGCATAGTTAAGGATAATTTATTTTTGCTCGTAAGAGTGACAAAACATAACTATTTTTCTGTTCTTATTATATCTGCAAATAGGAAGTCAACAGCCCTATTCAAAGTAACCCACTCCCTCCTAAATAAAAATGGCCAGTGGAACATATGTAAGGACTATTTAAGGCATCTTCTGGATACACCTGCTCGGATCCCCTCAAACTGCATAAGTCCTATGGAGATAACTAAGGCATATCTGGCTTAGTTTTCTGAAAACTGTTTCAGTCTTTTGGTCTTCAGGAATTGGAGACAGCCCAAGAGCTGTGGATGTGGCTACTTTGTGTATTATACCTATATTTCTCCTTGTAGATCAAGGCTTTCTGGAAGACCAACGTGAGATTGGATCTAGGCAATGGTAATCCCACTACTTTCTAAACAGGCAGTGTTTCAACCCCATTTTAAGAAACATATTGGATCTGATCGTGTGTCACAATTTTTGTTCTATCTCTAAAGTTTCCCTTTTTTAGGGAAGGCTATTGAGGAGGTGATCAAATTGTAGATTCAGAAGATTCTGGAAGAAAGACTATCTGGAACTTTTTTATCTGTGTTTCAGACAAGGATATAATACCAAGATAATCTTTGGCAGGACTGGAATAGTAAAGGTTGGGAAAATTAAAATAAGAATCTACTCTCTTCTTATAAACCAGGCGTCTTAAACTTGGCCCTTTTATGACTTGTGGACTTCAACTCCCAGAATTTTTCAGCCAGGCATGCTGGCTGAGGAATTCTAGGAGTTGAAGTCCACAAGTCATAAAAGGGCCAAGTTTGAAGACCCCTGCTATAAGTAGTTAAATGTCCTATAATACCAGGAAGACCACTACAGGTCATACACGAGCAGGCCTAGATTTAATGGCACCTGAGTAGCGGCCAAGCATTACTCAAGTTCATTATCTGAACTAGCAACTTCTCCACTGATCGATCTCCTTATCTTGTATTTGAACAAGCTGCACCTTGTTAAATCTTACGCTCACTGTCGGAAAACAACCCGCTTTAAAAACCATCAGGCCTAACCATGAGATTTGTATAACGATTCGCCGCAGCCACCAAAAATAGCTGCCTCCAACCATTCCAATTGCGAGAAACAAAACCTTCGCCGCCTGGGCCTGAACAAGGAAGCAAACCAGCGAATGCAAACTGAGACAGTAGCGCGTTGCAAACCACTCACCGCTGCTAATGACTTCAAGCAATGCTTTCTCCTCCACATTCAAGTCTCCTCTCTTTGGAAGCGCCATCGCCTATTTTATGTGTATTCTTCCTTTTTTCCTCTCCCTGCCAACAGTAATAAAATGGAGCGCGTTAGCACTGGAAGGCAGAAAAAAGAAATTACAGCCGATCAGCTGGGGCAACTCTGTTGCGTTTTACGAGAGCCTTTCCGCGCGCGCTCCAACCTCATGGCCGGTTTCACCTTCTCACCGGGGAGAGGGAAGGTTTAAAGCCAGGCTGACATGTATAGGGCAATAATGCATCGCTTTAGGACACCTGAGCGGCTTAGTCGGTCACACATATATGTGCGAGGAAAAAACTAAAAGTAGCAATTTAGGAATATGCTAAACTGGCCATCCCGCTCCTGACTATGATTAATCTCCCCCTCTTTGGTTATAATGGTGCGACCTAGCCGTGAAGTAGGCGGAGCTCAGACTGCTTTTAGGTGTCGGCGTGCGCGCCCTTCACTTCTCCATTGTGTGCAGACACTGGTTTCGTGTGTCTTCCTGCTTCTGCTTAGATCAGAGCCTCTTCCCCGGCAGAGGTAAGCGAATGTTGGGTTGTGGAGAAGCGGCGCTTTGAGCAAAAAACGGTCGGAAACCGAAGAGGAGAAAAAGCTGAACAAAGAAGTTTGTTGCTGCTGCAAGGCACAAAGAAAGGGGACAGGTGGCATAATTACACTGACTTTAAAGGGCATAGAAAAAGAAAAACTCTTGTGTTTTCCGACAGGTTTGACTCCTTAGCCTATCAATTAGTCAGGCTTTGGGCTAAATGCTTTCAAGCGACTGCAGCAGCAGCAGCAGCGGCGGAATATCTTTGGAGGCGAGAAGGAACTTTGTGGTGGAAGAGGTGTACGTGCGTGACTTTAGCAAAGTGACACGAGACAAGAACATCATGCTGGGTTGGAAACAGCACTGAGAGTTTTTAAAGCTTTCATTTGTGCAGCTGCCTTTTGCGGGAGGGCGGGCCAGAAACTGTCTTTGCGTGGGGATTTAAAGGCCTCGTAATAGGGATTTGGAGGAGGGGAAAAGCACAATTCGCGGTCCCAAGACTTGCTTCCAACTGCTTGATAAAATAGGATGCTAAGAAACGTGTTGGGCACTGAAGTAGTACCGGAGGGAAATCATAGGACGTTTCATCTTTTTCTGATCTCTTTTGGGAGGTACTGTGCTTGATGAAACGGTTGTAAACGAAGAAGACGTTTTGATATTTTGTAATATCCCAAAAGCAGGTACGGGTTGCTACAGGCAGTGAAAACTGGCTGGTCTGCAGTGCTATGGTCCGATGGTTATCTGGTTTGGGAATCTTTAAAATAAAACTGTCTCTCTGTGGGGCAGCTGGGCACGCAGTTTTATTGCAGAAGCTCCCTTGGCATCCAAGAAACCTCAGCCAGAGAAGTATAAATTTCATGTGTGGCATTTTATGATAACTTCAAATATTATTATTTATCTGACAGTAAATTCCATTTTTGGCTCAATTCGGAATGGCCATGTGGTTTACATCTATCAGAAGGAACCAGTGTATGGTTGGAGTGTAATTCATTAATTTTACATGTGTGTTTTTTAAAAAAAAATATATCAAAGTGATTGAGATTTGTGGTAAAAGGTAAGTTGGGGGATAACAAATGTCTTGAAAAATCTTTGTATCAAACTGAAACTTTTTATCTCTGTCACTGCTTTTTTAAATAAAGTTGCATCCTCTCTGTTTAGATTTCTGTGGATTTGTTTGAGGGCATTCAAGTTTATTATGCTTTCTTATACTTTAACTGGGTAGGGAAGACAAACAGCTTAAAAATAACATTTATTAAAATTGTTCACAAGGTTTGCTATTCCATTGGAAGATAGCAATAAACCAGTAATGTAAAGTCACGGATTTCAGATTTTAAGATTATTTGAGGAGATTAAACAGATGTAGGATGAAGTCTAGATGAAATCTAGATGATTTATAAAATTAGAGTTTCTTTTATTTTTTGCTATGGGTTAGTAGAAATTCAATTTTGCAATTGTGGTTTATTTAGTGGAATACCTTCTGAATATGATTTTGAGCGCTTTACTCTATCTAAACTACTGCAGAGAAGAGATTTGAACATAGAAGTATTTCTGTGAAATCCAATTCTATCCTCAATAGGGTTGTAGAGAAATCTCATTATGGAGACCCTAATTCCTGCTAAGAGATCTAGTCTATAGTAAGTGTTTTTTCATTTAGATATTTATTAGATTCTAATAAAATATTAACCAGAGAGTTTTGAGTAAGGAACCTAGAATTATCATCAGCTGGTTTACAGGTGTAGCAGTATAAAATGCTGCACAATGTCTAAGAATAAAAACATAGAGGAAGAGGGATTTTGTTCTTTGACCTATATAAATATTAAATACTTAAAAGTTTCACAAATGCAATATTAAAACTATAATTTAACATTGGCTTTATTAAACAATATAGTAAAATGTACAACTACTTTTTAATATATTTTAACTTTCAGTTGTAATTCTTGCTTGGCTATTAGAGATTTTTCTATAGCTTGCAAATAACTCTGAGAAGCATTTTATTCTATTGATTGTATTAGGCTAATTACACAAGACTAGTATTTTCAAGTAGATGCACTTCTGCATTCAAGTTGCTCCACATCCAATATCATGTGCCTGGCATTTTCATGGAGAGCTGCAAAAGTGGGTAGAGATGAGGGAAAGAACTACCACCCTAACCTGTGTAAAGCCTTCTGAATCAGATAATATCCAGTTTGTATAGTGGACCAGAAACCAGGAAACTGAGTTCTAGTCTTAGAAGTCAACACTAATTCAAATGGACACACACACACACAAACACGAAACTTCTAGTTTGTTTTTCTTTGTTTTTTATTCTTTGTTCATACTACCAACCAGCTTTTAGCAACTATGATCAAAGGTGATTATCAGATCCAAACGAAAAGAGCTAGACCATCTTGCTATTCTCCCTGAAAGTTACCAATCCCCTGTAATAAGGGATTATACTCTTTTCTACTTTGCAGCTATGTTTATCTGGAAACGATAAGATCTGTAATCCACCACAAGTAAGGTCTATATTATTAGATGAATTTGTCACTCGTGATAATTTTGTACAATATTTCTTGGTACTTTATCATTTTTGGACCATTATTTAAGAAAAACGTGCAGTGGTCAAGATTATTCATAGGTGAATTGATAAACATGTTTAATTTGGAACAAATAAACTCATGTTTTCAACTATTGCTTTCTTCCTAATAATATTCTGAAATGGCAATACATCATCCTGTCCTTATGTTGTATATTAAGCTACACAGTGTAGTGCAACTTCTGTTATTGTTTTAATCTTTCTCCATTGTGTAACATTGGACAAACATAAGATTATCTTTTTAGTACTGCTTCCTTTCCATTGTGCTTTCTTTTCAAAAGGTACAAAATCTTATACCACTGAAGATTGAAAGATAAAATTATACAAAGCATTATAGGTGTCTACACGAAAACATTATTTTAGGTATTTAGAAAAGGCAAATTCATGTAGAAGGAGGTTATCGTTATTCTAAAGAGCAATATCCTGGGTGAAGAGATAAGCATTTAGTTTTAGATAATAATTCCTTCTTTCTTTGGAATATACTTCCAAGCAAGCGTTTCAGTTCTGGGATGTTGAATAATAAAATAATACATTTCTATAAACTTCTTTCCTTTGCTTAAAATTTAGGCTTAGGCTTATGTTTAGAGCTGTATTAGATAGAGCACAATTAAGACTTGTGTGTAATGTTTTTTAAAAAATAAATTGCAGCGACTGGGCTCCTCCATAATTTCAGGAACACTGGATTTTAGATTTATATTGTTTATACTGGGAAAATTGTTAGATACATTTAAGAAAGGGAAAAATCAAGCTCTTTAGGAGTAATTATATCTGCCATGTGAAGACTAAGCAATTATTTTCATCATGAAATTCTATTAATGAAAGGATTTTAAGCATAATTATTTTATTACTGTATTTTTTTCAGAACAAAAGAAATCCAGCTTAAAATCTAAAATTTACTCAAACCTGCCCATGTTGAAATCAATAATTCTTTTATCCTTAAATATTGTTGTTGTTAGTTACGAAGTCATGTATAACCCATCGTGACCTCATGGACAACGTTCCTCCAGGCCTTCCTGTCCTCTACCATCTTCTGGAGTCCATTTAGGCTCATGCCTACTGCTTCAGTGACTCCATCCAGCCACTTCATTCTCTGTCATCCCATTCTTCTCTTGCCCTCAACCTTTCCCACCATTAGGCTCTTCTCCAGTGACTCCTTCCTTCTCGTTAGGTGGCCAAAGTATTTGAGTTTTAGCTTCAGGATCTGGCCTTCTAAAGAGCAGTCAGGGTTGATCTCCTCTAGGACTGACTGGTTTGATCGCCTTGCAGTCCAAGGGACTCGCAGGAGTCTTCTCCAGCACCATAGTTCAAAGGCTTCAACTCTTTGGCGCTCAGCCTTTCTTATGGTCCAACTTTGGAACTGGAATGTAAACTGATCTTTCCCAATCCTGTGGCCACTGTTGAGTTTTCCAAATTTGTTGGCAAATTGAGTGTAGCACTTTTATTGCATCGTCTTTTAACATTTTAAATAGCTTAGTTGGAATACTGTCACCTCCACTAGCTTTGTTATTGCTCAGCTTTCCTAAGGCCCACTTCACTTCACATTCTAGGATGTCTGGCTCGAGGACAGTGACCACTTCATCTTGGTTATCAGGATGTTAAGCTCGTTCTTGTATAGTTCTTCTGTGTAATTTTGCCACCTCTTCTTAATCTCTTCTGCCTCTATTAGGTCCCTGCCATTTTGGTCCTTTATCATGCCCATTTTTGCATGAAACATTCCCTTCATCTCTCCAATTTTCTTGAAGAGATCTCTGGTCCTCCCTATTCTATTGTTTTCTTCTATTTCTTTTCACTGTAAGAAGGCATTTTTCTAGCTATTCTCTGGAATTCTGCATTCAATTGGGTGTATCTTTCTTTTTCTCCCTTGCCTTTTAGCTTCCCTTCTTTCCTCAGCTATTTGCAAAGCTTCCTCAGATAGCCATTTTGCTTTCTTGCATTTCTTTTTCTTTGGGATGGTTTTAGTTGCTACTTCTTGTACAATGTTGCGAACCTCTGTCCATAGTTCTTCAGGCACTCTGTCTATCGGATCTAATTCCTTAAATCTATTTGTCACCTCTACTGTATATTTGTCAGGGATATGATTTATTTCATACCTGAGTGGCCTAGTGCTTTTTCCTACTTTTTTCAGTGTAAGCCTAAATTTTGCAATGAGAAGCTCATGGTCTGAGCCACAGTCAGCTCCTGGTCTTGTTTTTACTGACTGCATAGAGCTTTTCCATCTTTGGCTGCAGAGCACATAGTCAATCTATGCTTAAATATATTTAATAGTAATTCTGTGGCACTTGAGGATTATTAAAATTGTATAAAGAAAAAGAAAATCAAAAGCAGACAACTACTTTTAAAATATAGAATGTGCCATCTATTGTGCCATCAAATGTTATGAGTTAAAATAACTTCATTATATTACATGGATGGAAAGTTTCCAGTCACATTTTGTCTTCTGCAGGACCTCCCAGGATTATTGGAACCTTTCTAAGCCATGTGGAAACTGGACAAAGGAGGAGATTTTTTCTTTCTTTCTATCACTATTGTTATGTTAATTTGCCTTTGGATAGAATCCAGAGGATTTTGAATATCTAAAAATCCAGGCCAAGCCACTTTTGTGCTAGAAAGTTTTATGGTTCTATACCTATATAGTTTTCAGCATTTGAGCTTGACTCATGTGGGTCTTTCTCTTAATAAAAATACAATAAAATATAAATACATTTTAATTATTATGGGTCCAAATCTGTTATCAGGTAAGAATCCAGTTAAGTTCCTTGTAGGCTTCCACAGATTTATCATGAATGTGCAGGAAAGTATCCAAGTTGCCTCTAGACGTTTCATAGACTCATCCTTCAGAATGAAAGTTGGAAGCACTTTTGGAATCATGAATTGTGCTAAGCATGTAGATCCAATGGGAAAGATTCCAGGAGTGAAATGTGGTGTATCCAGAGAATTCATATGATGCATGCTCTGGGTTAGAGATATGTAAATATTGTCCCAAAAATAGTGGTCATGTGAAAAATATTTTCAGACTGAGTGATATCTCTTTTCCCTTAGAAATAAAGGATTCAATTATGCTTCTAACTCAACTTACTACTGTAATTTGGAGAGTGGACTTGGGCTAAAGCTAAAGATATACATAAAAAAAATTATATACACATGAAATTTGCAGAATGCACAGATATGAGAACTTATATCTTATTACCATAGAATTCCTATACATGAAGTGAAATATGTGTATTAAATTGATGCTCAAACTAACAACTTACTGTGGGATATAGTCTTTTTTATATATAACACTTAAAATGTTAAAACAAGATTTATATTTGGAAATAGTTTTTTTAACAGTAAATGGTGCACTCTTTCTACCAGAGTGACACAACCCTGTAGCAGACAAATGCATTTACTGTTCAATTTCTATAATTATTACAGATTGGAGTGGTAACAAGCATTCAGCTTGAAAAGGCTAAGGAAGGTCAGAGTAATAAACACATGTTACACTTGTGGCATGGAATTAAGAAAAACTCAACATATCCCTACTTAAATAAAATTATTCTTCATCCTCATATTTAGGATTGAATTTCAATCCAATCATAGTTGAATTTTAAGTCATATGCAAGGCTTATTCAATTGACCACAGTTTATTGAATAAAACAAGATTTTATATGGATTAATTGAAGATATATTTTTGAATATTAATTTATGTTTCAATCTGTACTGACATATATGGAACACAGATCTACCTGAGATCTAAAATTGCATTGGGACAAAGTATATATATGTTCTGGCTTTGTATTGTGTAATTGTTTTTCTGACTGTGGAAGGGATGGCACAGAGATTGGATTCATCCACCATATTAAACCATAATTTAGTTCATTGATTTTTGCTTATTCTGCTGTATGAGCCCAGCTCCTAGAAGTTTATTTAATAATCCATAGTGCATATAATAGCACAATGTATGGCTGTCTGATTAAAAAAAAATCAGATAAATTCTAGTCTTAGTATATCAAGGTATAATCTAAAGCAAAAAAAAAAAAAAGTCATCCTGATTCACCCTATCAGATTTCAGTAGTTTTTCTTAAACCATGTGATACATGTCTTAGTTTTTCCACATTCTTTAGTTATTGGGAATTTAAGGCAAGCAGAAACCTTTTATATTCCATCTTTTCTTTTCTAGTACCTTTCAGATGCTTGGGCTTCTTCTTCCCTTAAGCTATGACTTTTAAGAAAGTAAGTGTTGCATGTCAAATATGTTTAAAAAACTAAATGAGATTTTTTCCTTTTCTCCTACTTATTTTTGTCTTCCTTCCATCCTACGAAAAGATTACTTTTTCCATCCCTTCTCAAATAAGAAAATTAACTCACTATGGCTAGCAATGGCTAAGTATGCTATGACATATTTGACATACCAGGTAGCTGTAGTCACCGCATTTGATAGCTGTTGTGTTAATTTGAGGTCTATGCAAATAAGCATTGTTGCTTTGGGGTCATTTTCTCAGCCTCTTGGATTTCAAAGTAGAGGTCAGCTTTTCTGTCATCGTGTCTAGTCGTCTCATACGTATTATTTGTCATGTTTATCAGCTTTCTAAATTCTTACTGATTTTTCTACAGTCTCGCAGTCCTCATGGGACAGCATCTGTAAGCTTTGCTAGTTTGGCACAATCAAACATTCTGTTTGTAATGTATCGGGTTCTTCGTGCAGGAAAGAAGAAGCAAGTGATTTCAGCAGAACTATTGCTTGCAGGATCTGAACTAAGAATAGTGCTGCAGCTTGCAGCAATTTATAGCCGGCAGCCAATAGATTTAAAGTAACCGATTGCCACCTAAGGGCAGCCAATAGCAGGACTGGAGACCTGGAGTCTAGGTTGCTGGAGAGCCCTTAGCTGCTCCAGCTAACCACATGGTGCTACAATTGACCCTAATACACTGTTCTTCCATGAATTCTCTTAACTGTGTTGTGTGATTGTAACTGGTCTTCAGTGCAGTGTATTAACAGCTTCCTTTGTCCTGGGAGTCTTAAAGCAGGCCTTTAAGAGTTACAAATATGGCTGATCTTAAAGTTTCTATAAAAAGACCATGTTTGGAAGCAAAGAATAATACAACTAGGGACTAGCTAATTTATTTGTCTTTTTAATTAGGAGATATTGCAATTGTGCCCAATATTAGTTGTAGGTTAGGTACTATATTTTATGTGAATGCATTTATAGAAATTTCTGTTCTGTTTTATTTTCTCTTCAAGTCAGTATTATCTTCTGACAACGGTCGGAACAAGTCCTTGAAGTTTTCTTGGCAAGATTTTCAGAAGTGATTTGCCATTGCCTTCTTCTAAGAGAAAGGGACTGGCCAAAGTCACCTAGCTGGTTTTAATGCCTAGATACAAGACTACAAGTAGGCCTCAACTTATTATGAGTACAGTTGAGCCCAAAATTTCTGTTGCTAAGTGATACAGTTGTTAAGTGAGTTTTGCCCCATTTTGTGAACTTTCTTGCCACAGTTGTTAAGTGAATCACTGTAGTTGTTAAATTAGTAATATTAAATAACATTAAGCGAACCTGGCTTCCCCATTGACTTCGCTTGTTAGAAGATAGCAAAATATTTTCCCATGACTCTGGAAAACTGCAACTATCATAAATATGAATCAGTTGCCAAGTATTCAGATTTTGATCACATGACAATGGGAATGCTGCAATGGTCGTGTGAAAAACAGTCATAAATTACTTTTTTCAGTGCTGTTCTAACTTCGAAAGGTCACTAAATAAACTTTTGTAAGTCAAGAGTTACCTGTACTCAGCTGGTTTTGTATAATAGTTCAGGTGCTAGACTACAAACTGGAAGATCATGAGTTCTAATTCTTTCTTAGGTGTAGAAGTTAGCTAGTCAACTCTGGGTCAGTCATTTTTTTCTCAGCAGAGCCCACAGAGTTATTATGGGGGATCTACAAGAAAGGACCATTATGGACAACATTTTGAGTTATACAATATTAGAGCATGATATAAATAGCTGGATACTATGATACCTATACTAGTGAAGTACTGTGCTCTAATAGGTGCATATATTATTTACAAAACCAGTATATTTTTATAAACATACAGTATAAGAAGAAGTATAATGCCATGTTTTAACCTGTTAAATTTTCTTACCTCTCCTACTCTTACTTTCTGCTTACAATTTATTGAAGATTATTTTCCTCCTCATAATTCCTTATACTGGAATGCATATGCGTTATCTTCCAACCAAACACAACCTTTAATTAAAAAATGTTCCACTGTTCAGCATACGAATCTCCATACTCAGAGTGCAGTTTGCCTTCTGGTCTTTCTATTCCCTGACAAGCCAATCCAGGTTTCTTGTGCCAGGGCTGAAGTCCCTGGATTTGTCAGTCTGGCTCATTTTCCTATTTCATTCCATGTTAATCAGGTGACACCCTGTCCAGCAGCATATCTTGCAGTAGCTGAAATATACACGCCCTCTTCTATTTTTCATTTCTCTTTTTTTATATATCCTACATCCAAGGGATGTGTCTTTGCCTTCCCTAAAACAAATAAATGATCTTGATATGAAACCAACTACTTTCTCCAGCTGGGTACTGCATTCTGCCATGTACAAAATAAAAACAAAAGTGTTATATTTTGAAAAGTTTTACAAATAAGTCACAGGACAAGAAGGTGGGTGATGAATGAATTTAATAAATTTATAAGTGTAATAAATACAGGTAGTCCTCAACTTATAACAGTTCATTTAGTGACGGTTCAAAGTTACGTGGCACTGAAAAAAGTGACTTATGACCATTTTTCATACATGACCATACAGCATCCCCATAGTCAGGAGATTTACATTTGGATGCTTGACAACTGGTTCATATTTATGACTGTGATTGCCATTTGTAACCTTGTGAAAAGAAAAATCAATGGGGAAGCCAGATTCATTTAACAACCGTGTTATTAACAACTGCAGTGATTCACTTAACAAATGTAGCAAGAAAAGTCATAAAATGGAGCAAAATTCACTTAATAAATTTTTCATTTAGCAACACACATTTGAGGCTCAATCGTGGTTGTAAGTCGAGGACTATCTTTAAAGTCTAAAACCTAGGCTTCCCCACTCTGAACCATCACCATCACCACCATTAGCTGGATCAAATTAGCTTGAAAATGAGTATGAACGTACAAGGGAGCATTTACTCCGTTCTATAAAAGGGAGAAAATAAATTATGCATTCCCATTTTTTAAAATAAAAGTAACTGTAAATACATTTAATCCCTTCACCAGTGATGCCCCTTTAATTCTCACTTGCAGAGCTATAGTTTATTTGTTTTGCTGCCCATCTCACTGATAATGGCAACTCTGGACAGCATACATTAGAACAAAAAATTAAACATAATTCAAAGTGATTTAAATTAGGAAAATTAAATAGCTAGAAATCAAGAGGGTGGGTAACAACAGGATGTGGATCTTCTCTACCTCATCAGCCACGCACAGTGTAATGCACCCCTATCAGGGACCCAAGCCAATTGGCAAGGCCAGGTAGTTTGAAAGAAGGCTTCGCAAGTCTAGTTAGACAAAGAATGCTGCCAAAATATAATTTTTCATTTATTAACAGAAGAATAAAGTTTTAAGCAATCATATTGTATTGGAGATACTTGTATTAAAATACTGCTCCCATATGTTCATGACAGTATATGCCACTTTGAGACATTTAAAAATGCAATTCAGAAACATCCTGTTTAGTGCTTCCTATTGTCTTCGTTTTCTCCAGTTTTTAACCACTTATTTCATTCATGTGTCTCTGATTAAATCATATTCCAGCATGTAAATAAAAACATTTTTCTGTTTCTTTTCCTTCCCTATGCTTTGTTCGTGTTCTGCTTCTGTACTTCACTGTACTTCTGATTGACTTTGAACATTTATTGCTGTTTTGCAGTATATTGGGTATACTTTGAACTTTTTAATTTTTTTCATATCATCTTGACTGCTATTTGGTTGTTATTTTACATTTTGAGCAATGTGCTAAGGAAGTTTGTATTACACACTGCAATAATCCTATTAAAGGCCAGTGTCTGTTCATTCTGAATTCACAATGTAATCCTAAATGTGTTTACTAAGAACTCTTAGCCACAATGTGCTTTTATTTGATTTGGTTTGGTTTATATATTATAGTGTTTTATTCAATAAGCTGCTGTATGATTAAATCTTATTTTAGGCAATATACAAATCCAGTCTCTGAAGCTCGGTATTTAGAATAATAATCAAAGTGTATAATTCCATAGTTCATTATTTCCAAGTTTTATTTTACACCAGTGGCTTTTAAATGTGAGTTCCAGAAGATTTAGCATATTTCACCAACTAAAAGATTAGCAAATGAAGATAACCTTATTGAAAAAAAATCAAATAATCTTCCTTTTTGTAAATTAAGGACACCATCCATTCACCTGAAACAAGAACGAGGTATTCAGCTTCATTGTTTGAAGTACTGATGTATCTTCAAATGAAGACGAAGATGCTTTGCAATATGTTGATTGCTCCCAGCAAATATTTAAAATTTTATGGCAAGTCAGTTAATTGTAGACAGTAATCCCTGAAACAAAAAAAATCATGCTAAATTTTCTAAAGGCTAAAGGTAACTGCCTTCCATAGAAGATCTGTAATTGCACCTGCCAGAAGGAGGGTTGAGAAGATACCTATAGATACCTCACATCCTGGACATAAACTGTTTCAACTCCTCCTTGTGGGACAGTGCTACCGGGCAGTTGTAGGCCAAATCAACACAGGGATAGGTTTTAACCCTTGCACCATCACTCTGCTGAAGAGCTAATTCTCAGTGTTGTCTAGTGTGTATTTGTGTGTATATGTTTATGTGTACGGCTATATTATTATTGTATTTCTTTTTTCCCCACACTGGTTTTATTATTATTAACATTATCATTGTTCTGTTGCTTTGCATGTATGCCCAGAGCTTCTGCACCAGAGACAAATTCCTTGTGTGTCTAATCAATCTAAGAAAATAGGGGAAGCCAGGCACCACACAAGTTATGCAGCAAGTAAACACAGGGTCAGTCATAAAGGACTCAAATGTCTATACACTAATGCACAGAGTATGAACAGTAAGCAGGGTGAACTAGAAATTCAGGTAAATGAGGGCAGATATGACATTGTTGCCATTACGGAAACATGGTGGGACGAAACCTACAAATGGAACACACAACTAGAGGGATTTAAACTATTTAAAAGAAACAGACTAAACAAAAGAGGAGGAGGAGTTGCTCTATATATAAGAAATAACTTTATCTCTACAGAAATAGAGCACAACAATGACGAAAACTGTAAACTTGAAAGCATTTGGGTCAATATAAAAGGGGGGAAAAATGACATTGCCATAGGTGTATACTATAGGCCGCCCAACCAAGCAGAGGAAATAGATGAACTTTTTGCTAGTCAGCTAACTAAGGTATGTAAGAAGCACATCACAATAGTAATGGGGGACTTTAATTACCCTGATCTCAACTGCGAGACAAACTCTGCACCAAGTGGAAGATCAAACAGATTCCTGTCAAACCTAGCAGACAACTTTCTCTCCCAAAAAGTAGAGAAGGGAACTAGGGGATTAGCCATATTGGATTTAATTCTCACAAACAGAGATGAAATGATAGAAGTGTCGAAGCCACAGGAACCTTTGGGGGAAGTGATCATGCAATATTGGAATTCAACATTCTGGAGGCACAAGCAATAGAACACAGCCAAACTAGAGTCTTGGACTTTAAAAGAGCTAATTTCAATAAACTTAGAGAGACCATGGGAAGAATTTCATGGATGAGAATCCTAAAGGGGAAAACAACTCAAGAAGCTTGGGAAATTTTGAAAAGTGAGATAATAAAGGCCCAGTCTAGTACAATACCAACAAAGAAGAAAAATAACAGTTCTCAAAAGAAACCAGCATGGCTGCATAAAGAACTCTCTGATAAATTGAAAGATAAAAAGGACAAGTATAAGAAGTGGAAAGAGGGGCACATAACTAAGTCAGAATATCAGCAAATAGCCCGTGCCTGCAAAGATGAAGTGAGGAAAGCTAAGGCTCAAAATGAACTAAGGCTTGCGACCAAAGTCAAAAATAACAAAAAATGCTTCTTTCAACATATTAAAAAACAAGAAAAAAGTTAAGGAAATGATTGGTCCATTAGTAGGGGAAAGTGGCAAGAAGATGACAAGCAATAGGGAGAAAGCAGAACTATTTAATTCGTTTTTTGCATCTGTCTTTACACAAAGGGAAAAAACAGTCCAACCTACCCAAACCAGTGCCATAAAAAACAGAATAGAAACGCAAGTTAAGATAGGCAAGAAAATGGTAAGTGAGCACCTGTCCAGCCTAGACGAGTTCAAATCACCAGGACCAGATGGATTACACCCCAAGGTTCTCAAGGAACTGGCAGACGGGATCTCAGAACCACTGAACTATATTTTTCAAAGATCCTGGAGCACTGGGGAACTACCAGAGGACTGGAAGAGAGCTGATATACTTCCCATCTTCAAAAAAGGGAAAAAAATAGATCCAGGAAACTACAGACCTATCAGCCTGACCTCAATACCTGGGAAGATTCTGGAAAAGATAATCAAACAACAAATCAGCGAACATCTTGATGCAAACAAAGTCATCACTAAAAGTCAACATGGGTTTGTCAAAAACAGATCATGCCAGACAAATCTTATTACATTCTTTGACCAAGTGACAAAACTAGTGGACCAGAGGAATGCTGTAGATATAATTTAGTTGGACTTCAGTAAGGCATTTGATAAAGTAGATCACAACTTACTACTTGACAAGATAGAAAAATGTGGGTTAGATAGCATTACCACCAGATGGATTCGTAGCTGGCTGACAGGCCGTACTCAGCGTGTGGTCCTCAATGGAACCGCATCTACATGGAAGGAAGTGTGTAGTGGGGTGCCCCAGGGCTCTGTTCTGGGCCCAGTGCTCTTCAATATCTTCATTAATGATTTGGATGAGGAGATAGATGGGGAACTCATCAAATTTGCAGATGACACCAAGCTGGCAGGAATAGCCAATACTCCAGAAGATAGGCTTAAGATACAGAAGGATCTGGACAGACTCGAACACTGGGCACTATCTAACAAAATGAAATTCAATGGTGAAAAAAGTAAGGTTCTACATTTAGGGAGGAAAAATCAAATGCATAGGTATAGTATAGGTGGTACCTTGCTCAATAGTAGTAACTGTGAGAGGGATCTCGGAGTCTTAGTAGACAATCACTTCAATATGAGCCAGCAGTGTGCTGCAGCTGCCAAAAAAGCCAACACAGTGTTAGGCTGCATTAACATAGGGATAGAATCAAGATCAAGTGAAGTACTAATACCACTTTACAATGCTTTGGTAAGGCCACACCTGGAATACTGCATCCAGTTTTGGTCACCACGATGTAAAAAAGATGTCGAGACTCTAGAAAGAGTACAGAGAAGAGCAACAAAGATGATTAGGGGGCTGGAGGCCAAAACATAGGGAACGGTTGCTGGAATTGGGTATGTGTAGTTTAACGAAGAGAAGAGTGAGGGGTGACATGATAGCAGTGTTCCAATATCTCAGGGGCTACCACAAAGAAGAGGGAGTCAAGCTATTCTCCAAAGTACCTGAAAGCAGGACAAGAAGCAACGGATGGAAACTAGTCAAGGAGAGAAGCAACCTAGAACTAAGGAGAAACTTCCTGACAGTTAGAACAATTAACCAGTGGAACAACCTGCCTCCAGAGGTGGTGAATGCTCCAACACTGGAAGCTTTTAAGAAGAGACTGGACAGCCATTTGTCTGAAATGGTATAAGGTTTCCTGCCTGAGCAGGGGGTTGGACTAGATGACCTCCAAAGTCCCTTCCAACTACTACTACTACTACTACTACTACTACTATTATTATTATTATTATTATTATTATTATTATTATTATTATT
>JAKJMR010017558.1:404900-431410 GCA_024449315.1 Daboia siamensis
TGGTTGTAAAAATTCATCCCCAAAATTCATTTTATCTAATACTTTCAACAAAAATTTCCAATCCAATTGATCAAAAGCTTTTTCAGCATCCAAAAAGATCAATGCTGCAGGGATCTGGTTATTCCTTTCCAAAAATTCCAACAAGTCAACTATATGTCTCACATTATTTTTCATTTGTCTACCACTTATAAACCCAGTTTGATCACCATGAATCACCTGTTGCAATACCCTCATAAGTCTACTAGCTAACACCTTAGCAAATATCTTGTAGTCCGTATTCAAAAGTGAAATTGGCCTATAATTTTTTGCTTGAGTAACATCCTGATCTTCTTTAGGAATTAAAGAAATAAAAGCAGTTTTCCAAGACGGGGGTACTCCTCCCCCCTTTTGAATTGTCTGAAACAGTTCCTTTAATGGCTTTATCATCTCAAACTGTAGATTTTTATAATACACAGCAGTCAAACCATCGGTGCCTGGTGCTTTACCTACTTTTAACTGTTTAATTGCCAAATATATTTCTTCCTCAGTTATCAACTGATTCATTTCTTCTTTTTGCTCTTGCGTAAGAACCGGAATATTAAAGTCTTTTAAATATAAATCAATGTCCGTTTCGTTAATCTTGTCGCTAGCATATAATTTAGAAAAAAAATCAACAAAGGTTTCCTTAATAAGATTCTGTTGATACACAATCTTCCCCTTATGTTCTATTTTGTCTATATTAGAAACCCTTTGCTTCTTTCTTAACATATATGCTAACCATCTGCCTGGTTTATTGGCATTGCAAAAAGTATTATGCCTTGCAAACCGTAGATTAGTTGCCACCTGATCAGCCATTAACTTATCAAATTGTCCTCTTAATAACTTAATAGTCTCTTTAATCTTCACATCCGATGGGTTCAAAATTAAAGCCTTTTCTTTTTCTTTAATCTCTGTCTCTAATTCTTTCCTCCTAAATTCCAAATTGCGTCTATATTTGTTATTAAGATATATCAACACTCCTCTCATATATGCCTTACTAGCATCCCATACCATTTCCATAGAAGTACCCTTATGCATATTCATTTCAAAAAAAACCTTCATCTGTTTCTTACACTCTTCCACATTTTTCTGATTTCTAAACAGATTCTCATTTAAACGCCAGGAACGTCGTTCTCTAATGTCGTTTCCAATCTCCAGCCAAACTGGACTGTGATCAGACATAGTCTTTGAACAAATCTTTATCCTCTTAGTTCTAAAAAAGAGATCATTAGACAATAATATAAAATCAATCCTGGAAAAAGATTGGTGTCTATCAGAAAAAAAAGTATAGTCTCTTTCTTGTAAATTTCTCTCCCTCCAGACATCACGTAATTCCATATCGTCCATCATCTCAAAAAAAGATTTAGGCAATTTAGCATGACTTGGGGTACTTCTGTAAGATCCACTCTTATCCATTTGTACGTCCAAAACACCATTCCAGTCTCCCATAAAGATAAAAGATTTGTAATCCAATTGGGTAATCCTGCTGTGTAATAAACTATAAAAGTCAGCTTGCTGTTGATTAGGTGCGTATAATCCAACCAGAAGAGTTCTTTTACCTTCTAATAACAAGTCCACAATAACATATCTTCCTTGTTGATCAGCTTCAATTAATTCTGCCGTAATTGTATTCTTGACATAAATAACCACTCCATTTTTCTTGTTAACTGCAGACGCAATAAATTGTGTACCTAATCTTGAATTTGATAAATACTTTTGGTCCATAACTCTAATATGTGTTTCTTGTAAACAAATAACGTCAGTCTTAAATTGCTTTAAATATTGAAAAATTTTCTTTCTCTTTTGTGGTGAGTTTAATCCATTAACGTTCCAAGTTAAAAACTTAGTCACCATTTCTGGCAACCCGAAGCTTTTGAAGCGCGTCATCCAAAATCCCTTTTACGTTTTTAGGTCGCGCTCCTCCCACAGCTTGGCTATAGGTACATTTTGGAAGTTCCACAACAATCTGCTGGTCTAGGTCTTGCTCACGTCTGGCTCGTCTCGAAGCAGCTCGAGTAACCCTCTGGTCCTTTGCTTTCTCTAGTGTTGAAATTTGAATCACTCCTGCTGCAGTCTCATCTATTTGTGTTCCTTCAGCATCATATGACTTTCCCTCCTTTGTTGGTTCCAGAAGTGGTATGGGGATTGCTTTTAAAACATTGCTATAGAAATCACGTGCCTGCAGGACTGTAGCAAGACGGTATCTGGTATCTTCAAACATTACCACCATACCCACTGGAATCTCCCATCTGAACCTGACATCACGTCGCTTAAGCTCCTGTGCCAGAAATGCAAATTCCTTTCGTTTCCTTAAAATTTTTGGAGGGATCTCTTTCAAAACCAAAACTTCTTGGTCTGCAATCACAAGCTTTGTATTATAAGAAACTTGAATAACTTCATTCCTGATTGCTCTCTTTGTAAAATAAACAACCACATCTCTTGGTAATTTCCTTTGTCTCGCTATCCAGGAGTTAACACGAAAAATTTTGTTTATATCTTCTGCAATTCCTTCAGCTGGCCTTCCCAGCACGTCTTCAAGAGCAACAGAAACTAATTTTCTCAAGTCTTCCTTTAAATTCTCCTTGAGACCTCTTATTCTCACAGCAAACTCCATTTCATGATATTGTACCAATGTCAGATCATAATCAATTTTATCCACCACATTTTCAGTCTCTAATATCTTTGCATCCAATTTAATATTATTTTGAGTAAGGTCCTCCACTCTTTCGTCAAGGCGCTCAATACATGTCGCCATGCCTTGAAATACATGCAAGATTTCCTCCCTTATTACTGTAAACTTTTCTGTCAGCTTCTCATCCATCTTCTCATCTATCATCACAGCCAAATGCTGTGAATGTTTTTCCAAAGCATCTTCCAAAACTTTTACTGTTAAGACAGGCGAAGGTAAAGGTGCAGGAGGTGCTAACACTTGCGCTGAAGATTGCGGCAGAGGGGAAGCCCCCGTAGTTTTAGGAAGTTTAGAAGAAGATTTAGCCGCCATCTTTTCCCTCTTTTGCTACTACGCACTTTCACTTTCTAGGTCTTCTATGTGGATTGAGCCAAAGTTCAAAAGTTCACTTACTCCTTAATCTCTTGCATCGCTCTGCCTGCATTCATAATCTTCCAAAGTCCATTCTTGTAGGCAGGGATGGTTGCGTTCGCCTTGTTCTGCTCCCGGAAAAACGGAGCAGACACGCTGCGCAGCCCGGAGAAATCCAAGCTTCGGGGGGGGCTCAATCTTCCAGCCGCCAGAACTTTAAGTCCTGGCGGCCCCAGAGAGCCCCTCCCCTACTTGGATACTCACCCCCTCCTCTTCTCCCGAGGAGGGGGCTTCCGAACCGCCGAAACAGCTGATCGGCGCTGTTTTCGGCGGTTCTACAAAGCCGCGAAGCTGACAAGCTAAAATCAGCTGTCGGCGGCAGCGCCTTGCCACCCGGAAGTCCATACATTCAAATTATTAAAACCATAATAACTTAAACAAAAATATAATCAATACTAATACTAAAATTAATAACAATATCCCTCTAAAATCTACTCATAAGCTAAGTGGAACTTTTTAGTCCCATATTTATTCTGAATATAATCTATCCATCTTCTCCAAACTGAAATATATCTTTCTTGTGAATGATCCTTCAAATAAGCAGAAATCTTAGACATTTCTGCAAGATTCGATACTTTAAGTACCCATTCTTCTATAGTAGGCAAACTATCCTTCTTCCAGTATTGTCCCACCAGTAACTGTGCTGCTGTTATCAAATTCAACATCAGATTGGTTTCTTTAGTATCACAATCTACAACAATACCCAATAAAAACAATTGTGGAGAGAACTTTATCTTTTTCTTAAAAATCTTTTGAATGTTCCACCAAATTTTAATCCAAAATTTTAATCCAAAAATTTCTACAAGTCCACCACATATGAAAATAGCTGGCATCTAAACTACCACATCTCCAGCATTTAGATTGTAGGTTAGGATACATGTTAGACAACTTTTTGGGATCCAAATGCCATCTATAAAACATTTTATAAAAATTTTCTCTTAAATTTTGAGCCTGAATAAATTTAACATTTCTAACCCAGATTACCTCCCAAGTATCCAACGGAATTGGTTCCTGGATATTTTGTGCCCACTTTATCATACAATCTTTAACTAAATCCGTTTCTGAATCCAATTCAATTAAAACATTATATATCCTCTTTACATGAGCACAATTTAAATCTCTAATTTGTTTTACTAAGTTTTCATCTGTAGTTGTGATGCCAACCTTCTGATCCAGCTTCCACCTAGCTTTCAATTGGGTATATTGAAACCAAGAGTAACTTATGTTTTCTTGTTTTAACTCATCTAATGATTTAAGTTGCCAATTATTCCCTTTCAATCTAAGTAATTCCTTATAGGAAAACATATCCAAACTCACTCCCATAGATATGCCTTCTATCGCGTGTCCGGGAATTCCCCAAATCGGTATTTTATAATTTAACTTATAATAATACTTTTTCCAGACACACAGCAAGGCACTTCTAAGAATATGAGATTTAAAAGCCCTGTCCACCTTTTTATCATAAAGCAAATATGCATGCCATCCATATACCAAGTCCCAACCCTCAAGGTGAAGTATTCTTTTATTAGTTAAATTAAGCCAATCGCTAACCCATGTCAAAACCACCGCATCATAATACAATTTCAAATTATTTATTTATTTAATTAAATTAGGCGCCTTGAGTTCCCCTCTTTCCCTAGCATCTTGCAAAATCTTAAATTTGACTCCTGGTTTTTTTCAGAAATTAGGGATGCGGTGGCTCAGTGGGTTAGAACACTGAGTTTGTCGATCAGAAGGTCGGCAGTTTGGCGGGTCGAATCCCGAGTGCCGCGTAACAGAGTGAGCGCCTGTTACTCGTCCCAGCTTCTGCCAACCTAGCAGTTCGAAAGCACGTAAAAATGCAAGTAGAAAAATAGGGACCACTCCGGTGGGAAGGTAACAGCGTTCCGTGCGCCTTTGGCGTCTAGTCGTGCCGGCCACATGACCACGGAGACATCCTCGGACAAGCGCTGGCTCTTTGGCTTTGAAACGGAGATGAGCACCGGCCCCTAGAGTCGGAAACGACTAGCACGCATGTGCGGGGGAAACTACCTTTTTTACCTTTTTCAGAAATTACGTATTATAGATAAAATAGAATATAAAGGAAAAGAAGTTTATCAACAAAAGTTGATTAAGAGGAGTTTTTTAGATTTTTATTCAAAATTATATTCTAGAGAAAACATACAAGCTTTAGATATAAATATTTAAAGGAAGTATATTTTCCTAGACTCTCAAAAGAATAACAACTTGAGATGAATCGCTTAATAACATCAGAGGAAATCTCTTTAGCTATTAAACAGTTGAAAGTGGGCAAGGCCCCGGGAACAGATGGATTAACAGCAATTTATTAAAAAATGTTGTTGGTTGAAAAGATTGAACCTTTAAAGATGTTTTTAATGAAATTCAGACTGGAGGAGCAGTTCCTCCATCTTGGAGGACAGCCTTTGTATCATTGATTCCAAAGGAGGATCAAGACCTTACTCAACCTAAAAATTATAGACCTATATCGCTTTTGAATACAGATTATAAGATCTTTGCTAAAGTATTGGCTATTAATGCAAGTTTTAAAGCAAATGATTCATAATGATCAATCGGGATTTATATCTGGAAGGTATATGAAATATAATGTAAGACAAATTATAAATTTGCTTGAATATTTGGATAAGAACAACCAAGTCCCTGCAGCATTGATATTTTTGGATGCAGAAAAAGCTTTTGATCAATTGAATTGGCAATTCTTATTGAGAGTTGTTTAGGAAATGAATTTTGGAGAAGGATTCTTACATTCTATTAAAGCGATGTATCAACAACAAACTGCACAAATTATAATTAATGGGGGGTTAACAGAGACGTTTAAAATTGAAAAAAGTACAGGACAGGGATGCCCCCTATCACCATTGTTGTTTGTTTTAACATTAGAGATTTTATTAATTAAAATTCGAGAGTCCTCTATGATAAAAGGAATTAAAATAAAACAGAATAATTATAGATTGAGAGCTTTTGCTGATGACTTGGTTGTGACATTATCTCAACCGATACAATCGGTTATAGATTTGATGGAAATTATAACTCAGTATGGTAAGGTTTCTGGGTTTAAGGTAAATAGTAATAAGACCAAGATATTGTCTAAGAATATGACTATGAGTGAAAGGGAAATGTTAATTAAATTAACAGGTTTTGAAATAGTAAAAAAGGTTAAGTATTTGGGAGTGTATATTGCAGTCTCAAATGCAAAATTATATAAGAATAACTATGAAACACTATGGTTGAAGATACAAAAGGATTTAAATAATTGGAAAAAATTACAATTAACTCTATTGGGAAGAATTGCAGCTGTTAAAATAATGTTCTACCGAAGTTTCTCTTTTTGTTTCAAATGATACCTATATTGAAAAAGGATGCCAACCTTGATGAATGGCAGAAGGGTATTAATAAATTTATTTGGGCGGAGATTCCAAGGCCATTTCTGTTCTCTTCCACTTGGTTACATTTTTGAGATGCCTGCAATACTTTCATCTATATGTTTCAAGATGGATGTGACAACTTGTATCAGGGACAAAAGGGAGGATTCTACTATGATTATCTATTAAGGGAATTCTCCTATGGCAGTGTTTCACAATCTCAGTAACTTCAGGATGTATGGACTTCAACATGCTGGCTGGAGGAATTCTGGAAGTTGAAGTCCATTCATCTTCAAGTTGCTGAATGTCAGAAACACTGTTCCATGGACAGTCATAGTTGAATAACCTATTTTGAATTCAGATGAGTTTTCTTATGTTTAAAAAATGTTAGAAGCGTGGTACGGCTAGGTGTATTTCTAGTTGTTCTCAACAGATAACTATGGTAACTAAGCTGCTTTGATTCTGTGTTTGCCCAAATAACACAGGCAGTTCATTTGTGTTTCCTCGCATTCTCTTTCTCCTTTACTTTCTTGTGAAACAAGGAGTATTAAACATGCAAATATTTAGTAACTTCTGAAAATGTATCCTTTTCTGGCTTACTCAATTGTTTTGCATATGTATAATCTGAATATGTATAAATGTATAACTAGATTTTGTATTACTGCAGATAGTTTAAACTTCACAGTTTTAGAAAGACCATAGTATGGCTTCCAATGAAAGCTATTATAGTATGTGAGAGACCACCAGCAATACATCAGTTTTGAATCTTAGAGATCAATTCAGACCTCCCCAATTTGTTATCCTATAGAAATTTTGGATTGTAGTTCCCCTCAAAGCCAGAGATAGTTATGCCAGGAAAATCTAATGAGAATAGTAGTTTAATACAGAAATTTTTAATCTCAGCAACTTTAAGATATATGGACTTCAGCTCCTAGAGTTCTCCAGCCAGTTTACTTATCTTAACATTGCTGAAGTTAAGAAACAGTGGTCTAAACACATTTAGAGAATATTAAGATTGTAAAAGACTGAATTAAATAAAGACCACAGCTTCTTGGCTTAGGATATTATTTATTTTCTGTAGGTATAGCAGCTTCTTTTGCTGTCAAGCTTTTTAAAGCATGGATGCTTGAGAGAGATGCCAACTCTGTTACCTCTTCTTTAAGAAAGACTAACTTAGACAAGAGACTGCTTGTAAGTATTCCTATTCTTATACTTGATGTGACCAATAAGCAAGCTTCTGTAGGAATCTTGAAGTAAAAATTTATTTATTTATGTATGTATGTATGTATGTATGTATGTATGTATGTGACTTATATGCCGCCCTATCTCCCGAAGGACTCAGGGCAGCTAACAACAATAAAACAATACAAAAGTTTAAAAAAGATTAAATAAACAGCCCCAAAAAATTAACTAAACAATTAAAATTTAAAACATTTTAAAAACCCGTCGTCAATCCAGGTCAGCCTGATGAAAAAGGAAAGTTTTGAGGTCGCGGCAAAAGGACCGGAGATCCGGGGCCATCCGAAGCTCAAGGGGGGAGTTGGTTCCACAGGGCTGGCGCTCCAACAGAGAAGGCCCTCCCCCTGGGGGTCATCAGCCGACATTGTCTAGCCGACGGCACCCTGAGGAGGCCCCCTCTGTGTGAGCGCACTGGGCAATGGGAAGTCGTCCCCGGCAGCAGACGGTCCTGCAAATATCCCGGGCCTAGGCCATGTAGGGCTTTAAAGGTAAGTACCAGCACCTTAAATCTCACGCGGAAAACAACCGGTAACCAATGCAGTTCACGCAGGAGGGGTGTAATATGGGAGTATCGGAATGCTCCCATCACTATCCACGCAGCCACATTCTGCACCAGCTGGAACCTCCGGGTGGTCTTCAAGGGCAGCCCCATGTAGAGAGCATTGCAGTAATCTATTTTTATTTATTAAATAAATAAAAAAATATGAATATGAAGTTTAAAATGGCAAAAGCATAAAGTCTGAAGAAAATCATCAGTCAGGAAGTAACATCAATACTGTAAAAAAAAAAAAAAAGTACCAGAAGGGAAAAATAGAAAATTGGGCATTTAAATCTTCAAGTAAATCTAGTATGACCACTATGAAAAAAGGTTCTTTCTTCTGTTGATCATTCACTGCATGACCTATTTAAGGAGTTAATTAATTGCCACTTAATTGCCACTTAAGACTAACCATACAAAGAAATACAAAAACTACGGTAAATAAAAGAATTCTTTATGAAAAAAAAAATCTGGATTGGGCTCTCGTCAGGGAATTTCAGGTTTCAGGAGAAGAATAAAAAGTTTAAAAGTCAAATAGTTCATTCCAGTTATACAAAATCTCATATAAGAAAAGATTCACACAGATAGTAATGCAAACTGATATGATTAATGCTTATTTCAAAATAAATAGCCTCTCAGATTTATTCCAAAATAAACATGCAGATAGTCCTTGACTTATGACCAGTCACTTAGTGACCATTCAAAGTTAGACTGGATCTCCCCAGGGTACTTACAATCTGTTCTGATGTTTTCATGCTTTATCCGCAGTCATGTGGTCACATGTTAGGCGGTCAGCAAACAGGCCTGCATTACTGGCTGTACAGGATTCTACAATCACAAGACCATGTTTTATATTTTTGGCAGAAAACTGGCATTTAGTTACAATTTTTGGCAAAACCAGAGTGTAGAGAGCCATTGGTATTCATTTAATAACCATGGTAGTTGCTTTACAACTGTAGTATTTGCCTATTGATCATCACAAAAGATTGGCCACATAGATAACCCATTATATGATTAAGTAGCAAACATATACATGGAGAACCATTAGGGAAAGTTGTCTTCACCTCTTTCTCTAACTCTGGACTGAGCTGTGTATTACTGGAAAGCTCTTCCTTCTCATGAGAATTCAGCCTACTACAATCCATCAGAATAATTTGGAAAACAGTTTTACTCAAATGGTTCCTGGACAGAACTGTGTGCTGGCCCATGTCAGTCTCCTTTTCTTTAATCCCTGCTGCTGTTTAAAGTGCTTTAATCCTCCAGATAAACTATTGATAGTTACCTAAATAGCTAGCAGTTATGCTTAGCCATTTAACTCTCTAGATTAAGTGACCCTCCATGTGCTGTTTTTGAACTATGGCAAATTGTGTAAGCCAAGTAGATTTTTTGTGATTAATGTGTACTCTCTTGTCTCTTTCTACAACTTAACGAAGGATTTGACTCAGAATATTTATGATTCTTTACAGGATTTAAAATTACTTTAAAAAATAAATAATATTTTTTTATTATTCTATTCTAGGAACTGTTTCCAGCCAATCGGCAGAATGTGGATCATTTTGCCAAATATTTCACAGATGCTGGCCTAAAAGAGCTTTCAGATTTCCTTAGAATCCAGCAGTCATTGGGGACCCGAAAAGAACTACAAAGAGAACTCCAGGAACGTCTTTCTCAAGAATGTCCAATTAAAGAGGTGTAAAAATAGTTTTTCTTTTATTTAAGCTACAGAAAGAATAGTTTAAATGTATGTGTAGCTTAAATGTGTATGTCACAGGAGAAAGATAAAATTTAGTTCTTAAGAACAGAATACTTCCATGTAATGCTTGTTCCATAGACAATTGATGTTACTGCTTTGATTTTCACAAAGGTTTGCATGCATAATGTAAAAATTGGGCATGAGAAATTGTAGGGTCAATTTTAAGTGAATTTTGACACATTTTTGCTGTGTTGTTGTTGTTAGCTGCGAAGTCGTGTCCGACCCATCGCGACCCTATGGACAACGTTCCTCCAGGCCTTCCTGTCCTCTACCATCTTCTGGAGTCCATTTAAGCCTACTGCTTCAGTGACTCCATCCAGCCACCTCATTCTCTGTCGTCCCTTTCTTCTTTTGCCCTCAATCTTTCTCAGTATTAGGCTCTTCTCCAGTGAGTCCTTCCTTCTCATTAGGTGGCCAAAGTATTTGAGTTTTAGCTTCAGGATCTGGCATTGTAAAGAGCAGTCAGGGTTGATCTCCTCTACGACTGACCGATTTGATTGCCTTGCAGTCCAAGGACTCGCAGGAGTCTTCTCCAGCACCATAGTTCAAAGGCCTCAATTCTTTGGCGCTCAGCCTTTCTAATTGTCCAGCTTTCACTGCCATACTTTGCAATTGGGAAGACCATAGCCTTGACTATACGCACTTTTGTTGACAGGGTGATGTCTCTGCTTTTTAGTGTGCTCCCTAGATTTGTCATGGCTTTCCTCCCGAGGAGAAAGCCTCTTTTAATTTCTTGGCTACAGTCCCCATCTGCAGTGATCTTGGAGCCCAGGAAAATAAAATCTGTCACTACCTCCATTTTTTCCCCATCTACTTGCCAGGAATTGAGAGGGCCAGATGCAATGATCTTGGTTTTCTTAATGTTAAGTTTCAACCCAAGTTTTGCACTCTCCTTCTTCACCTGCAACAAGAAGCTCTTTAGTTCTTCTTCACTTTCTGCCATTAGAGTGGTATCATCTGCATATCTTAGGTTGTTGATATTTCTTCCGGCAATCTTAATTCCAGCTTTTGATTCATCTAGCCCTGCCTTTCTCATGATGTGCTCTGCATATAAGTTAAATAGGCAGGGCAACAGTATACAGCCTTGCCAGACTCTTTCCCAATTTTGAACCAATCAGTGGTTCCTTGCCCAGTTCTCACTGTTGCTTCTTGGCCCACATATAGGTTTCTCAAGAGACAAATAAGATGGTCTGGTACTCCCATCTCTTTAAGAACTTGCCACAGTTTGTTATGATCCACACAATCAAAGGCTTTAGCATAGTCAATGAAGCAGAAGTAGATGTTTTTCTGGAACTCTCTAGCTTTCTCCATGATCCAGCGTATGTTGGCAATTTGATCTCTAGTTCCTCTGCCTCTTCGAAATCCTGCTGTACTTGTGGTAGTTCTCGATCCACATACTGCTGGAGTCTAGCTTGTAGGATTTTAAGCATGACTTTACTAGCATGAGAAATGAGTGCAATGGTGCGATAGTTTGAACATTCTTTGGCACTACCTTTCTTTGGAATTGGAATGTAAACTGATCTTTTCCAATCCTGTGGCCACTGTTGAGTTTTCCAAATTTGCTGGCATATTGAGTGTAGCACTTTTACTGCAGCATGTTTTAAGATTTTGAATAGCTCAAATGGAATACTGTCATCTCCACTAGCTTTGTTGTTGCTCAGTTTTTCTAAGGCCCATTTTACTTCACATTCTAGGATGTCTGGCTTGAGGTCAGTGACCACCTCATTGTGATTATCAGGGACGTTAAGCTCATTCTTGTATAGTTCTTCTGTGTAACTTTGCCACCTCTTCTTAATCTCTTCTACCTCTGTTAGGTCCCTGCCATTTTGGTCCTTTATCATGCCCATTTTTGCATGAAACGTTCCCTTCATTTCTCCAATTTTCTTGAAAAGATCTCTGGTCCTCCCTATTCTATTGTTTTCTTCTATTTCTTTGCACTGTTCATTTAAGAAGGCATTCTTATCTCTTCTAGCTATTCTATGGAATTCTGCATTCAATTGGTTGTATCTTTCTTTTTCTTCCTTGCCTTTCGCTTCCCTCCTTTCCTCAGCTATTTGCAAAGCTTCCTCAGACAGCCATTTTGTTTTCTTGCATTTCTTTTTCTTTGGGATGGTTTTAGTTGCTACCTGTTGTACAGTGTTGTGAACCAGAGTGTCCATAGTTCTTCAGGCACTCTGTCTATCAGATCTAATTCCTTAAATCTATTTGTTACCTCTACTGTATATTCAACAGGGATATGATTTAATTCATACCTGACTGGCCTAGTGCTTTTCCCTACTTTCTTCAGTTTAAGCCTAAACTTTTCAATGAGAAGCTCATGGTCTGAGCCACAGTCAGCTCCTGGTCTTGTTTTTACTGACTGCATAGAGCTTCTCCATCTTTGGCTGCAGAGCATATAGTCAATGTGATTTTTGTGTTGACCGTCTGGTGATGTCCATGTGTAGAGCCGTCTCTTGGGATGTTGGAAAAGAGTGTTTGCTATGACCATCGTATTCTCTTGACAAAATTCTATCAGACTGTGCCCTGCTTCATTTTGTACTCCAAGGCCAAACTGTTATTCCGGTTATCTTTTGGCTTCCTACTTTAGCATTCCAATCCCCCATGATGATAAGGACATCATTTTTTGGTGTTAGTTCTATAAGGTGCTGTAGGGCTTCATAGAACTGGTCAATTTCATTCTATTCAGCACTGGTGGTTGGGGCATAGACTTGGACTACTGTGATATTGAATGGTTTGCCTGTCATTTTGAGGACTGTATCCCAGTATTGCTTTTCCTACTTTTTTATTGACTATGAAGGCTACTCCATTTCTTCTGAGGGATTCTTGCCCGCTGTAGTATACCTGATGGTCATCTGAATTAAATTCACCCATTCCTGTCCATTTTAGTTCGCTGATTCCTAAGATGTCAATGTTCAGTCTTGTCATCTCTTGTTTGACCATGTCCAGCTTTCCTTAATTCAGGGATTTTACATTCCAGGTTCCTATGGAGAAAAAATCTTTACAGCATCAGACTTTCCTTTCACCACCAGACATATCCACAGCTGAGCATCTTTTCGGCTTTGGCCCAGTCGCTTCGTTCTTTCTGGTGCTATTACTACTAGCCCTCTGCTCTTCCCCAGTAGCATATTGGACGCCTTCCGACCTGAGGGGCTTATCTTCCAGCGTCATATCATTTTACCTTTTGGTACTGTCCATAGGGTTTTCATGGCAAAGATACTGGAGTGGGTTGCCATTTTCTTCTCCAGTGGATCACATTTTGTCAGAACTCTCTGCTATGACCTTTCCGTCTTGGGTGGCCCTGCACAGCATAGCTCATAGCTTCATTGAATTATGCAAGCCCCTTCGCCACGACAAGGCAGTAATCCATGAAGGGGATTTTTTGCTGTAGCCAATAAAAAACAAACCCTGAGACATATAGTCTCAAGTAAACAAAAAAACAATCTAGGAAAAAAAATCCTTAAATGTATCTCTCTTTTTTCTATTTTTCTCTTGGTTTCTCTATTTTCTCCATACACCACTGAGAATTGGATCAAAAGCAAATTGCCTTATTGAAAGACATTGGTGGCAGATAGCGCAGTGTTATTTAAGGTAATGGCTTGAAAAATGATGCTTTAAAAAAAAATCCCATTCCAGATGGTGCTTTATGTAAAAGAAGAAATGAAAAAAAATGATCTGCCGGAGCCAGCAGTGATTGGACTCCTGTGGACTTGTATAATGAATGCTGTTGAATGGAACAAGAAAGAAGAGCTGGTTGCAGAACAAGCACTTAAGCATTTGAAGGTATGCATGTGGGAAATGTTAGTGCATTGAGAACACAGATTTAAAGCCTAAAACTAGCTATGCAAACTGCTGTTTGAAAAGAAGTATGACTGTTAATAAAGAGGTGCAGTGACCTAGCAATTAAGATGTTGGGCTTGTCAATAGGAAGGCTGGCAGTTTGACACCCAAGTAGCACTGTGGGGTTTGGTGACCTCCTGTTCTTGCCCCAGTTCCTGCCCACCTAACAGTTTGAAAGTATGCAAATGCAAGTAGATAAATAGGTACCACTTTGGTAGGAAGGTAACATCATTCTGTGTGCCATCGGCATATAGTCGCATGACCATGGAAGCATCTCCAGACAACGCTGGCTCCTAGACAATGCTTAGGACCAGTCCTAGAATCAGATGTGACTGGACAGGGTAAACTGTTACCTTTTTATTTATGATTGCTAAGGGTATGGGATATATATCCCAACAAAACACCTTCTTCATAGGCCAGCATTATGTGTCTGTGATGATAAATTGCACCTGCCTCTTTCAAAAATTTATCAGGCTCTTCAAACTTACAATAAAGCTTAGAACATAATTTCACAGTTCTATTACCTGGAGGCTTTGGGGATGATTTGAGCACCATTCAAATTAAATAGTTATTGCAGCTTAATTAATTTTACTATACGATTTCAATTTCAGTGGCATTCTTATGCTGTACAGGAGACCGAGAATAAACAAAATCAGTGTGTTCACATGTATGTGTACAGATAGCCACTTAGTGTCCTGCCTTTTGGGTTTACATATTGTAAAATTATCTAATAGCCACTTAAATCCAACATAAAATGCAGTAAAAAAAAATTAAAAAAACAATACAGTTATTCCTCGACCACAATTGTGGCCAAAATTTCTGTTGTTCAGTGAGACAGTTGTTAAGTGAGTTTTGCCCATTTTAGAAATTTTTTTGTTGCAGTTGATAAGTTAGTAACATGGTTGTTAAACGAATCTGGCTTCCCCATTGGTTTTGCTTGTCAAAAGGTTGCAAAGGGGGAATCACATGACTTTGGGACACACTAATGATCATAAGTTTGAACCAGCTGCCAAGCATCTGAATTTTGATCACATGATTGTGGGACTGTTACAAACATCCTAAGTATGAAAAATAGTCATGTCACTTTTTTCAGTGCTGTTGTAACTTTGAACAGTCACTCAGTGAACTGTTGTAAGTTGAGGTCTACCTGTTTTGAAAATATTGCGTGATCAACTTCTGTAGCCTTTGAAACATTTGGATAATATTCTACTTGGTATTTCTCTGTAAATAACTAATCCAGTTTCTCCTTTGATTGTTTTAGCAATACGCACCTTTACTGGCGGTGTTCAGCACCCAAGGCCAGTCAGAATTGATCCTTATTCAGAAAGTTCAGGAATATTGTTATGATAACATCCACTTTATGAAAGCCTTTCAGAAGATTGTGGTGCTCTTTTATAAAGGTACTTCTTTTCATCTATCTTTTTTATTTTAAAGTTATCTTTATTAGATTTTTTTTATCCCATCTTTATAAATAACTCAAGGCAGCCGTGTACCTAATACTTCCTTCTATTTTCCCCACAACAACAACACTATGAGGTGGGTTGGGGCTAATAGAGAGTGATTGGCCCAAAGTCACCCAGTTGGCTTTCATGTCTAAAGTGGGACTAGAACTTCCATTCTCTTGGTTTCTAGTCTGGTGCCTTAAACATTGAAACAAACTCTCAAATTGCAAGATGCTTACAAAAAAGTATAGAATTTTTTAAAAAATCTATTAGCATGTAAATAAGAAAACAGTTATCATGCATATGAAAATTTATCATCAATAAGAAATATATCAAATTATGATCCACTGCTAGTAAAGTAAATCAACCAAGTTTAATAAAATCTTGTTTCCTTTTTTTATGATCAACTGTGGATGACCTTTTGAGTAGATCTCAATACAATCTTTCTTTACAATCTCTTTCTTATTTCAGTATATGAAAAAATAATAAAAATATGACAGCTGTGTTTATATTTTTATATTCCAATCATATTTATTTATTTTTCACATTTTTGAACAACTCATCTCCCTAAAAAAGGGACTCTGGGCAATAAAGTATAAAAATATAAAAACAGCATTTAAGAATTATAATTTTTTAAAAAAATGAATTTAAAAGGAGACGAGGATGGACGACCCCAGTTAAAAATTAGTTAAAAAGGTGAAGGGTACCAACCAGCCCCACAGCTATGAAAATTCAAGTTAATCAAGAAATTTCAAGTAAGCATCAATGCTCCTTGGTGACTATTTCTATGGATATATGTATATGTGTTTATATATATGTGTGTGTGAGTGTGTGGGTGTGGGTGTGTGTGTGTACAGGGCAGTTAAAACACAATATACAAAGTTAAAAATAAATTAAATTAAATTAAACAAATAAATCACATTCTAAAAATTTAAAATTCCAATCCCTCAGTCCAGGCCAGCAAGCTCAAATAACCAAGTTTTCAGGTCGCGGTGAAAGGAGCAAAGATCGGGAGCCGTCCGGAGCTCAACAGGGAGCTAATTCCAGAGGGTAGGCGCGTCCACAGAGAATGCTCTCCCCCTGAGGGCCACCATTCGGCATTCCCTGGCCGACGACACCCTGAGGAGGCCCTCTCTGTGGGAGCGCACAGGACAATGGAAAGTTAACGCCGGCAGAAGTTGCTCCCGTAAATAATCCGGACCCATGCCATTTAGGGCTTTATAGGTCATCACCAGCACCTTGAATCTCACCCGGACGGCAACTGGAAGCCAGTGCAGCTTGCAGAGCAGAGGCGTTATATGGGAGTATCGGGAGACTCCCATCACCACTCGTGCCACCGCATTCTGCACCAGTTGGAGCCTCCGAGTGGTCCTCAAGGGCAGCCCCATGTAGAGAGCATTGCAGTAGTCAATCCAAGAGGTCATGAGCACATGAGTGACTGTACATAGGGCATCTCGGTCCAAATAGGGCCGCAACTGGTGCACCAGGCGAACCTGGGCAAAAGCCCCCCTGGTCACAGCTCCTATATGATCTTCTAAGCTGAGCTGTGAATCAAGGAGGACACCCAAGTTGTGAGCCCTATCTACGGGGGGTAATACCTCACCCCCCCATAGTTAAAGATGGAATAAACTGGGTAACCTGAGATGCCGGTATGTACAGCTACTCGGTCTTGTCAGGATTAAGACAAATCCTGTTCCTCCCCATCCAGACCCTCACCGCCTCCAGGCACCGGGACATCACGGCGAGGGCATCACTTGGTTGATTTGGGGTGGAAATAAAAAGTTGGGTATCATCTGATGATACCCCACCCCAAAACCACAAATGATCTCACCCAGCGGCTTCATATAGATGTTGAACAGGATGGGCGAGAGGACCAACCCCTAAGGGACTCCACAAACAAGAAGCCTCGAGGCCGACCTCTGCCCCCCTGCCCACACCGACTGCGAATGACCCAGGAGGTAGGAGAACCACTGTAAAACAGTGCTACCCACTCCCAACCCCCTGAGGCGCCGCAGTAAGATACCATGGTCGATGGTATCAAAAGCCGTTGAGAGGTCTAATAGGACTAGGACAGAGGAACAACCCCTGTCCCGAGCCTGCCAGAGATCATTCACCAGTGTGACCAATGCCGTCTCCGTGCTGTACCCGGGCCTAAAACCCGATTGGTAGGGGTCCAGATAATCCACTTCCTCCAGGAACAGAGGGAGCTGATGTGCCACCACACTTTCAACAACCTTCGCTAGAAAGCGAAGTTGGAGACCGGACGATTGTTGTTCAAAATAGCCGGGTCCAGGGCAGGCTTCTTGAGGAGGGGCCTCACCACCGCCTCCTTCAAGGCAGCAGGGAAGCTACCCTTCCTCAAAGAAGCAGTTATTACTGCCTGGAGCCAGCCTCGTGTTCCCTCCCGAGCTGCATATACCAGCCAGGAGGGGCATGGGTCCAATAAACATGTGGTGGAACTCAGTCTCCCCATGATCCTGTCCACTTCTTCTCGAGTCACAGGGTCGAATTCTTCCCAGATAACGTTCCCAAGACTGCTCGTCTCCCCCCCCCCGTCAGACTCCGCCCAGTCGGAGTCCAGACCGGCCCGAATCTGAGTGATTTTGTCGGCCATATGTTGACTAAACTCCTCGGCACGACCCTGCAAGGGCTCCTCCCTCACCTCCTGATTAAGGAGGGAGCGAGTCACACTAAACAGGGCGGCCAGGCAATTATCTGCGGACGCGATGTGGGCAGCGAAGTAGTTGGATTTCGCTGCCTCCATCGCTATAAGACCTTGTAAAGGTTCTTAACTGCAATCGGTCAGATTCAGTCCGGCTGGATGTACAACAGCTCTCTAGGCTCCGTCTCTGGAGCATTATACAATGTTTGCAGTTTTGCAGGTGTTAAAAAAAAAGTAGAAACTTTAAGCGTTTATCAGAGTAGCTTTCAAAAGCCCAGCATATTGCTCAGAACATTTCTTGCCACAATGTCAAGGGTTTTTCTAAACTGGAATGGAACTACTTTCAGCTGCAGACTATGTTTAGCAAAAGGTGTTTGAATTCACTAGCAGTTCTGTTGTTACATGTACATCACACAATTACACCTAAGAGACCAAAGTTCTCTCATTTTCTGTAATCATTTGCATGGCTATTATTACCCACCTGGTTTTTAAATGCATTATAGAAAAAATAGGTTTCAGATCAAACATCAAAACATTACCAGATGTTTCTGTTTTGACTAGTGACTTGATCAGCCTAGTCAACTAAATTACGTGTCAGCTAATTTAAATAACTCTCGCTATAAAAAAAAAGATTTTTAAGGTCAGAGGGAAGATAAACCAATATAGAAAGACAGATATATTAGATAGAGTCTTACATTTTGATGGTCTTTTAATATAAAGGAGATGGAAAATATATTCTAGCACAAAACTAAAATGACAAAAAGAGTGATAAATGAAGTAAGGAGAATGAAAATATCAATTTGAGAAGAGTTTATTGTCTGGCTTTGTATGCCAAAGAACTTGCTGGAAGTTAACAGACTCTGTTTCTAGCTTGTTTATTAAAAAGGTTTGCACAGGTGGGCTAATATGTTCATGATAGTTCCTATTTTATTTGCTATACAGCTAGTAAACGTAATTTTATCTGGAAATTCATGTAGCGTATACTAATCTGATTCAGGAATGGAGTCCTGTGAACTCTGCATAAACCATCAATATTTCAAGATTGCACTGCTGAATTTTGGCTGCACAAAGGCATAGTGCAATTTTGGGTGATTTGAAAGTGGGAAGGGGACCTCCAAGAAACTTTTTAGTTCCAACCTACTCTTATAAAATATCAAAATGCGATGAAAAACATAGCTGCTATCACTGCATCGCTAGTGTTCTACTGCACTCTCCAGAAGAATATGAGGCAGAATTATATTTGCTATCATAGATTCATGCATTTGTTGCTTGTATGTACACTGAGAGTTTATGCATCAGAGACAAATACCTTGGGTGTTCAATCACACTTGGCCAATAAAGAATATTCCTGTTCCTATATTATAGTCCTTATTCCTTGGATTTATTCTGACTGCTCTGTAGAAAAGATTAACTGCTGACAAGTCCTCTCTAAGAAGGTTAGAGATGCCGAGACCAACCTAACAAAGAATCATGGTTAATAATGCAAGGCCATAAAAGCCTACTGGCTTTTAAAATTTTTGTTTGCTTTCCATTTTTTAAATATTGCTATACCTTCCTCTACCAATGTATCTATCATCTATTCAGAGTGGTGGGGGAACAGCAGTGGGATAGGATTTATCTTCATATTGCTTCAAATTTTTGGAAGCATCTTGCTGGAGTTTGCTACTTTCTTGGGTCAGAGGTCATACCAGGCTTTTAAATGGTTGTAGGCCATTCATCAAAATAAAAAAATAAAAGGGACTGCAATTGACATATTTTGGGGCCTCAAGTAGTATAACTATGTCTTAAAAAAATTAATGAAGTACCTGGAACATGATCATCTTCCACAAGATGATCTCTTTACAAATTTCATGAAAAGTAGTTGTATGCTAGATACCAAGGCATGTTTTCCATCATTTGTTTCTGGCAATAAAAGGCACAGAACTGAAATCAAGACAGTTTTTTGGGTTGTTTCTCTGCTGACTGAGCTGAACTTGCATTGGGGCACAGTGACAAAGATTTGAAAGTTGAACATGAGTGTTAGAAATATTAAACAGCCTATAATTCAGGGAAAGAGATTTCCAAAAGGAACAAGCCACTTTTTTTGTTCAAAAGGCTTACATGAAAGCAGTCAATTCCTTGGCTAAATTATTGGGTTTCTTCCTTTCTCCGTTTTCAGTTTTATTTAAGGATTGTGTTCACATCAAGCTTAGATTAGTTGTCATGGAAACCAAAATTCTTTGGCTGGGTCTTATTGGGATTGCTGCTATAAATACTTGAAGGAGAAAAACTGCTTCAGTAGAACTATTTCATAATAGTTTTGTTTGTATTGTTTTGAATGGTGTAATGACCACTGAACAGTAAATGGAAGGATTTTTTTGTTTGCTATCAATGAGCCTATTCTTCCTTCACTGGAAAAATATATTTTAATAAGCCACCATATAACTCAATGTGAAATCCATCTCTTGTAATATATGTTCCTTACCCATTTTCACCTGAATCTCTTTAAGTATGAAAGAAGTTCAGAATATAAGAATAGCTCTTCTGGGCCATCTTATTCTGTGTTCATGATGACCAACTGGATATCTCAGAAGTGCTTATTAGCAGGAAATGGAGAAATGCATTTCTTTCTCTGTTTTTCCGTGAAATTCATATTTGAATTTTTGCTAATTGAAAAACTGGTGGACTTTCATAGATCTCCATGTAATAGATTCAGTCTTTTTTCAAACCCATTAAGTTAATAGATTTTAACATGTCTTGTACTGAGAAGTTCTACAGATAAGTTATGGTGCTATGTGAAGATATGATTTCTAAATCTCTTTCCAATTAGTTTAATTGGAAACATTTATTTGTGGAATATAGTAAACTGTAATTTAATTAAACATTTTTATTGATTCCCATTCTTCATAAATCAGATCCTTGCCTATTTGTTCACTGAAAGTCTGGCTTCAATAATTTCACTGAATCCCTAATTTCTGTATGATTATAATTTGGCCAGAATATATTCTGTACTGCCCTTCATTCACAACTATTGTATATTCAGTTTTAAAGGATAAACCCCACCTACTAATTTGGTATTCTTGGCTCTTGTCTCCATCAAGAGCAAACATGGAAGCAAACATAATTTATGTGTCAACATCCGGCTGAAAAGCCCAACTAAGAAAAACCCCAGAGCCATTAAGTCCTCTAATGTAATTTTATTGAGCAGAATCATTTCAGTAAATTCAAAGTGAAAGCCAGCTTGAAGAACAAGCGGGAAACAAGTAATTAAAAGAATGAATCTCTCCTTCTCTCCTTTCTGACAGTTCAAGTCACATTGTCCAATACATCTCCCAGTAATTGTTAAGAGAAGAAACTTTGGTTCACTAGAACCAACTCTTCCATAGCTCCAGCTTTCACATGATGAAAAGAACACCTGTGCATCCCAAAGTCTTTCCCGTCTCCCTCCCCCTCTGTTGGCACATAGCAGTCCTAAAAGCAGTAGAGTTCATAGCTTGACATGATGTTGACTTGCATGTTAATTTTGCAAATAAGAAAGCATGCCAATATTTCACAGCTTATTTTGTGATATGTCTTTTCTTACATGTCTATTGCTCTTTCTTGGAGATATAGAACTAGGCAATTTCTAAAATTTCATTCAGCAATGGTTCATTGTTCCAAGTGATATTCTCTAGCATTGGGGGAACACCATGTCCCATAAAGTTCGTCAAAAATTGTATTAGAATTTAAAATATCTATCTAATCTTTAAATAATGAAGTACCTTGGTGGAGCAGTGGGCTAATGCCTCCTTAAGTAACACCAGCTGCCTGCAATTAGTGCAGGTTCGAGTCCCACCAGGCTCAAGGTTGACTCAGCCTTCCATCCTTCCGAGGTAGGTAAAATGAGGACCCAGATTGTTGGGGGCAATAAGCTGACTTTGTAATAATGCCGCTTGGGGTGTGTGTGAAAGCCCTAACAAGCAGGCATATACATAGAATGAAGGCTACTGCTAAGCTTGTAAGCCGCCCTGAGTCTTCGGAGAAGGGCGGGATATAAGTGGAATTAAAATAAAAATAAATAAATAAATAAATTACTACTCCAAAAAGATAGATGTTCAAAGATGATTACTGAGACAAAATCTTTATCTTGCAAAAAGATATATATGGAAAACATACAAAAGTTAAACTCAGACTTCCAAATAAAAAGAAAAATCAATTGGCCTTTGAATTTCTCTAGATGGCATGTTTCACTTTTGTGCTCCTAAATGGTTGCATTAAGATCTCTCCATTCTCTCTCTTTCTAAGCAAATAATACAAATGTACTGTAAGCAGATCTTCTCCACTGTTCTTTTAATTAAGACTTTTCTCTCCTCTGGAGGACTGTACATCTTAACCTTTGTTTCCTTCATATCTTAATATTCAACTGAAGCCTTGTTTGTTTCTGTCACAGTAGTAAATTATTTCAAGATGTATTTTTTTAAAGCAGCAATAGTATTTACAGGTGGTCTATATCTTAACATCCATTTGTCTAGTCACCATTTGATGTTATAATGCCACAAAAAAGTAACTTATAACTATTTTACATTATGATTGTTGCAACATTCCCATGATCACATGATCAAAATTTGGGTGAATAATTATAACAGTTGCACTGGCCCAGAGTCACGTTATCACCATTTGTAACCTTTCCATCCAGATTCACTTAACAAATGCATGATTCACTTAAACGCAGTATTTCTTTTAAGAACTGGGACAAAAAAGGTTGTAAAATAGGGTGCAATTCACTTGCTTAGCAACGGAATTTTTGAGGTCAATTTTTATCGTAAGTTGAGGATTACTTGTATAGTTCAATCTTTTACCCAGAACATTTACTAGTGGTTATTTTTCTGAATTTGAATTTCAGCTGATGTTCTAAGTGAAGAAGCCATTTTGAAATGGTTCAAAGAGGCGCATCTTGCTAAAGGCAAAAGTGTGTTTCTTGATCAAATGAAGAAGTTTGTGGAATGGCTGCAAAATGCTGAAGAAGGTAATTTTTTAATTGAAGTTTTAATTTAATTAAATTTTGAATTACATGAGCTGCTCTTTGCTTATCTGGTGCTCTGAGATTCTTTGATCCACAGAACAGAATCTTTTGGAGTATCCATTGCCCAAACTCAATAAGCTTAAATAGGCTATGCATTAGCTAGTCAGGTAGTGCATTGGCTAGTCCCTGGATGATACTTGAATCAATGTCAGCAATGGAGAATCTTGCTTTGCACATAGGAATATTCAGGTTCAGTCTCTATCACTGCTAGGTAGAGTTAGTAATATCAGCAAGTCAGGTTAGTAATTTGATTCAAAAGAGTTGAGCCTTCCTATGACATTATTGGTCTATTCTCACCCCCAAAATGTTTAAATAACTCCTGTCGCTTCATATAATACGTTTGCAAATATTTGATTGGTCTTCAGTTTAGGAGAGGTGTTTATATTTAATTTATTTTTATATGGTCTTCAATTTAGGAGAGGTGTTTTACTCTTTTCTTTCTTCCCATTGTCATGTTGCCTTGCCTTGCCTCAATAGTTACTTCCCATTTTCCTCATTTCCATACTTTATTTTTTCCTTTCTGATTTCTGGAGGCAGGAAGAAGAAATGTCTGCACCTATATGTGACAATTGTGAATGTGAAAATGACTCTCTGCAATGTCTTATTTTATAGATGTTTAATATTATTTCTCTTTCTCTGTCTCTCGCTCTTTCCCCCTCCCTCTCATACACTCACACATAAATACACACCGTCCATTCTCTTTATTGGAATTTCTAGGGCATATATTAGAATTCTGCAAATTTTTCACAGAAAGTGCTTTGAAATGCAGAAAAAAGTATACAAAACAACTATGTCTTTTTATAGGTTCATATTTTCTTTCTAAAGCTGTTCCTGTGTATCTCAATATGATGTATAGCCAGGCATACCCATGCCATTTTACTGAGCAAAATGCACCCATATGGAGACACCTTGGATCATTTTCCAAAGCAGCCCTATAAAGCTGAAATTTTTTTTTGGCTGTTTTAAAAAATGTAAGAAGAGGTATTTCATATGTGCTGCCTATATATGCATGTTATTCTTTTGGAAAATTGACAGCTTAAATTTGACATCATCCTTCTTTATTTCACTATCACTTCCCTGAAACTGAGAGTTCATCACCTTATTTTCTGGGTATTATTTAAGCTGAAATGCTGAATATTTTGAAGTAAAAATTGCAAGATTGCCTACTTCTGCTTTTAAATCAAAAGCTATGGCTAGTTCCATTGTGCATAGAACCATAAATGAAAGAACAGATGTTTGATACCTCAGCTCGCACATTATTTCTACCAATAGTTAGTATGAGATTTTTTAAAAAAATTGTGGTTGATTTCATTCTACATCTCCACATGGTGACCTCTATGGAGAAGTGTTTTTTGTATCCTGTTGCAATGTCTCAAAACAAATCCCCTTGAAGTCTAATTTAATATACTCTACACTTGGGTGGCCAGCTATAATCATAAATTTGTACTTGGCCTTTAGAATTAAAATTTGCTTTATTCAATTCTTATAAATTCTTCAGTTTAGTAGTTCTTCCTGCTTGTTTTTAAAAAGTTGACTGAAGTAACATCCCCCGAAAGAGACAGAATCACACTTTCCTTAAAATAGACAAAGTTACACATAATACAATAAACTGTGGTAAGAAGCAGTAATTGAGCCACAGGAAGAGTTATTAAAGTAAAACTGTCTAAACCTAACATGTTGGGGCTTTTCACAAATGAACAGTTTTTTGTTGTTGTTGCCTTGTTTGTATGTCTTTAATTGTGCCATCCTAGGTAGTATTTTTATTGAAAATCAAGGAAAATGATGTTGCAAATTAAGAATACTCGCTAAGTATGATGAAAAAAGGAAAGGCATAGCTACGTTTCATGACAGTCTTGTTTCATTGCAACAACTCAGGCAACTTATCCCAAGAAAGAAGCAGCATAGTTGGAACCTGTCCATATCATTCACATTGGGGAAACCTTGACTTGTTTTGTTGTTAATATAGCTCAAAGCCCTTTTCTTCGAGAAAGCTTTGTGGAGTGGCCAGATATTGGTGCTATGTGGTGGATGGTGGGAGATATGGTCTTGTCGGTTGTGTTTTTCAGTGAGCAGGGAGATTTTGTGGCCTTCACAAAAGATGTTTAGTGGGAATAGTGGTACTTAGTAAACTAATGTCATGTTCAGGTTGGTTACTATTTTTATTTGGGAAGTACTGGCAGTTGACAGAAAAGTAATTGATACATTTCATGATACAATTATAAAACATTTTTAGTAGGAAAAATAGGGAAAGCAAGACTACAACTGCTACATTTTGTGTGTCATGAAATGTAGTAATTGTAGTCTTGTCTTTCACAATTTTTCTTATTAAAAATGTGTTATAATTTGAAGGTTCTCAACTTAAGAAAGTCCCCATACTGAGGTTTATTTTTAATCTTTACAATCCCACCACATATTTTGGATGTTAAATTCAACATATCCAATAGCACATCTTAATGAGGAACATACAAAATATCTAGGGTGGAGAAGCTTATTCTTGACAATAGATGGCATTTACACCATTGATTAAAATAAATACTTCTCACTTTAAATCTTCTCCTTTTGGCTTGTGGCTTATTTATTTGTGGAGTTGTTTGTGTGTGTGTGTAGTATTTTTAAAGCTATAAGAAACTTAGTATTTTTTTCTCTGTTTTTTAGAATCTGCATCTGAAGGGGATGAAAATCAAGATGGCTGAACAAAGCACAAACCAGACATGATTACAGCTGGCTGCTATTTCATAATTTTGTACTGTCCAAGCAAGATTCTTCCTTGGGTGTCATACTGAAACTTTAGGCTAGATTTTTTTTCTTTGTTAGTTTATTTAGAAAAATAAAATATTGGAGCCCTGAAGGATTAGTTGCTATACATGCGTCTCTTTTGGCAAGCTGTATGCCAGGGGTGTCCAAACGTTTTTCAAAGAGGGCCAGACTGGATGAAGTGAACATGCTGGAGGGCCGAACATTTTTACGAACATTCTTTGAACAATTACAATTAAATGCAAATGAATTATTTTATGCCAAGTTAATTGCAAATGGCATACTTGTTCAGAGCTGGGCAGGACTGGGGCAAATCTGAGGGTCTCTGGCATAGGGGGGATGGGACCGGGGCAAATGCTGGGTCATGGTCCATTGGAGGAGCCTCACTGATATTAAAGGGGGTGGGGGAAGACATGATATTAAAGGGTGTGGGGGAAGACAGTGTGTGAGAGAGACAGAGAGAATCCCTTTTTGTAAGTTTGCTTACTTTGCAATGCTTTCCTTTCCCCACACTTTTGCTTCCCTGCTGGCTCAATCTTTCTTTTTCTCTGCCGCCCAGATCTATAGCTGCAGAGGAATTTCGCTCCCCCCCCCCCCAGCCAATCTGTGCAACAGAAGCATTTTTGAAGCCTCTGGAGCTCACATTGATGGCCGTGGGGCGATTTGGCAATGCTCCAGCGGCCCGATCCGGGCTTCGGAGGCCTGCAAAATGCTTCAGCTGCCCAAATCAGCCGGGGGGGGGGGGG
>JAKJMR010017558.1:431510-445999 GCA_024449315.1 Daboia siamensis
AGGGGGGGGGGGGGGGGGGGGGAACGGGAAAGTGAAATCATTCTGCAGCCCTAGAACGCGCGAGTTTGGAGTTTGGGAAAGTGAGCAGGGCCTTAACATAAAAGGCTGGTTCTGCTTTCAAAAATAGAGAAAGGAGGGACGATTATTGGGCTCCTTTCCTCATTCCCGCTTGAAGCCATCCTTAACAACAAGGAAAAATCTAATCTATCCAACGTTACCCAACATTTCAAATATGTGTGCACTGAGAGGATAGCTATTTTTAAGACGCCAGTCCGACACATCTACTGTATATCTAGGAATAAATCTCATTAAACTCATGAGGCTGTGAAACACAGAAAGGAAACACACACACACACAGAGAGAGAGAGAGCTTCCAATCTTGTGAGCAATTCCAACAGCTAAAGTAGCCTGAGAGAAATTCCAAATCTCCTCACCTTCCCAAACTCCAAACTCACGCGTCCTACTTCCCTCGCTTGCCTTCTCCAACTCCAAACTCATGTGTCCTACGCTTGTCTTCCAAGTTTGGAGTTCGAAGAAGGCAAACGAGGCAAGTAGGCTGTGAAATACAGAATGCACGTGCGCGCGCGTGCATACACACCAGCTGCCGAATGAACTTTGGTCTTCCTCTGCAGAGACATCTTCAGCACCTTGTCGAGGCTGTGGGGGTTTGTCATGCTGCAAGTTTGCTCTCTGCTCAGTGCCTGCTATGGGCTGGCCGATAGCAGAGGGAGTGGTAGCCTTGCCATGTGCTCCTCACCGGCCTGCTCCCATGCAAACTCTTGCTGACAGTGCCAAACCGGCAGTCACAATCGGATGCCCGCCTTCCCAAACTCACGTGTCCTACTTTTCTTGCTCGCCTTCTCCAACTCCAAACTCATGTGTCCTAGTTTGGAGTTTTGGAAGATGAGCGAGGAAAGTAGGGCGCACGAGTTTGGAGGGAGTAGCATAGCTTGTGCAAAAGCGCGTGCGTGTGTGTGTGTGTGTAAAAAAAAAAAAGGTGCCGGAACCTTTTTGAGCGTTCTGTGAGAAAGCGTTCTATGAGAAAAAAAGCCCTGTGAGCAACAGAGGGCGGTGATGTCAGGATCGGGCTTCCAATGCGGCCCTCTCACCGCCCTCCCTCCTGTGGCAGACAGTCTTCTGCTTGCCGCCCTCAATCAGAAGGGAGGACCGTGGGAAGGCCGCATGTACACAGAGCAGGGAGGGCTGTTAGAGGGCCGTATTAAACCGCCCCCCGGGCCGCAAATGGCCCGCAGGCCGGACTTTGGACATGCCTGCTATATGCTAACAGACAATGGCATTCAGCAAGGAGACAATTAGGGAAATTGAAATTAAAAGCTTAAGAACTTTTTGTTAGCATATTTTCAGGTACTAGTCTTTGCCCATAAGGGGTTTTTTTGTTTTTGTTTTTTTTAACTGTGTACGCAGTTCAGTATTTGTTTGTATATGTGAGTCAATATCATTACGTTTTTTAAAAAAATTAAATGGTTTTTATATATTCATGTTTCCAGACTTTTTGTTTCAGAAGTCGTTAGTATGGAAACAAACTGTTGCTGAATTCTCTACAGGAGAATTATTCAAAGACTAGTCAGTAATATTACCTTATCAATATAGCCAGCTTCCTTAGTATAACTTTCTCACCAACGTGAAATGTTTCCAAATTTAAGGTTGATGCCCCCAGGAGTATTTGATAATGGGGCAGAATCCTTCTGGCTTAATTAGATATTTCACATAAAAACCAGCTATAAACTAAAGAAGAGCCAGTGCGCCATGTGCACAGGTAACATATAGCCAGCCCTAAGATACCAACATTAAACGAGCCTGCTCTCATTTTTTTAAAACTTATGTGGCTATTCTCACACACAAGAAACAGTGATAAATCTCATCAAAATAAGAGTTAAACCTGTTTAATTGACTCGGTGGTTATATTAGAGCATATATTATATAAGAGCATATCGGAGCTGTGACTAGGGGGGCCTTTGCCCAGGCTCGCCTGGTGTGCCAGTTGCGCCTGGTGTGCCCTATCTGGACGGGGATGCCTTGCGTACAGTCACTCATGCGCTCGTGACCTCTCGTCTGGACTACTGTAATGCTCTCTACATGGGGCTGCCCTTGAAGACCATTCGGAGGCTCCAACTGGTGTAGAATGCAGCCGCGCGAGTTATGTTGGGAGTCTCCCCATACTCCCATGTTACACCTTTGCTCCACGAGCTGCATTGGCTGCCGGTTGCCCCTGGGTGAGATTCAAGGTGTTGGTAATGACTTACAAAGCCCTACATGGCATGGGTCCGGATTACCTATGGCAACATCTGCGGCCGGCATCAACTTCCCTCCGTCCAGTGCGCTCCCACAGAGAGGGCCTCCTCAGGGTGCCTCCAATCAAAAAATGTTGATTGGTGGCCCCTAGGGGGAGGGTGTTCTCTGTGGGCACGCCAGACCTGTGGAACTGCTTGCCGGTCGAGCTCCAGATGGCCCACAACCTTCGCTCCTTCCGGCGGGATCTAAAAACTTACTTTATTTGAGCAATCCGGCCTGGTTTGATGGGTTAAGGGATGGGGTTTTAACATGGTTTTTTAATTACTGTTTATACTGGGCATAGTATTTAATTGTTTTTTAACTTTTGTACTTTGTTTTTAATATTTATTGCCCTGTACACCACCCTGAGTCCTTCGGGAGAAGGGCGGCATACAAAATAAAAAATAAATAAATAAATAAATAAATAAATAAATAACAATTAAAATAATTTTCAATCAATTAAAGAGATCCTGTGTTTAATAATTGGATAGATTTTTTAAAAAAATCTTGAATGCAAATTACAAGTAGTCCTTGACTTACAGTCATTTATTTAGTGAGTGTTCAAACTTACAATGGTACTGGAAAAAAGTAACTTATGTCCATTTTTCACATGACCCCATGGTCACGTGATCAAAATTTGGATACTTGGCAACTGGCAAGTTTTTATGACAATTGCAGTATGCTAGGGTCATGTGATCAGCTTTTGTGACCTTCTGCAAGCAAAGTCAATAGGGAAGTCAGATTCACTTAATAGCCATCTTAGCAATTTGACGACTGCAGTGATTCACTTAACAGCTGTGGCAAGAAAGTTTATAAAATGGGGCAAAATTTACTTAACTGTCTTGCTTAGCAATAGAAATTTTGCATTCCAGTAGAGGAAATCATCTATACTTGAATGCAAAAAACTTTTAAAAGGTAATCCTTTTTTCTTTCTTGTAAGGAAGAATTATTTCTTTCTAAAATAGAAATGAAAAACCTGACTCTCCATATATTGCTGGATTCTAATCCCATCATCTCTGTTAATCATGCTGCCTAGTTTGATATAAATTGAACAAAGACTGAAGGATATAAGTTTGCTATCTCAATCATTTTAACATTACGCTGTTACATGCATAAAGCCAGATTTGTTTCAGAAATATGGTGTCTGCCCTTCGGTAATTATAACTGAATAGTGAAATCTTATATCTTATACCTCAAAAGTAAGAAGGATAGACATTAGTTTTACATTTGCTGCTGAACTATGAGGTATAAATTAGCAAGGTAATGGTAAATACGTGTGATAAAAATAAAAACCCCCAAGAATATTGACTAAATTGCTTGAAAATCATGTTGATGTATAAGTCTGTTCTTGGACACAAGAATATGTATCAATAATCCATTGGTATAAGATAAATGGAGATCTGTCCCTCATATTTATATTAACTAGAGGTTGTAGAGCTACTATAGCAATCTAAGAAGGAGAATAGGATACTTGAATGAAGTTTCTAGATTTAATACATTAAGGTGCATAGATCTAAATTAGATCATAAAATCATGATTTTTATGATTTTGTCTTGAGTTCCTTGATCCACTAATGACTGTTATCAACTACCAACATAGTTCTAATACTGAGTGAATAGATGAGTTAAGTTGCAAAATACCTAGCAAAGAAGCAGTAGCAGTCTAAGGAAGATCTTTCTGCTCATCACATTCCAAGCAGGTTGTGTTTTGCCTTAAACCATACTACTGGATAAATTAGAATGCTTCGCCATTTTTATCAGCACTGATAGGGCTTAATGTTGGTTTGTACCATGTCTAATCATGCTCCTTGTCTTCTGACTTGCTATCACATTAGATGTCTCTTTTGCTTCTTCATTCCCCGAAACTCTTAGTCTTGCCCCAGTATCTCCATCAAAGCGAGGCCTTTCAGGACCAATTGCATGCAGTCATCTCTGTATCATTCTTGCCAAATCAGTACAAATCAACAAAAGGAATAGTGTCAATTTTGCCATCACTTCTATATTAGGTTGCATTAATTTCTACTCCCAATTATACACTTGTACACTTATACAAACCTGCAAATCTATTTTATATGAAGAAAATCTGGTAGTTAAGGTTTTCCATCAGAAGTGCTAGTTTGCTTGTGAAAGCCTTTAATATAAATGTAAGTCCTAGTGCCCTCTAGTGTGGATTAACAGAAATTGCACTCAATTTCTATTTCAATTTATTTCAATTCCTGGACTCTACATCATAATTATCAGGTAGGTTGTATTCTTGGTTTTCAAATTTAAATGAAGTCTTTTGCTAATCTTACAATCTCTAAAGGTTTACTGCTGTCTCCATCTTAGGCCCAGTAGTCTCAATATCTTCATAAATGACTTAGATGAGGGACTAGAAGAGGAACTCATAAAATTTGCAGATGATACTAAGCTGGCAGGAATAGTCAACACCCCAGAAGACAGTATCCAAAAAGATCTTGACAGACTTGAACAATGGGCCCTATCCAACAACATGAAATTTAATGTGGCGAAAAGCAAGGCTTTAGGCAGGAAAAACTAAAGGTACAAGTACAGATTAGGGGAAATCTAGCTCAAAAACAGTAACCATCAGAGGGACCTTAGAGTCCAAGTGGATCATCAGTTAAATATGAGCCAGCAGTGCTTGGCAGCAGCCAAAAAAGCTAATACAGTCCTTGGCTGTATAAACAGAGGCATAGACTCAAAATCATGTGAAGTATTAATATCACTCTATAGAGCCTTAGTAAGGCCACACCTGGAATACTGCATCCAGTTTTGGTCACCACATTACAAAAAAAGATGTTGAGACTTTGGAAAAAGTGCAAAGAAGAGCAACTAGGATGATTAAAGGCCTGAAGACTAAAACATGAAGAACAGTTGCAGGATTTGAGTTTGGCTAGTCTAGAGAGAAGAAGGATTAGGGGTGACATGGTAGCAGTATTTGAGAGACTGCCCCAAAGAGGAGAGGGTCAACTTATTTATCAAAGCACCTGTAGGCAGGACAAGAAACAATGAATGGAAACTAATCAAGAAGACCAGCAACCTGGAACTAAGGAGAAACTACCTAACAGTGAGGACAATTAACCAGTGGAAGTTGCCATCAGAAGTTGATGATGCTTCATCACTGGAGGTTTTTAAGAAAAGACTTGGCAGCCACCTGTCTGAAATAGTATGGGGTCTCCTGCTTGCGCAAGAGGTTGGGCTAGAAGACATCCAGAGTCCCTTCCAGCTCTATTCTGATTTATTGCAATAGTTTAAAATACATTGGATTCCGCTTTTAATTCCCCAAAAAAGTTTCTTCTATGTAATCCCACTTCTATAATCGCACAACTGGTAAAGACTATCATTATAATTCCAGGACAGATTGTTAGGCCGGTAGGTTTATAGGCAGGAATTATGAAGTATAGATTGGTGGGTGTAGAACAGATCTGAGGGCAGTCAAGCAAAGCAGAGATTGGGCAGAAATGGGGGGGGGGAGCTGAAACACACCTGGTAGTCATAAACATGGGAGGCTGCAAAGCTCCCAAATTTTGATCATGTGACCACATGCAATGGCTGTAATTTTGAGAGTTGGGTGTAAGTACCAGTTGTTCAGCACCACTGTAATTTCAAATAGGGGCTGAACAAATGGTCATTAAGTGAGGACTACCTCATTGCCTACACTTTTCAGGCAGTGCTATATGCAGTCATTTAAAATTTCTGCTCATTTGAGCATCTCATCCTTCTTTGCCCTCATCAAACATGGTTTTCAGTTCATAGGCAATTATTTATGGGCAGGAGAGACACCCTCAACTTCAAAATGTAAACAGCTGGGCTACATTAAGAAGCCTCTCCTGACAGGAGACATCACCTGGCTGTTTTTGTCTGACTTCTGAAGATAATCAGGGTTAGGTCCAGGGTGTATTCAGTCAGGAGATCTCCAGGACAAGGATTACAGGTTTATAGGCCACAGTGGGAACTAAAAAAAACACCAAAATCCTAAAAGAGTGAGGTGGCAAATTATTTCCATATTACTGACTAGAAAACTACAAGTGTCTTCAAAAACTCAGCATGAATTGAGTTTGATTTGAAAAAAAACTTTCTTTAGCTATGGAATGAGACTTACTAAATGTCCTGAAATACTGCCTTGCCAGCACTACAGTCACAAATCTGCACAGATTTCCTTGCAAAACAATGAACAAGTGAGCAACCATTTACAATTATGCCAGCAATAAAAAAGTAACTTCTTGTGTTTTCAATCTTCACAGGTTTATAATGCAAAGCAAAGTTGAAGTAAGATCATAAGCACAAACACCATTTAGCAACCTCCTCATTTAATGACTAAGTTGCTAGCTAGGCCCGATTGTGTGGCTAAACAAGGAATACCTTAATTATAAATTCAGAAAAAATAATAATTTGACCAGGGGTGCTAAACATTTGCATACAACTATAATTCTATACTCTCCTAATGCTTATATATTGTAGCATTTTTTCCTTGAGTTGGCAGAGACACTGAGTTCTTGTAAAACATATGATAGCACAGCAGGTGGCTGGTTGGGCTGTTAAGCAGCTCCTCAGTTTATTTAACAGACCTTTGTTTTCAATTTCTGATGTTTCATTTAACACTGGGCATGCTTCATTTTTTTTTTCTCATCTGTTGCTATATTTATAGATAATGTCAGCCTGTTACCACTCAAAAAGGCTCAGTTTGTGAATTATGGTTGCAATTATCTTAATCAATTAGCCAATGCAATTGGCTATGATAGTGAGATTTGGTATCTGCAAAATTAGTAAAAATGATGAATTTAACAGGCAATTTACGATTGCCAAAATAACAGTAGCTCAGCCAATGGAGAAATAATGAAGAAAAGGAAGAGAAAAACAATGTTCGAGGCACTGCACCAATACACCCTGTGCTAAAAGTAGGAAAAAACACATTACTATAAAATCCTTCATCTTTTAACTTTTGCTGTTGTGTTTCTTATCACTTAGTATTAGAATATGTTGCCATTTTGATTTGATTTCTAATGTTATGTCTTCCCACACTGTTTTATAGTCCCATTTGGTTTAGTGCAATAAGGAGCAGGCCAGAAAGGCTAGTAAAAAGCTTGCAATTTCTAAATCTGAAAAAAAATAAAATGTACTGGCTGTTATTATCTGCAGATCTAATTTGGCATTTTGTCTTCAATAGTCACTAGGTCACCGTTCCCACCCAAGTAGGTAGGCATGACCAAAGAAAATTCTAAGCATTGCAGATCAAACACATCAATACTGCATTTTCCAGAAACTAGCTGAAGAGTGTGTGGCTCCCTTACAAGTTTCCAACCAATAGATTTTGTATTTTGCTAATCAAAACTACTAGTTGTAATGTCAAGATGCTGTCCATTTAATGGGACTATGCTGTGCATAAATGGTGTCTACTGAAATGGCAAAGCCTGGAGTGGTTATACAATGGACAAATCCCTTTTCACCATTTCATTTATTATGCAATGTATTCAGTGATATGTACAAAAACTCCAGAGTGGAAAAAGAAAGGCTCCTCCCCTTTCCCATGGAAGAAACAATCCATGGTCTTCCAACACGAGCCACTTACTAGCAAGGCTATTGAAAGAGAATAAAATGGTCTGAAAGAAACAATGGAAACACAGAGTATAGAGTGAAGTCTCTAACAAAACAAGCAGCAGAAGCACCACACATGCTGCAAGGACCTAGTTGTATTAACAACGTTACACTGGTATAATAGATGTATGCCAGGTTTAACAATGTCAAATAGCAGATGGTAAGCAACAGACCATCTCTGGTGCACAACATCATCCGACTGAAAACATCACTTTTGTCTAAAAAGTATTGAAACTATTGGAGTCTGCATCTCTAAAATTATGTATAAAACTACAGCATTACTTGGAATAGTTCAGAGGCATCGGAACCACTCTGTTATTTTTTGTAACTGCAACTTGGAGAAAAAACACTGAATTTTGTATAGTTGCTGTCATTGTAATTAGAGCAGGATTCACAAAGTTTCACTTGGCCTTCTCCACCAGAGTGCCATCAGATTTTTTTAAAGAGTTTTTCAGCATCTACCAGTAGTGATGATGACCAGGAATTGTAGTTTCAGTGTATCTTAAGATGATTGGAAAGGTTTCCTACACTTTGAGGCTACTTTTCCTCCAATATACTACTTCAACTTTTCACAGCCTTACTTTCAGACTTGCCTGATAAATAAATAATTGACAATTCTAGAAATGCCCAACAGAATTATTTATAACATTTCCTACCTATATTTTATCATAATTATAATTGCAGGCAAATCTGAAGACCATTGGAAGGAATGTATCCCAGGCGAAACTACCCCAGCTGGCTTCTCTTGACCATTTTTATGATAAATAATTTTCATTTTTGCTAGCAATTGTCTCTATTCTTGTTCTTGAAAAGCATGTAGTGAATAGATAACATCTCCAATTAAAGCTGATCCACATTAGCAGTGGATTTAAATTAATAAATGGGCAATGGGATTTATTGCATTTGTTTTCTCTCAGTAGCTTCCATCCTTCATTTGATCTTTATGAGATTTATAGTGTTTAAAACTATTGTATTAGCTTGTTTTGTTCTGGTGGCAGAGAAAAAAATATTGCTATTCACTGGTGAAAAAAAGATTCCTCTAAATAATGCATGATGAAAAAGTATCAGGACAACTAATGGCAAATGCTGAAAAATTCAGAGTGGTGACAAAGAGGATATTCCCCTAGTTATTTGACCCTTGCTTTGGCATTGGCTTCACCAACGCATAAGGTTTTGGGAAAGGAATCATAAATTGTGCTACTATCTTTCAATTACAATCCTTTCCATTAACTGATGAAGCTGTTTCCCTATATTTATTTGCTGAGGCCATAGACGATGGACTTGTAATACATGAAACATGGTTTTTGTAGTACTGTTGCATTGGCTGAATAACATGGGGTTTTTTGTGTTTTAAATTTGCTTTTTCATTTGTATTGCTAATAATTTCCCATAAGACTTAACCTTCAAGAAAAGTTTCTCTTTCTAAAACCAGGATTGGCAGGAGAGTGTTCGATACATTGTTGATAACATTTTCCTTTTTAGCTATTCTCAAGCTTCCATGATCAAAGAAAAAAATCAAGCTCAATCTTGAGAAGCACTCTTAATATATCCTACATATATCTAATTTTTGTTTTTCCTTTGCAAATATTTTTTTATTTTTACTCAAAAGTAAGTGGCTATGCTCATATATTATCGGATGGTTTAATTCTGTTGATGTAACTGAACAGATGAGTACTTCTAAACCAATCAACTTTTGCTTTGAAGTTCTATGTTGTGCACCTATAACATTAAATGCAATCCATTTTTCCTGTTTCTCTCTTTTTCATAGGGAGACTCCACTTTATCAGAGAACTTTACTAAATTACTCTGAAATGATCTTCTGAATGAGTTCCTTATTGGAAAAAGTAAAGCAAGGTAGACATAGATTTGGGCAACATTGCAGACAAAAAGTTGTCCTGTTTGATAAACTGCATGCAAAAATGTGCTTTGCCCACACAAAATATATGTTCTGTCAGTGGATTCTTACATTAGATTATACTTTGCTTTAAACAAAGAACTCATCCAAATGCAAAATGTCATATCATATAGCCTAGCAGAAAACACATGTGAATCAGAGAACTAAAACAAACAACTGCTTTTGAAGTCATACAAAAACTAAAACCTTTACATATCAGGAGTATGGCAGCCACATCTAGTTGCCAATATACCCCTGCCTGTAGGAAATTGTAATACCTGAAGTAGTTCCTTTGATGACTCCTTATATGCACAAGCAAGAGGGAAGATTGGGCAAATGTTCAATTTTTCCAATTTGATCACTGAGACCTAGTTAAAATTGTGACAGAAATAGCAAAGGAAACACGCCTAAGGTAATGTTTCCAGAAGCATTACCTTTAATTAGTCAGAATAATAGGCATGTATTCTGGGAAACCTTGAAGATAACGCTTTTCCAGAGAGCTTTGGGGAATCTGGGATCAAATATTGCTTTGGGGCAATAAGGGTAGCAATCATATTAAGGTGCGGTTATTTTGTTTGCATATTTTTATAAGTTGCTGGAGTTTTTCTGATTGACATAAATTTGATAAATAAATATTTTAGTAACTCATTGATTGTATTTTAAATAAAAAAATGGGTCTGGAAACAAATCAGATTATTTACTTGATAGTAAACTATAGTATTAGTAACTATTGTTATAAGCACAGAATGGTGGTAAAAAAATCAAAGAACAGACATCAAAGGCAGAGTGAATACAGCCTTTAGAGCTCAATGAAGGAAAAAACCACTGCACTTAGCAAGTTTATAATAGGCCCATAGATATCCATGATAACATAATCTGACTGGCATTGTCTGGAGTAGTCCAGTCTAGGATTTTAACCACTGGAGATAGTGTTTTTGTCTCTTAATGTCTTATATGTCAGACAAAATCACTATGCCTTTCCCAGCAAACCAAATCAATTTTATATATTTACAAGAAGTATAAGGATATAGGATCACATTTCCAATACAAATTAATTTTTTTTCCTTGCAGTTCAGTCCCAACTATGCTGAATTCAACACTCTGAGCAATTGCCTGTGAAATTTATTTCCACATTAAGCAGAAATCTTCATCAAAGTCAAGCAAATTTAGACACTATGTATTTTTTTATGCTAGATATACTCAGTGCCATACAATTAAGTTAAAAGTATGCTCAGAATTAAATCTATGTCCTGAGAGGCCAAGAGGATGAAACATTGGAATATATCCACATTTTAAACTTCTTTTAAAAATAATGGCATGTGAGAAATCTACAAATTGTTTGAGGAGCTCTGTAATGTGTTGAAGGGTACTTTTTTTTCTGAACTGTTTCAACAGACAACAAATGCACAGAGCTGTTATTCATCTACTGAAGGAAAATGTTGCATCTCAAGATGCAAAGATAAGAAACTGCATCTACATGATATATGACAGTGCTATATAGAACACTGAGAATGCTTCCCCACCTCTCTGGATTCACACATTACACTTCCACCACAAAAATTTCAGGCTAGTTTAAAAGCATTCCTTGTTTTGCATTTGATCAACCTATTTATCTTTTCATAATTACTGCATTTTTATTTCTACATTTACATACAACACATGACTTGCGCCGGACATATCACAGCTCACTTTGGAAGATCATATAGGAGCCGTGACCAGGGGGGCTTTTGCCCAGGTTCACCTGGTGCACCAGTTGCAGCCCTATCTGGACCGAGATGCCCTACGCACAGTCACTTATGCACTCGTGACCTCCCGGTTAGACTACTGCAATGCTCTCTACATGGGGCTGCCCTTGAGGACCACTCAGAGGCTTCAGCTGGTGCAGAATGCGGCCGCGCAAGTTGTGATGGGAGTTTCCTGATACTCCCATGTAACACCTCTCCTCCGCAAGCTGCATTGGCTTCCGGTTGCCCTCCGGGTGAGATTCAAGGTGCTGGTGATGACCTATAAAGCCCTAAATGGCATGGGTCCGGATATCTTAGGGAGCACCTGCTGCCAGCATCAATCTCCCATTGTCCTGTGTGCTCCCACAGGGAGGGCCTCCTTAGGGTGCTGGTGGTCAGTGAGTGCCGGCGGGTGATCCCCAGGGGGAGGGCATTCTCTGTGGGCACGCCTGCCCTGTGGAACGACCTGCCTGTGGAACTCTGGACTGCCCCCGACCTTCGTTTGTTTCGCCGGGACCTAAAAACCTGGTTGTTTGATTTATCTGGCCTGGACTGAGGGGTTTTAAATTTTTAAATTTTAAATTTAAATTTTAAATTTGGGCTATTGTTATTTAATCCTATTTTAATTTTAACTATTTTAATCTTTGATTTCCCGAAGGACTCAGGGCGGTTTACAGGGCAAAGTTAAAAACAGTTAAAACTGTACAAAGAGAAGAACAACAAAGATGATTAGGGGACTGGAGGCTAAAACATTTAAGGAACGGTTGCTGGAATTGGGTATGTGTAGTTTAATGAAGAGAAGGGTGAGGAGTGACATGATAGCAGTGTTCCAATATCTCAGGGACTGCCACAAAGAAGAGGGAGTCAAGCTATTCTCCAAAGCACCTGAAAGCAGGACAAGAAGCAACGGATGGAAACTAGTCAAGGAGAGAAGCAACCTAGAACTAAGGAGAAACTTCCTGACAATTAGAACAGTTAACCAGTGGAACAACCTGCCTCCAGAAGAGGTGAATGCTCCAACACTGGAAGTTTTTAAGAAGAGACTGGACAGCTATTTGTCTGAAATGGTATAGGGTTTCCTGCCTGAGCAGGGGGTTGGACTAGATGACCTCCAAGGTTCCTTCCATCATCATCATCATCATCATCAGTATTATTATTATTATTATTATTATTATTATTATTATTATTATTATTATTATTATTAGCCTCTGATTCATTTGATTTAGATTTTCCCTCCTTCTCTGGATGGATGGCCCAGAAGTCAAGATGTTTATGCTGTGTATCTGTGACTCATAACAGTTGTAAAATCATATCATTGCCTGGAATCAAGTCTACAAAAGGCTTCCAATTCTGCCTTATATATGTACTATTTTTTATCTTCCCTTCATGAGGATCAATACCGATGAGGTCCATCCTTCTATCACCTTGCAATAGAATATCATACTTGCTATTTTTTCCACACTGAGGCTTTATTCCTATTGGTAGTGCTGGCATTGAAATTGAGCAAAAAGGTCACATTTTCAGGTACGAGGAAAATAAGAGGAGGAGGTGCCATATAAACCTCTCTGTATAATAACACTTTTTCATCTTTAGCACCTGACACTTTCTTTCTTTCTTGTTTAAGGGTAACATGTTGCGGTATCTAAGGTTCAAAGATAAAAAACTGAAGCTGAAAACCCGGAGGCTTCACTCTGTTATGAAATATTGATCAGATGCTCATAAGCAAGAAACAAATGCAATCTTACAGCCATTTCAACCTTCCAAAACCAACTGATCCTTGAAACATAATGCTTCCTTTCATCCAGGAAACAATACAGAACCATCATGACACAGTCATTGGAATCCTTTCACCTCTGAATTTGAACTAAGCTATTCAAGCTGATAACTATCATGCCATTTTGCATCAGTGCATAGATCACTTCTTCTACATGTATTTTTTTTTTGCAATGTTTTCATCCTTTCTATACAGATTGTCCTCAACTTACAAGCATAATTGGGTTTGAAACTTCTATTATTAAGTGATGTGTTCCTTAAATGAGTTGCACTTATTACCTGTCATTAAGCAAATCACACTGTTGTTGAGGAAATCCAGCTTCACTCATTGAGTTTACTTTTCAGAATCCCCCTAGGAAGGTCATAAATGGTGTCATTCGATGCTGGGATACTATACATGACAGTTGTTAAGCATCCAGAATTTGATCACATAACTGCAAGGTAAGTTGTAACTGCAAGCTGTAAAAACTGGTCTAAGTCACTCTTTTTAGTGCCATTGTAACAGTTCCTTCATGGATTACTGCCTTGTCATGGTGAAGGGGCTTGCGTAATTCAATGAAGCTATGAGCTATGCCGTGCAGGGCCACCCAAGACGGAAAGGTCATAGCAGAGAGTTCTGACAAAACGTGATCCACTGGAGAAGGAAATGGCAACACACTCCAGTATCTTTGCCATGAAAACCCTATGAACAGTACCAAAAGGCAAAACAATATGATGCTGAAAGATGAGCCCCTCAGGTCAGAAGGCGCGAAGTATACTACTGGGGAAGAGCAGAGGGCTAGTACTAGTAGCGCCAGAAAGAATGAAGCGACTGGGCCAAAGCCGAAAGGACGCTCAGCTGTGGATGTGTCTGGTGGTGAAAGGAAAGTCCGATGCTGTAAAGATTTTCTCTCCATAGGAACCTGGAATGTAAGATCCATGAATCAAGGAAAGCTGGACGTGGTCAAACAAGAGATGAGAAGACTGAACATCGACATCTTAGGTATCAGCGAACTAAAATGGACAGGAATGGGTGAATTTAATTCAGATGACCATCAGGTATACTACTGCGGGCAAGAATCCCTCAGAAGAAATGGAGTAGCCTTCATAGTCAATAAAAAAGTAGGAAAAGCAATACTGGGATACAATCCTCAAAATGACAGAATGATCTCAGTTCGAATCCAAGGCAAACCATTCAATATCACAGTAGTCCAAGTCTATGCCCCAACCACC
>JAKJMR010017558.1:455999-516456 GCA_024449315.1 Daboia siamensis
TAATAATTAAAATGTATTGAAAAACTTTTCAATAAAAAAAAAAAAAAAAAAAAAGAGAAAAGCAAAGAGCTGTTCTACATTTAAGTCAAAATCAATGTTAAAGTGTGCATGGAACTGCTTCAGTGAGAATTATGTTTTCCGAATGACCAATGTCTCTCCAAGAAGCAGCAACCTTGCTCTAAAAGCTTAAATAAAATAGCAGTGTAAACAGACAACGGGAAAGTGCAACTCGCCTCACACTCTTCCACGACTTCGTTCAAAACCAGGTCGCCGGGCCGGATGTATTTGCATATTTTTACCTTTGTCTCGAAGATCAGCCAATGAGGGCCTTGGCTGCCTGCGGTCCACCCCCACCCCCAACCCCCGGAGGTTTCCGAGCGGGCGCTGGCAGCTGGCTGGGAAAGCTGGGTTTTGTGACTGCTATTCCTGTAGTGCTGTCGTGGTCATCCTGGTTCTACCTGCCCTTTTCCACTTCGGGCAGGGGAAGCAAAGACGAAGGGAGTTAGCCAGATCAGGGGACCCTGCAGCAGCGAGCACAACCGGAGGGCGCGATGGTTTGCGGCGGCTTCTCTTGCTCCAAGAATTGGCTCTGCGCTCTCAACCTGCTTTACACGGTAAGTCCAGCCGCCGCCCGCATTCTCGAGCCAGGTGGCGACTGAATGGGAGCCTCCTGCAGCGAGGGGTGGGTGGGCGGGGGAGATCTCTCCCCCCCCCCCGAAGTGACTGGTCTTTTCTTACTGCTGAGCGAAAAAGAACCACGGTAGGCCTGTGCGAGTCCGCGGGGGGTGAGACGCAGTCGTGACCGCCAGATGTCCCGGAGCGAGTCTCTTTCGCTAAAACACGATGCACCTGCCGCGGTGCTAAAGAACCTCCGCGAGGGACTGCGGGAACTCGAATCTGCTGGAAGCCCCTTTTCTGCAGGCTTTCTGCGGCGCCTAGGCAACCGGGCGGTTCTGTTAAACCCGAGATTACGCTCTGGGAGCTCCACCGATATGTACTTTGAGGTGGCATATCACTTCGTTCAGCAGGATTGTTTGTGTCGAACAACTGCACATAGGGCGGTCATTTAGCCTTCTTCCTCGCCTGACAGAGAAATCCAACGGTGGGGAAATCTTCACCTGTGGAACGTCTTCCTATTCGATATTAGTTAGACATAGAGGCGGAGCATTGCTGGTAGAACAGCAAAGTTAGACAATTTAGAATAATTAGCTGAAATAATTATTAGTTTTCATTTTTAAAAAGTTTGAGCCTTTTGGTTTTTATTTTATATCAAAGCCTCTGCATGCCCATCCCAGTGCTAGATGACATTGATTTAAATTGTGGAGTAATAATCCATAAAATCTTATGCTGTATTATTCTAGCTTCTATAACTCTACAAGACTCCGATTTCTATCTGTGCATTTGCACTTGGAAATAAACTCTTATTGATGAGTAGGGAGTCACAAGGTCTCAGTCTCATGCTTGCTGAAACAGGAGGTCAAATAACCAAGATTGCCTAGTTGCCTAGTTGTCGCTGCCATCTTGACTTCTTTGACTCCTCTCTTCTCACTAGAGAGGATATTATTTGTTTTATTTGCTTGTTTATTATTACATTTATTCTCCATTCATGTCACTATCAAGCCACTCTTACCATGATACAAGATTACAACTCCCATTTTCCTGGTTAAAGCCTGAAACTAATTGAAGATGGAATCCCACAATATTCAGAGCAATTTATGCTATATTTTCTTACAGGATAATACTCTTTTCTTTTGTGGATTTAAACTACTCAAAAACTTCTTACACATTTTTTTAAGCAGGGGTAGAGGAACTACTTTTCCACAGTTTATATTTATATAACAATTTATATTAGAAAATTCACACAACGTGCTTTGTAAAGATTTGCTTAAGTACTTTGCTAAATAAATCACATGTTAAGCCAAAAGTACAGAACTGAAGTCCCTGAGCAATTACAGCCAAAATCTTGGGTATGCCTCAAATTTCTTCAAACATTGTTACCCAATTGTTAAACACATAAGGAATCATATTAACTATCGTTAATTTTAACTACTATTATATGGGAAAAAATTATACACAGAGTTTCCATACACTATTGTCAGGCCACATGTTACCGTGAGCATGCATGCCTCTACATTAGTGTCTGAAAATAGATGAATCTGTGCCCCACATTTTAATTTAGTGCATTATGAACCAATACATATCTAAACATTAATAATTACTTTGCCTACTTCATTTACTGCTTCTACTACTTTGCCTTGCTATATCTGTAGTTTTTCTTTGAAGAAGCTGCATGAATGTCATAGAAAGCCAGATTATAGATTAAGGTAAACTTCTAGATAGATCTGTTCTAGCAACATTCATAATCTATTCTGGAGGCATGTGAACTTTTTCAGATCAGTAAATTCTGATGTCAGAACATCCTGTTCAGCCCTTTTCCAAGGATGGCCACTTCAGTAAAGCTGCAGTTAAGTTGTTTCGACATTGAAGAGATCTGATAATGGAATAGGACTCTACATAAAATTACTTAATCCATGACTTCCCCCCCCCCCCCGCTCTTTTTATTAGTTTTATTCATTTATAACATAAAATGTGAAAATACAAAAGCAAATAGTAGGGGACAACAGTAGAAAAAGGGAAAACAAAAAAGGTGTAAAGAAGGGAAGGGAAAGAAACAAAAGACATTGACTTCCGACTTTCTCTGTTTTAGTAAAATCAAACATTAAAATCAAATCTCAACTTTTTACATTTCTATAGTAGTATGCACTAGCCATTTCTGTATCAGCAAATCAGTCTAATTGGTAAAACCCAAAATCATAATATTTTTTTCCAACTCAAGCACAAAGTCCAGATGCAGTTTCCAAGTAGAAACAAAAGCACTTAATGTTCTTTTCTTTTATCAGCACAGTCAATTTGGCCATTTCTGCTAATTCAATCAGCTTTTGTAACCATTCATCCATGGTAGGAATTGAGGCATCCTTTCATTTTTGTGCATCGAGCAATCTTGCTGCTCTCATAATATATAAAATGAGAGTTCCAATTTTGCCCCCAGATCTCTTTTCATTAGATGCAGAAGGACTTTTGAGCTACATACTATCCCATAAAACAGCTATTGCAATCTTATTTTGCTATTGTTTTTTGTCTTAAATTATCTTTAAAAATTAGAATTCTAATTTTCAAGCATTTTCAATGTTGTTACTATACTTTAACTTTGTATTAAATTATTAAGCTTTAACAAATAAAAAGAGTCATATATTTCTGCAGTAAACTGGAAACCATTTCCAACCTCTGACATCAGCACATAGATGAGAAACTGTAATTCAGGTCCCAGATAAGGAAGTAATGGAAAATTGTATATCTTGCCACATCATGTGTGAAGCATCATGGATGATGAATAATGTATGTGTATGTTTGTGTTTCTTCTGTTTAGTTGAGGATTTGATGATTTAATTACTCAAAGCCTATGTTTCAGGTTAGTTTCAAGATAGGCCCTTTTGTCCTTACATTAAGAAACCATAGAACCTGGGAAACAAGATTAAGCTGGCAAGTCGACAAGGGATTACAGCTATGAAGTTTATTGAGGTCTGCAAACAATTACTGGGCCTTAAAAATGTTGAAACTAAACATTTATATTGGATAAAATTCCAGAGTTTGAATATGGGTTTTTTAATTTGAATAATGTATACCTTACCTTTTATTATAACTGCAGCACAAGGAATGGCAGTGTTATCTCATTCTTTGTAATGGTCCGGCACGTCAACTTTTAAAATAAATATTTGTTACTGACATCTTGTGCTTGAGTTTTTACTGCAGATAGCTACTTGTAAACTGTTACTGAATTGCTTTCTTGCTTTTTACATTTTATCAAAGACTTCCTGATCAGGTTGAGCCATACACTAATTTAGACTAATAAAACTACAGTGGAAAAATAAAAATGGAAGCTATGCGTCACGTGATGCCCTAGAGGTCAAAAAGTTGTCCAACCTGATAGTCTCCGCATGTATTAGGATTGTAACTTTCCGAATTCTGAGACAATATGGCCAACAACTATTTTTATTTTTATTTCTGGTATTTTCTGAATGGCACTTGATTGTAGGTGTTATTCACAATAGCTCAGTTTTTCAGTGCGTTGATGTCTGTTCTTTTCTTTTTTACAGAAACAGGAAAGGTGGGGGTTTCCTGCATTTAAAAACTGATTTCCTCCATTTAAAACATGACTTGTCAAATATTTCTTTGTGTCAAAGCTGTCCTTTTTGAAATATGCTAAGTGCTGGGGAGGAAAAGTGCTATGCAGACTTTAAACTTAATTTTGATTAAAGGCTGGGCAAAAGTAAAAACCTTATAAGTAGTCCTGGTTTAGTAACTACAGTTGGGACCAGTAACATAGTAGTTAAGCAAAGTTAAATGAAATCACAATTGTGCTTATGATCATATTTTAATGTTCCTTTGTTTTATAAACCTGAGAAGGTCATAGATCTGAAAAATTATGTTTAAATTAAATTTAAGTTACTTTGTTATGATTGTTGTAATTGTAAATAGTTGCTACATGGCAGTCACTAAACCAGGATTACCTGTATTCCAATTAAAAATTTTAACGGGACATCATACAAATGACACTGGTTCCTTTATCATCTTCTATCACAAGTGGTATATATTTACTGCCTGCCATCTACCTAAAGAGTATAATATTTCTAAAGTTCTTTGTGAAGCTGAATTGCCATTTAATTTCCCGTGTGGCTTTAGCATTGTGGATTAAGGCATTGTTTATGTTGTTCATAGGTATCAGAATATTTTTTATTAAATAAGGATACATTTTTTTTTGCATGTTTTCAAAGGCTGATTATGAGTTGCTGATACAAAGATTATTTCAAAATTGTCAACTAGATGGTAGAACTTGGCTGACCTTGGATGATCTTAAGAAAAAAAAGCAATAATCAGGTCAAACCAGATGAGCACATAGGAGATTGCCAGAAAACTGCAAAACTGTAAGCTAGACAGGGAATTAAAAATATTCTGGAAGAAAATAATGACAAACCACTTTCATATCGTTATGGAAATGTGGAAAACAACATATGAGGTTGATTTTTCCTTTGATTTTTTTTCTTGTGATTTTTTTAAAAAGCTATAAATTTATCAAACTTGTGAACATGAACTGCAATATATTACAATGTGTTTTAAAATGCACAATGTACAATTGTACATTTTGTACATAATGTACAAAAGTAGCATTTTAAATTAATGAATGACGACTTCCTACTGGCATCTTTATGATTGTCTTTGATTCCTAAAAGGAACTTTGCATAATTGTAAAACTGCACTAGGCATTTAGAGAGTTAAAGTAGCACCTCAAGCACTAGATTTTTAAGATCACAAACTCCTTAAGTTACTGTGAATTTTATACCCAGGAAAAGTTGTTTGTGGGAATTTTTGGACCAAAAGTATTGCACCGATTTGAAAATGTTGATCTTTCACTTGGCTAGAGAAGGAACACTACACTATTCTAACATGTGACCAAAACTTTTCTTCTCTTTTTCTCTTTCTTACCAGTTGGTCAGTCTGTTGCTGATTGGAATTGCAGCTTGGGGCATTGGCTTTGGCCTGATCTCCAGTTTCCGAGTTGTTGGAGTCGCGGTGGCAGTAGGAATCTTTCTTTTCCTGATTGCTCTGGTGGGACTGATTGGGGCCATCAAACACCACCAGGTCCTGCTTTTCTTTGTATCCTTTGACTTGAAAGTAATCTAACACATCTCCCCTATTTCTCTGAAACTCCTTTAAATGATGTCTTCATGGTTTCTTGTATTTCATGGCAGGTTTATTAAATGGAGGGCAGCATTTTGGTGAAATTATCTAAAGTACAGGAAAATAAGTGTTATATTTTTGAATAACTCAACCTTTGTCCTTGTTATGACACTAAAAATTAGATAGTAACAGCTTTCTCCAGTGGTATAAATGGTTTCTTTCAAATGGATGCAGATCTCCAGAGATTCCAGAGAGTAAACTAATTTGACAGCCAATGAATAAGAGTCCACTGGAATTGAATGGCTAATACATAAATAAATAAAATACTGCTCAGTTTAAAGGAAAAAAAAACATTGACTTCAGATAGTCTTAGACACTAAATCTTTTTTTAAGATAAAAATGGAAAAAGTGCTCACTGCTCACTATAACATTATTGACTTATTATGTCGCACAATTGTTTTTTTTAATACATCCCTTGGAGTCAAACAATAGCTTTTAAAGCATATCTAGATGCGTTAAAATTCCAGCATAAGAAAGATCATGTGGACCTATGGCCTTTTTACTTCAATACCTAACTTGTCTATGACTCTTTAAGTAACAGATAGTACTTGACCTATGACTATAATTTGGACCATAGTAATCCAAAGTTAGTTGGATAAAGCAACTCCAATTGACAGTTTTGTTGGAAACTGGTTGGAAAGATTGCAGATGGCAATAATATGACCTCAGGAAGTAGCAGCCAGGCATAAATGTGAGCCACTTGTCAAGTCCCCCAATTACCATCATGTGACTGTGGGTATGTTTGTGTACAACAGTCATAACTACGAAAACTGTTGTAAATCACTTTTTCCAAGGTTATTGTAATTTTGTACCATCATTAACAAATGTTTGTAAAGTGAGGATTACCTGTAAGGAAAAGAAGAAATATCTCATTGTGTAAATATTCATGTAACTTATGTTATTATTTGACTGAAGAATCTTATTCAAATTAAACTACATTATATTCAGAAAGGGGTGCAGTGATTCAGTGGTTAAAGACACTGAGCTTGGCAGCTGGAGCTCCATGCAATGTAGTGAGTTCCCATTACTTGCCCTCAACTAGCAGTTTGAAAGCATGCAAGTAGTTTTATTGGGAAGGTGAGAAAGTCACAGCATTCTATGCACCTTTGGTGTAAAGTTATGCTGGCCACATGACCATGAAAATTGTCTTTGGACAACGTTGGCTCCCTCAGCCAACAAATGAAGATGAGCATCATGCCCTAGAGTTGGTCATGACTGACAGAGAAAAACCTTCACCTTTACCATAAGTTCAAAAAAGAAAGCTTGAACGAAAGATGCAAGGTGTTTATTACACAGCAGGTAAATTGCTTCACATTTCAGCAAATTCTAACAACATCTCTTCTTATTATTGTGAGTATAACGTCTCTCACTTTTGTTTTACGTGCAAATTCAGGATTTTTTTAAAATAATTTTTTATTGATTTTCCAATATTACAATTGTATCTTTGAAAAGCAACATGGTGTCTGGGTTACAATAGTTCCATTTCATACAAATATATGTTATTTGTATGAAATTTGCCTGAAATGGTATAGGGTTTCCTGCCTGAGCAGGAGGTTGGACTAGATGACCTCCAAGGTCCCTTCCAACTCATTATTATTATTATTATTATTATTATTATTATTATTATTATTATTATTATTAATCTCCAATTTGTTGTAGCCAATATTTCCTCTCTTTTTTCCTTTAATTTTAATTGTCTCTTATCTAAATTAACATTCTTATTTTATCTATCAGTTATTTAGTGGTTTTCTTACATTTGTCAATACTTTTATATATTTTACTTATTTTAACATTCCATCTTTAAAGCATCAATCACCTTATAAATTTTCCAAACTTTGATTTTACATTGACATTAAAGTTAAACATTTGCAGTTTCTCATTTTCATATTTCTAAGTGACCGCACTTCCTTTTATCGCAGTTCTCTCCAATACCTAATAATCTAGATACACATCTTATCTATCTTATTTCCATCTCAAAGGAATTTCAATTGTTACATTAGAAAATAATCTAATTAGAATTGTGCAAGGGGTGTAAGATAAAAAAGGAGCTAATGATTCAAGAAGGTCCAGTCAGGTTGAAAAATGGCAACTGAAACAAAGCTAGAATGTTTTGGAGACTGCAAATAGAATGCTGTGGGATTGCCTGTAGCTGACATGACAACCAATATCCCTGAATTATTTAATGGAACAGGTGGAAATTTTGGCATAATCATAATCCAAAATGTCTCTTCCCATCTAACTGAGCTTCCTTTGAATCAGACCAAAAGAGCTTAATCTTTTAAATTTGTATATACATTTTATCGGTGGGATTCAAATATGTGAACAACCAATGCTCTGTGTGGATGCCGCTTCCGGAAGTCCATTCTGGGCCTGGGCAACAAAAAATTAGTTATCGGTTCTGCCAAAGTGGTGCGAACCGGCTGAATCCCACCACTGCATTTTATCCATGTATATATGGCATGCCAAGTGGCGTCGATTGATTGAGTTGGTAGCATATATCAAACAAATAAAATGAATGAATCAACAGGCAAACAAGTACATGTGCATCATTTCTACAAATGCAGTTTTGATTATCTTAACTAAGTGTTTTCAGTATATGATTATACTCTTGCTAGTGTTTGTTATACAGTTCTCAGTCTCCTGTGCTTGTTTGACATTGAATAAAGAACAGCAGGTAAAATATTTCCTATGATATCTTTATCTAAAAAGTATTATTATTATGTGTATAATCTACAATTAGATTTACAATAAAATTTGTGAAAACTTAATAATCAAGCCCTAACCAAGGACCTAAAAATTATTAAAGTAGCATGTAAGCAGTTCCAAGCAGGGTTTTATTTATTGATTTGTAAAATTAGGTTGTAAAAAACTCAAAATACTGAGAGACTATTGTTGTTGTTGTTGTTTTTATGTTTATCAGTAGGATCATGAAGAAGATATTCATAGGCAAAGTTGAGGTGGACCCGCAAAAGAGCATTTGTTTGTTAATTAGAAAAAGTAACAGTTACAAAATGTAGCACATAATCTCCCAATAGGTGTAGAAAACAGAGCAGTTAAGCCTCAGTTGAAGGAAAAACAGAGGACAGAGTTAAGAGAATTATGCTGTGAACGTTTATCCAACAACCTTAACTCCAACTCCCAGTTCAAGATATTTAGTTCAAGTATTTCAAAGCTAACAAGGATAAGAAGGATTTATCCTAAAAAAAGATCAAAAACTCTAAAGACTCTTTTATATATAAAATACAGAACTTTAACAATTCAAGACATTCTAGAATAGAATTGCTGGCTGAAGGCCTGAAATAAAAAAGTTGTATAGCAATACTGCTATAAAAATTCATGATACATTTCATGGGTTGGATCCACTAAAGCTGCTTGTTGATAGTCATGGCTGGTAGTCAACTCCGTTCTTCTTATAGTTTTTTTCCTGATAAAAAATAATGAAGAAATGAGAACGTTGGCTATGGAATTGATCCCCTCCCTCATAAATACCGAAACATTAAGTACTACTACTGTTAATCCATTTTGTGGAACCTTGGCTGTTCCAGTTAGCCAAAAATAAAACAAAAGAAAAAAGGATAAGTTACAAAATAGAGAAACCTAATCATCTGTTGCCTGATGTTTTTCACCATAATGTGCCAGAAATATCAGTTATATGGATAGTGCAAACAGCTTTAATTTATCTACAGGTTACACGGTCTTTTGAATAGCATTTTTTTACACATGCACCCATTAAAAGTAATCCAAGTCTCTTCACATTCATAGTTTATGATTGGGTTTAAACCAGTTTGCTGGCTGAGGAATTATAGGAACTGAAGTCCATACATCTTAAAGTTGCCAAATTTGAAATCTGATTTAAAATAAGCCTCTGTACAGACCGAAACCAAAACACAGTGATTTCCCTTCATGTACCCCTGATATGGCAAAACAAATGAATCAGCAGCATCATAAGCATGTTTTTCTGAGCAAGCAAAACTGGGAGAAAGGGAGACTAAAGAATGCATCTAAGATACAAAATTATTATTACCAAGAAACAGGACATTTCCTACATAAACTGATACTATCCAAACAAATCCAAGGCAGAGAAAGCTTTAAAACTATGAACAAAATAAGGAAATGAAATGAATAATTAAACTACTGAAAAATTATTCTGTTTGTATTGGTGGTTCAGATATAGATAAGATAATATTGCCATTTTTTTACTGTGAGCACACTGGCACACATTAAAAATGAAATTCTGTTGCCTGCTCTCAAAAATGTACACGTACATAACACACATAAAGACATGCTATATATATACATATATGTAAAGGTGAATATACCTACATCCTTACATATAAATATTAATCACTGTCCATCTTGAATACATAGCAGAAAGAGAATTCACAAGCTTGAGAGTTCACATATGGAACAAAACTGTGACTGAGTCTGGATGTTCTGCTTTGGATACCATGAGCTTCCTCCCAGAAGGTAACAAGGAAAACAAATCATGAAGAGGATCTGTAGTGTTCTAGACAATCCTGCGTACCCTGCTTAAGCATCGCTTATATGTTATGTCCTGTAATGAAAGGAGTGAACTTATATGATATAAGTAGCAAATGAGAGTCTTTATGCAGAAGTTTATATCAAACTACTAGCAAAGAGCAATTCTTGGCTACTAAAAAATTTCCTTGTATTTATAGAGTAAACTTCTAGAGGTTGCATGGAACAACACAAGCAATGCAAGGCAGGATATTCAGCGGACTCTAAATTGTTGTGGCTTCCATAATGTCAGTGATGATACTTCTTGTTCTGCTGTAAGTTGACTATTTTTATGTTCTGTTTTATAAGAACTTTGTTACTATATATTTACTTTGGTTATCTGCCTCTCTTGGATCTGTAATGTTCTATCTTTGAAATCCATAATCCGTTTCTTGCATTTAATTACAATAGATACAGTTATGGTAGAATTTTTAGAGAAAAAAAAGGTTAATATGAGAAGTTGAATCCAAATCTTATTTCAAGATCTGTCCAAGAAACAGAACTCATGAGCATTATGGCAGTCCTGGACTTGGTATAGCTTATTGTTGATCCATTTGACAGCACAGTCAACCCGTAGATATGCTTTTCATCTTGGTACAGTGACAATGTGGTTGGATAATGTTAATTCATTCCTTGCCAATAGTTCCAATAGGAACTTTGCAGGGAAGGTTGGCTTATCTCAGGCAATTTAGAAACCCAGTGTGTTTTCAGAAGGATTGAGGTTATTCCTAAATTTCTGTGTTCAGTTCAACTGAGATATTAGTGGATCCCACCTATGTGAACTCTGTAATTGTGGATCTTATGGAGCCCCCAGTTCATACATGAGTGGTGAAAGATGAAACAACATAAGAGATACTAGAGTGTTGTTAAGACAAAATGCTAATAAGACAAAAAGCAAATCTGACAGGTGACAAGAAATTATGTATAGGCTTATCTTGTGACAATAAGATGTGGAAAGTGAGGTAGCACTCACCTGGACAATGCTGCTATGCAATTTGAAAATTGCACCTGTTCCTTGACTAGGAGGCCTTGCCCTAATCTTATTCACGTCTTAGTTACTCCTAATTCAATTATTGCTAATGGGACTGCCCTTGGCGACTATATGAAAGTTTCAACTGGCCCAGAATACATCATGTTCATAATTCCAAATGCTCTGAGGTTTGCCCATGTTATACCACTGTGGTGGTACACTGGTTCTCAATTCTTCCCAAGGGACTTGGGGGGCAACTGCTTTACAGAACTGACTCTCCCTTGAGATCTAGGTAGTCCCTTTTCTCTTGACGCTTCTCCTAGATCAGGCATGTCAAACTGCTGGCCCTTAGGCCGGATGTGTCACGCCGAAACCACGCTCACCCCATTGCCGGCAATGGGGAAAAAGTTGTGATATGTTGCACAATGTCACATGATGTCATGAATTTGACATGTCCATCCTAGATTATGAGTCAGGATGTAACATGAAACCAAACTATGGGCAATGAATTTTTTATGTCATTGATTAGTCTGTGATGGTCTTTTATTTGGGACGAGAGAGTATTTGTAATATGTTGGTTTGATTATTGTTAGCTGCCCAGTGTTATATTATGTAGGGGGGGACTACAAATATTCTAAATAACAACAAATAACAACAACTTTATTGATTAGCCCTTGGGCCATATCAAAGTGCAAAGTTCCAGCAACAAACCATCACCAAAACTTGATAAAAGCAATCCAAAATGGAATTTGATGAAATACAATTTAAAATGGAATTAAATAATATACAATTTAAGATGAAATAGTAATAAAATACAAATTTTTTCGGAGTCGCCCTTACAATCTACCCCAATCAGTCCCACATATGCAGATCTTAACCGGATCATTTTGTTTAAATACTGTGCTACGTTAAATGTTATTTTCAAGTTCTGACCAGACATAAGGTAAGTTATTCTGATATGGGGATCCCAGTGGGTCATTCGTTTGGTATATAGACCAAGATACCTGTCTCTCACCCTCTTATACAGACAACAGTCAAATAGGATGTGAGCCAGGTCCTCTACCTCTGCCGCTCTGCAAATGCAGAGACGCTCATTGTACGGTATAGCATAAAATCTCCCATATCTGACCATTGTGTCAAGCTGTTCGAATCTTGCTCTCGTAAATATCTCCCTAAGATGTTTTGGGAGTTGTGACTTCAAATAACTTATCCACTTGAAAAGTACATTTGTATTTACTCAGCCATTTCAAGTTACCCACCTTACTAAGGATAGCTATATCAGTTTGTGCTTCTATATCCTTAATTCTTTGGGCAACTCTTTTTTTAGATTGTTCTCCTGTTAACGCAAGAAACAGGAAGGCCATAGCTACTTACAAAATTTGTTAGTTTGGTGATCCAGGAGATTTGTGATTGTAGTTTTATTTGCTCTAGTAGGCATAATTTGGGGAGTCTATCAGTCTCCATTTCATTAACTTTGCATCAGTAGTTATAAGCTCTAATTTTAGATAATGCCTGAATTGTATGAATTCCCAAATCAGCTCTAACTGCTGCAGCAGATGTTCTTGGATCTACACCCAAAATACATCTCAAGTGCTGGGACTGTGTTTGTTCTAAAACTGTGGTTGAGTAAAGACCCCAAATTTCTGCTCCATACAAGAGCATTGTCGTAACCTTAGCCTTATAAACCTTGAGTAATGGAGCTAGGGACCCTGGGTAACTCTGGTTCTTTAGTTGGAGCAATAAATTCAAACAGGCTTTTGCTCTAAATGTACTCCGTTGATGATGACAGGCCCAAGATCCAGTCTTGGAAAAAGTTACTCCCAAATATACAAAGGTATTAACCTGCTCAATTGGTTCACCATCTAATTGCCAATTATGTCTCTGATGGTTTCTTCCAAACACCATTATTTTCGATTTAGATTTGCTAATGATTAGGGAGTTATCCTGGCAATAAGAACTGAATCTTCTTAATAGCCTACGTAATCCTACTTGTGAATATGATAATAAAATCATATCATCAGAATAAAGCAAGCTGTTACAGTAAGTATTTAGGATCATCGGCATGTGTACCGTGGAATCCTTCATTAACCCTGGCAAATCATTGATGTATAAATTAAATAATAATGGGGCCAGGATACACCCTTGCCTTATCTCTTTATTTGTGTGAATCCTGTTCGTCTGGGCCCCATTAACCCCATACCGCACCCTCAAACAGGTACTAAATATTCTAAATATCATACATGCTATAGGTAACATCCTAATAATGAATTGAAATAATGACTGTTTGCAGGAATGTTTTGAAACACAGACCTGTAAATCCTGTGCACCTATAATTAACGAATATTCTGGAATGGTCTTGAGATTTGTAGGAGGCATTGGTCTCTTCTTTAGTTTCACAGAGGTAAGTGCAAAATCAGCCTAAACCTTTATGTATGTACAGTATGTGTGATTCAGAGAACTTGCCAATATAATTATTTTCTATAAATGTGTTGATATGGGGAAGCACTGTTCTCTTCTATAAAAGTAAAAATATTTTTATTTCTTAGCATGATAATATACATATTATTTCACTGTCAGGTAAAGTTAAAATCCTATGCAGGAGTAAATGTCTTTGAATTCACTGTTTATTATTTACAGGTTGCGTGCATTGTAACATTGTCAGTTATAGCTTATTCCTGGTAATTATATGAACAGTTCGTTTTGTTTTCTAGGACTGTGCACATTTGAAAAATAATCAGGGAAAAGTGCCCTAAAGTAGCCATGTCTCCTTTTTATGATTTTCACACAAATTTGGGAAGTCACTAACTGAAGAATCATTTTTATGAGCTGACTTTTTAAAACCTGATCATTTTTTTTTAAGTCTGACAAAATGATGTGATTGTTTTATTGGTAGCAGACGGGTACTGTTTTGTTGTTAGCATGAAGTCCACAACTCTTCCCAAATTCATTTTTGAAGCATGAACTGCCACAGAACAGAAGTTATTTGCCTTTGCTACCTTTTGGGAGACAATAACCTAGTCTACAAAATAATCTTCTATTTAATTACTACGTAGGTCTGGTTCTGGGTAATAATTTTTTCAGCATCACACAGGGATGGCTCAGTGGTTTTCCAAATCTGCTGAAGATTCTCTTCGTAGTTTATGTAGCTAAAAAACAGAGTAATTATAGATGGAGAAAAATGAAAAATGTGAATAATACCCAACAGCTGATTTCATGCAACAGAGACCATAACATGAATGTCCGTGTCCATTTTAAAATTTCTGAAAATGATAGTTTTGGACCTCATCCAAGTACAACACCTCCTATGAAATCAGATTTCCGAATTATTTTGAAAAAAAAAAAGGATAAAGGTCTGTCTACAGATTAATGCAGAAATCTAAAGAAAAAAGAAAGCAACTTTAGTGAAAATCAGTGAGATTCAAATCACTTTTTCTGAATCAATTTTTAAGCAAAATATTTTCTTTTAAAAAAAAAGCATGTGACTGTAGGATGCTGCTGCTTTCATAATTGCTTAGTGATTGCCAAGAACTCAAATTGCAATCCTGTGACTCTGGTAACATTACAGTAGCTGCAACACTGAGGACTTAGCATAAGTTTCCTTGTTTAGCAATGTTGTAACTTTGAACAGTCACTGAATGAACAGTCATTAAATAAGGACTATCTGTATTGATAAAATAAAATTCATAGAGATAAGTACACATAGAAATATATAGTATGACTAAAAATAAAGATAATTTCATTCTAAAATGATATCCAAAGTTTCCCGAAAAGTAAAAGTTCAATTTTGTAGGTTATTCTGAGGTTGAAAATTGTTATATTATTTATTCATAAATACTCATAAATATTACTCCTTTATATATGAGTATATGATGAGTTAGGAGCATTGGGTATAGAGAAAGTTTATAATTGAAGTGATAGACTGCTAAAAGCTGATATTGTAATATATTATGAAGTTTTAGCAGATGCTGTCTTTCTTTTCTTCCTTCAGATCTTAGGAGTATGGCTCACTTACAGATACCGGAATCAGAAAGATCCACGTGCAAACCCTAGTGCATTTCTCTGACCTGGAAATGTTTTCAGGGACTGAACATTTTTCCCCCTATGGTTTTAAAAAGCTGAATTCTCCACTGATCTGTCTACTCTCCATGTTAATTGGGGGCATGTGCCTTTGAGATAAGAAAATAGATCTAGAACTGCTTCTCATACTGTTTTCTAGTGTTCTTTGAAGAAACTAGTTTGAAATCCTTATTGTCAATTGTATAACTAAACAGAATATGAATTCTCTAAGCATGTAGTGATTTAGTAGACTTATTCATGTTACTCTTCTCTCAAAGGATTGGTGTTATTTTTAATTTAAAGAAAGATTTATTTGTTCTTATGATGCATTTCATTTCTCAGAAATTCTTTCATTGATCTATTTCTTCCTTCTTTTTTGAAAGACTGATTTATTGACTTCAGTGCATTTTATTTGAAATATAAAGAAAGTGTGCTTTTGTTTCTAATATTGATATTAGTTTGGAAGAAACCTCCTCAAATAATCACAGCAATCATTTTTAATAATTAGGAGTTATATCTATCAACTCCTCTCCAGTTTTTGGGTCTGTTCAAGATATAAATGAAATCAGTTCAGGGTTGTCCATGAATTTCAATATTGCCTATATAAATAGTGATTCTGTTTCAGCCCAAGAACAGATTATGTCTAAATCTCCTGATTTACCTCACCTCTAAAAGACATGAAATCATTTGACAGGGGTGATTGGATATTATCTAAGATTATAATTTTCAGTAGTTTGACTTTGTAGTAGTTTGACTTTCAGTAGTTTGACTTTCTTTGTATCCAGTATGTGAACAACAGTAAGAAAGAGAGTTGAATTTTTACAGTATACTAAATTTGTACAACAGGTGTATCATAAAATGATAAATGGGGACACATAGAGTGTAGTTGGCTTGTCATGGTAAGATATTGCTGTTAGGAGATTTTGGGGAAGGGGTAATTATATTTTATCAGTATAATACATGAACTGTGATACTGATATGGGTCTTAAGTTTAACTGTTTGTTCACTGATATCTAAAGTATATGATCATAAATGTGTACTAGATTATTGTAAATAATATCTTTGTAGTTCTTCTCTTTATTTTAAAATAAAACTTTTAAATAATTACATTTAAAATTCTGTTGAAGCCATGTATCATATAACATAGCACTTGCTGAACTGCCAAAGCATTTGTACTTTTTCTATTAACATTATATAAATGCAGATTGATCAAGCAAATTAAATATATTAGTTTTAAAAGGATAATTAGAGGAAGTCTGTAGAGAGCAGAAAGCTTAAAAGAAATGTAAGTAAGAATGACATAATGGGGGAAAAAAAAAAAACAAATTGCCAAAAAGAAGCAGTCCTGGAAATTGAAAGCAGGGTGGGAACCAGTTACTGCTCTTCAAGAGGACTATTAGACATGAATTCCAGAAATCCAGATGGCCATTAGAGAGCAGTCAAGTATTAAATTTTGTCTTATCCCTTTGGTACTGTTTTGGGATTATCTAATTCTTATAGCCATAATATTATCTCTGGGGAGTTGGAAATTGAAGCTGATGGAAACTGGAATTGAAAATATCTGAAACCCCATATACGTTTATCACAAGATTTCACTGAGAGATAAAACTTTCCATGAAATGCTATGAACCTGTTATTGAAACTGAAATCTATGGATGCACCTTAGGCTACAGTTCAATACTCATTCATGAGAGTAAAGCTGCTTTATTTCTGTGGATCTAATTATTGAGAAGCACAAGAATATCAACCCATAATGTAGCTACTATCTAAATATATTTCTGTAAGAATATTTCTCCACTATGCCTCATGTTGTTCTTCCCCTGGAATTTCCTGAAGTCTTAAACACAGTTTGCCCTTGACTTAGGAATCACACAAAAATTAGTTATATTTAAAATACATCTCCTAGTCTATCTTGACATTCAATGGTATTCATTTTGATTCAAGTTAGTTTTGTAATCTTCCTGTTCCTTTTACAGTGATGACATTCACATATTCTTGATTAAAGTTTTCTATCAAGGAAGAACATAGCCTCAACCAGCGCTTGTTTTTTGCCATAGAACGCACTGGAATCACCGGTACCTTTTTTCGACAGATTTTCCAAGTTTTAAAAGTAACTTGAAAATTTGATGTTTGATCCATTTGGACCTGAATCACCCAGTCGAGCATAGCAAGTCGGCAGCAAAATCATTAAAATGGTGCATGCAGGCTGTTTGTGTGTCAAGTTTGATGCATGTGTACTTCATCCGTGCTGGTTGCAATGGCGTTGCATGGTTTGTGGCACTGCTTGGCTTGTGATTGGTCGTGTGGTCACATGCTGAGTGCTTACTATGGGTGGTGACCATTATGTTTTGTTACACCACTGATGTGTGGGTGTGTGTACAATGACTGATTACGTGCAAAAGGTAAATAATTTATTTTTAAAAAATCATTGGTGAATTGAAAATCTTTTTTTAATTTTTAGTGTGAAAGTGTGACCCCAAATTTTAAAAAAATTACTAATTACATATATATATATATGTCCCATTAATATATATATATATATATGTGTCAAATGCTTGTTAACTCTTTTAGATTACCTTGCTAGGCCCCAAGCATGGGACAAATCTTATTTCCTGTCTCAGCCTAACCGAAGGCCATCGAACAGGAAGTAGTCACCACTGGTGACAGCTCATATTTGTGTAAATTGGTTTTGCTAACGAAGAATTAAAGGGAGACTGATATGCATTTCAAACTTATTTGTTTTCGTCAGTCAGCCATACCCTTCTGAGATTCGAACCTGGGCTGATTGCACATTAGGCAGTTGTTTTCACCTCTAAGCCACAGGATCTCTCTCACTTTGTTAGCTGAGAAGCAAGGGGGATATGTGTGTCAAATGCTTGTTAACTATTTTTTAGATTACCTTGCCTCAGAAGGGTATGACTGACTGACGAAAACAAATAAGTTTGAAATGCATATCAGTCTCCCCTTAATTCTTCGTTAGCAAAACCAATTTACACAAATATGATCTGTCACCAGTGGTGACTACTTCCTGTTCGATGGCCTTCGGTTAGGCTGAGACAGGAAATAAGATTTGTCCCATGTTTGGGGCCTAGCAAGGTAATCTAAAAAGAATTAAGACTAGCAAACACATTAAAACATAATAATTAAATGTACATGAACAGGACAATCCAACTGAGGCTTCTAAGAACCCATCTGGAAAAACAGAATAGAATATTTGGCCAAGTATGATTAGACATACAAAGAATCTGTCTCTGATGGAGAAGCTTTCAGTGTACGTACAAAGCAACAGAATCACCACCACCACCACTATCATTATTATTATCCTCATCATCATCATCCAATAAGGAAGTGGTAAAGAAGATAATAAGGATAATAATAATACAACCATACTACATGGCTAAACATACATAAACATTAGGCAGTATTGTGAGAAATAGGTGTTCAGCAGAAACTCGAGGGGAAAAAAAGCTGACTCTGTGTCTAGTTGTTTAGCATGCAATGTCCTATGGTGGCATCCGAAGGAGGGAGGGCTGAAATAGTTTTATGTCCAGGAGGTAAAAGATCTGTGGAGATTTTCTCAGTCATCCTTCTGATTATTGCAACATATAGATCACCTAGGGAAGGTAGATTGGTTGCAATTATTCTTTCTACAGTCTTAACTATTTGTTGGAGTCTATACCTGTCTGATTTGGTTGCTGTACTTGCAAAGAAGTACAAGTGACACACTAAATAATTCCTCTGTAAAACTGTATCAACAGCTCCTGAGCAGTTTGAATATCCTGAGTTGAGACGGAAGAATATTCTTTGTGGTGCCTTTTTAATGATGGTTCTAATGTGTCCATTTTAAGGAGAAATTCTAGAACCCCAAAACGTGAAGGAGTCTACTGCTGATACTATGCTGTTGAATATATTAAGAGGTCATAGAATAGAACGGCTCCTAAAATCCATTCTCATCTCTACAGTTTTAAGCATGTTCAGCTCCAGATTGTTCTGATTCCAGCACTATATGCAGACTCATCACTGTCTCAAAACAAGCCCATGGCTATTGTATCATCTGTAAATTTTAGTATTTTAACAAAAGGATTTCTAGAGATGCAGTCAGGAGAACGAAAAGAAAGAGAGAGAGAGAGAGAGAGAATAAAAATAACCAAACTTAACACAGCAGGCTCAACTAGCAACTAAATGCTTGAGGAAAGAAACAGATTTTAAAGGCCCTACAGAAAGCTAAAAAGGGGTGAGGCTATCAGAATTAGGGAATAGGGAGGGATGCTGTTTCACAGATACTGACATGACAGAGAAGGCTGGTCCCCTGGATCCCACTAGATGGCATGGTTTCACAGACTGATTAAGTGCCAACAATTAGATACCAACTGTTGACAACCATGGATTTTTCCAGGAGGATCTATCCTCAGCTGGCTTTTTCAGGACTTCCACTGGTACACCTATCTTGTTACTGTTTCCTATCACCTTCCACAGCATAATAGACTTCTCCAGAAAGTTAGGCCTTATCATAATGTGTCTAAAGCAGGACATTTTGAACCTGGTAATTTGTGTCTCGAGTAAAAACTCTGGGTTTGTTTCTTAAGTAATCCGTTTGTTTATTTTGCTATCATGCTATTCTAAAGTCTTCTTCAATACAGAGATTCAAATGTATCAATACTATTTCCATCCCTGTACTGTTAGAGCTGGTGGAATCTTCCCTTCAAAAGTTGTGGAAATCTCACTGGAAATTTTTAAAAGAGACTGGACAACAATTTGTCTGAAATGGTATAGGGGGTTCATGCTCAAGAGGGGGTTGGACTAGAAGCCTTGTTGGAGCAGTAGGTAATGCCTCCTTAAGTAACACCAGCTGCCTGCAATTAGTGCAGGTTCGAGTCCCACCAAGCTCAAGGTTGACTCAGCCTTCCATCCTTCTGAGGTAGGTAAAATGAGGACCCAGATTGTTGGGGGCAATAAGCTGACTTTGTAAAAATGCTGCTGGGGGGGGGGGGGCGAAAGCCCTAATAAGCAGGCATATACATAGAATGAAGGCTATTGCTAAGCACATTGATTTGTGCTTCTTAGATTGTAAGCCACCCTGAGTCTTTGGAGAAGGGCGGGATATAAATGGGATTTTTAAAAAAAGACCTCCAAGGTCCCTTCCCACTCTATTATTCTGTTCTGTTCTATTCTGGCTAGATGAGCAGGACAGCTAGGAAAAGGTGATCCCACAAAATGCCTGGCCCTCTTGTCATGTAGGACTTGAAGGTGATGACTCCTATTTGAATCACACCCAGAGGTCTATTGGGAATCAGGGAAGCTTGTGTTTCATTCTCATGTCAGGGTAAATACTCATGGGTTGTTATCCTTTTTTGGAATGGTAGCAACCTTACTAACAACTGGCCTACTAGCCTTTCCCATTTGTTTAGAAGCATAAATTTCTGATTTCAACCCAGAAGTGGCATGAAAGCTGGCAAAGTTTAAGTCTTTTCTCCACCTATTTGTATTCCAATTTTCTTTCAGCATATCTGTGAATAAAACCCACACAGAAGTAGTAGAAATGGTACTGCATTATTATTTTCCTAGAGAACTAATGTCTGTAATGTTTTTCATGCATCTTCAGCACTCCACAGCCAGTATTCACTAATCATGGTAAATAGTTGCATTGGGAGTCCTGGAAACAGGCCTGGGGGGCAAAAGTGTTCCTTCAGTTTATCATATTGTACCACGTAACTCTGAGGCTATATCCATATATCACACTTCACAATACATTAGATTGTTAAATAAACCACTATATTTTATGTGACATGCAGCATGCTGAGCTAAAAATATATACGAACCTTTTATGTACATACAAATATTTTTGTCTTCTGTGTTTCTGGCAAGCTATAACTTGACAGTTGACTGACAAATTTCATTTGTGTATTAATTGAAATGTTGCTATCCTGCCTGGGTCCCATGATTTCAGGAAGGCAATTTCCAATATTAATACTTAAACACATTAGGCTAATATTTAATAGATGACTGTACTTTAGTTACAGGGTTTTGATTATACATTTCAATGTGTAATATAAATAGCAAGTCAACCATTAACTATTTAAAAGATTTTAGGTAAATTGAGACAGAGACAACAGCTTCACAGATGAATGGAAAATACCTGTTTCACTTCACTTAATTGTTTAGTTAATTAAATTCATGTGTTTATTCCTCATAATAGAAGTGGTTTGCAAAATGCAGTCAACGCACAATTTTGGTACATTGCATTGATAGATATTGATCTTCAAATTTTTACATATTTTTTTCTCACCCAGACTGAAGACCCCAAGAATTGATCCAAATACACTTTGATATTTATAATTTTATATACTTCATTTTCTGATTTTCATTCTCACCTCTTTCAGATATTTTACCTGGGTATTACTTTTGACTAAGAAACTTACAGATGATTTAAAAATAATAATGTGGGAGATTCTTGTTTGGTAAAGATGAAAAATATGGATGTAAAGATGTAATTGTGATTTAGCATACTTTAGTTTTATTTTATAAAAGCAATCAATACTTCATGTCATAACATTACAAGTGAATATTTATAACATAGTTGTAGTATTAAAAGGTAGCATATTAGCAAACCATACACCATGCAGATCCAAAGTACATACTGTCTTCATTTTGGGAAGAAAAATAAGCATATTTGGACTGTCAGGAACAGAAGATCTGAGAGTAGGTCACTTTTCTTTCTTCACAATTCAGTCTTTAGCAGAATCAGAGCTTTCTGCATATTTGAATACACTAGGAATAAATAACTTGGAGTCATTATTTTTTAAGAAACAAAACGTCATATCCTATTAAACAATTTTATAGATACCAGCTTAAACAAGCTGCAAAAACAAAAACCACACCTTAAATTGATTTAAATAGCATGTGCATTTACAGCATGTTTATTGTAGAAAGTCAGATTCTTAATTTGATTAAATTGGGTTGTATTAATTTTGATGAGCTACTTTTGATTTTTTTCAAATACAAATGCTTTATCTAGAAATGATTGGTGACTTGCATAGTAACCTGCATATTGCAGTGGAATGATATAGAACAGTTCAGAAATTCCCTAAAGTCCAGCACTACTTGTATGGGTATCTTTATTTAATCTTCAGATTTATATCCCACTTTTATTTTGTACAACTCATACACTACTCTTCCTATATTCACCACAACAATCTTTCAAATGGGTTGGATTAAAAGAGGAGTGAACTGGCCAAAGTTATCCAACCACCTTCTCTGACTAATGGAGGAACACAATGTCTCCATTTCTAATCCAGTCCTTTAACCATTACACCAAGCTGGGGCTTATTTCTGGTATGGCACAATGGTAGTTCAGAAACTTTATCCAACTTTCAAAAGGGGGAATGGGCACAATGCTTTGTAGTATAGCCCTCAAGACACCACAGAAGTTGCCTATCACTAGTGCCAGCCAATATTCATATCATACAGAGTCATAATTAAATGTGCAACATGGCTAAATTCTCTGGATGAAAACTTTAGACTGGTTTTCACTTATAACCATTTGTCCACTTCTATGAATTATCATCTTCCTTGATTGGCAAACATTTTTAAGTCAGCGAAGTTTTAACTGTTCTGCTTTGGATCAATATGGTCATGGAACAATATTGGAAGTGAACACCACACTATATGCTGTAATATAATGTGTGACTGAATCATGTAGATATGGATGAGCTAAAGTAAGTTAAAAATAAGTTCTAAAGTTAGCAAATATATGAATTTTTATAACATCTTTTCAAATAAATACTTATAAACCATGTTTTCAGAACTTCTACATGCTTTTAAAATGTCCCAATAACTTTTATAATAACAAACTGTTTTGTAAAATCAGTAAGCATTAAGTACCAGGGGTGAACAAATTTGGAACTTTCTTCTCAGGGTTCAAGGCCAGTAGAAGGAAAGGACTTAACAGATTGCAAAAAAAAAACAAAACCACCTGCTTCTAAGGCCATAGGTGGTTCATGTCTGCTACTTAGAGATAAAGGGCAGAGGCCAATTGCTTGTGATAATGTAGCTGTGTCATCCTACATATGAAAACCACTTTGGCTTAAAGTGGCTTAAAGTGAAGATAATGAAGTTCAAATCTGATTGGGGAATTCTGGGAGTTGACATCCACAAATCTTCAAGTTGTCAAGGTTGACAAACTCCTATCTAGTGGTTAAGGAACTGGGCTTGGAGAGGGGGGGGGGAACACCAGTTGTAGTCCTGCCTTACACCCAAAAGCCAGCTACGTGACTTTACATCTGTCTCTCAGTCTGTGAAGAAGGGAACAACAAATTATCTTCTGAAAATCTTGCCAAGAATGGGCTTTTTTATGTAGTTGCCAGGAGTCAATAATGATTGTAAGGCCAATACTGATTTTATGCACAGATTCTGCACATATATTAACTCCAAAGGTAATTATTACTGATTAAGGTTGTACACCTTACTAGTTTTTTTCTTGTCTGCAACACATAAAATGAAATGATGTCAAATTAATGGATTTTATTTTGGTGATAGAATTCTAATGATGTATTCCAATATTTACTTATAGCATACTGTAAGTCAAATGGATTTTTCTTTGCTAAATCTGCTAAAAGCTGGGATATGAAACAGGAATTACTTACACAGTAGAATATCTTGAGGCTCATAAGCATAGAGACGGTTGGTATATCTTCCAGTAATATCTGCTCTAATAGTCAGTGTAGGATCTAGAGACAAGGTAAGATGCAACAGTCTATAAAACTAGCCATTCATATTTTTCCTACCATCAATATCTGAAGTACAGATTCCTAATTAGATCTATATTATGAATTAGTGTATACTGAGGAGTATGATGTCAAAACATTCAGATGATACCAGGTAGGAAAAAGACTTTGCAAATAATGTCACCTGAATGTGATTCTGCTATCTAGTTTTTCCACATTCATACTGAATAGTGAACAAAATTTGTTAGCATAATAAATATTTGTTGAGACTATTTTTATTAGCTCAATACCAGTTTTTCAAGTAAATATTTTCAACTTCTAAAGACTCACCTACAAACATAATTCTGGGTACATATTGACCATCTGGTGCAAGATGTTTATCTGTAGTTTCATACTAGAATTAGAAAAAAAGATATTGATATTCCTATCTATCATTTAAGCTGCAGTCTCTCATCTCTTTCTCATGCCAACAAAAAAACCCAACAATTATCCTCAATATAGTTAGAGATTTGGGAGAGAAAGACTAGGTGCAACTATTGCAATGTTGCACAAGATTCACAGTTAGAATTTTAATCTCAAGATATTCAAGAGTTTAGATCAACTTGATGCTGTGAATAAATCTCCATATTCTTCAATCAACTTCATCTGCCATAATCCTCCAGCCAATATAATTTATATAGCAACTGGAGAAAGTTGAGACTTTCCCATCATGTTTTGTTCATAATATTTTTACTATAGGTATTCATGCAAGCAACAATATTACTGAAACTACATATTGTGAATTACTATAAGATTATCATTTATTAATATACTTTATGAACTGAATTCCTTATTCAGAAAATCAAGGCAACCTATGTGCTTGTAAATTTTACTAAAGTAATAGCTTCCATTTTCTCAAATTATTTGCAGGTCATTTTCATTTTGGTAAAATGCCTTGTGTAAAATAGATTAACATACCATTAGATAAATATCCAGATATAATAATTCAAACATCACCTGAAAACTTACAATAAGATTGATAAGAATAAAGCTTCCTGCCAATTTCTGTATATCTTTGTTTTCAGCAAATGCCTTCTTCAGCGCTAAAACAGAATAACAATTATAAAAGCTATTTTTTAAAAAATAGAACAAATGTCATATATCTGTTGATAGTACAAATCAGACCAAACCTGTAAATTATAATAATGACTGGTATATCTCAATGTAAAATGAAACAGTAATACTATATAGGAAAACCAATTTTGTATAATAGTTTAGGCATCAGGCTAGAAATTGGAAGACTGTGAGTTCTAGGCCTGCATTAGGCACAAAACCAGCTGGGTCACCTTAGGCCAGTCACTCATTCTCAGCCCTAGGAAATAGGCAATGGCAAGCCACTTCTGAAATCTTGCAAAGAAAACTGCAGGGACTAGTCCAGTCAAAAAATGACTCAAAATCACACACGTTGGATACTATAGAAATAAAGCATGAAAAATTATTTTAAGAAAAAATACTTAGAACTATCACAATAATTGTCTTTGGATTTTAAAACTTGGATTTCTTTTCTTTTTTATATATGAACAGGATTAATATTGTTCTTTACAATATTTCATTTCTAATTATGATTATGGCTACTACAAAACCTTGTATTCAAATTAATTTAATAACTAAGTTAAAACAGGCTGCTTTTCCAGGTCATTAAAAAAAACCTTCTGATGGAAGGAAGGAGCTTTCCTAGTTTGGATGAACATTTCATTTGTTAGAAACAACTGTACCTTGACTATGAGGGCACTCTTCTAAGTGGTGAATGACCATTATAGGCTTATTGCTGTAAAAGAAAAAGGGATCCATAATAGAATTTCAGTTAGCTAAATTTTCCAAACTAAGCACATCCCATTGTATTGCCCTACAATTTCCCTCAGTGCGGTTGGCATAGCCAATGGATTATGTTGATTGGGGGAGATGAAAATTAGAATGTATCTGGAAGGGATCTCAGGTCTGTGCTTAATTTTTAATCAAACATAGTGCTGAAACATATTTTTTCCTAAATTTCTTCTCCTGCAAAAGATGTTTCTGCATTTCTATCTTATTCCCAGAGTGCTTTAGAATTTCTTTAGCATTTCTTTTGTGGTTCTGTGAGATGACTTTACTGTTCAAAGAAGTGGCAAGTTCTATAGTGCTGTTTAATCACTTCTGTCTATAACTGTGAAGTCTGTTTCCTGTTTCTTTGCAAGCCATAGAAGCTCCAAATTCCAAGAGGAATTTCCTCATCATGTAATTTTTTGGATTTAACTGAAATGTGGAAACTCCAGAAAGTTGAAGACTGGTGTAATGGTGATTTTATTATGGAAGAAAAAAAAGTTAAGGCAAGATCATATGGCAACCTATCCGTAAGAATTTCCCTAAATAGTTGTTATCTTTCCGGGTGGGAAAAATGAAAGCAAGTTCTTTTCCATAAGATTTAAAGACAGTAAATGAAGAAAGAGAGAGTGATATAACGGTAATTCACAGTATCATTGAAATATACTAAAAGAAATATTTTATTAATGTCTCATATTGGAAGTCAAATAATTTTTCATAAAACAATGAAAAGCACTTGTGAAAGGGAACACTTTACCTTGTTTTGGATTTAAAAAGAGCTTCTTCATAAGTCTGAGTCCAGATTTGTTTATCACCCCAGCCTGAAGATAAATGACAAATGGAATTTAGTTTAAATATGTCATTGTTGAAGAAGTCTTAAATATATAACTTCATTCAAATCTGAACAAATATGAAATCACACAATGCACTTCTTAATCCAAGCATTACCCCATGTTTTAGGGAACTATTTTTGATAATAAGGATTAACAGCAAGCATTTTTTGAATTCATTTATTAATATGAATTCAGAAGCTGATAAACATAGAATGACTTATAAGTTCTAAAAATTATTATCTGTAAAGGTTGTTAACTCCCCCCCAAGACTGATTAATGATTAATACTTTAATTCATTTTTTAAAAGTATGCTGTTTGTGCAATATCTACTTTTCTTTGGCATTCTGGGAATTGACATATCTTAAAGTTGTCAAGATTAGAAACACTACCCTTTGATCACATGCCCCAGTTCCTGCCAGCTCTAGCCAACATAGCAAATTATTCAATTAATTAAAACCTCATTAAATGTAATAGAACTTACTTTCAAATAGTATGTATAAGTATCTATATATTTCTCAGATTATATTCCTAAATCACCAGATCCTTATAATAGTTTATTTCCATTTTACATTGTCCACACTGAGACATAAGATTTTTTCCATGTTTTAGATTAGTGTTTCGCAACTTCAGCAACTTTAAGATATGTAGGCTAGGGAATTCTGGGAATTGAAGTCCACGTATTTTAAAGTTGCTGAGGTTGAGAAACAATGTTATAAACTGGTCAAACATTTGTTAAGAATACTGGGCTTTTAAAAATTGATTTTAAATTATTTCAGTTGAAAATTATTTGAAGGAAAATCCCTGTGATAAATAATTCCAGAAATCACTTTTTAAAAATAAGCAGGCTTGATTAACAACTGAGAAGATGATCAGCATAAAATACACAGATTTTCAAGTTCAGCTACCACAGTTTACCCCTTGACAGAGTCTGTGGAAGTTTAGGATGAGTCTCTTTGGGTTCTTTTGGGTCTTTTCTTTCATCTTTAGTTGTAGTTTCTTTAGCCAGGGTATTCAAGACAGCAAGAACCAAAATCAGGATGGAGGCTATGTTTTTTTCCATTGTTAAATCTAAGGAGCGGGGGAAAAAAAAAAAACAGTCTTGGAATGCTTGAAAAGCAATGGAACAAAATAACACAAGAAAAAAACATTAGTAGCAAAACATAAGAAAGAAAAGATGCTTTAAATGTCATGCACTGGTGTAGAATTTCTCTATTTAGTGAGGAACTACTTAGGCAAATTTACAACACAAGCCTATATGTGCTTCTTCGGTGCTGAGCACTGTTGAAGTTAATGAATTTCCTCCCAAGTATGTTTTTTTTCCTTCCTTCCTTCCTTCCTTCCTTCCTTCCTTCCTTCCTTCCTTCCTTCCTTCCTTCCTTCCTTCCTTCCTTCCTTCCTTCCTTCCTTCCTTCCTTCCTTCCTTCCTTCCTTCCTTATCTCTTATGTTGTACCTATTGGGGAATAGGGCTTGAATGCTGAAAAGAGTACTCACAACTAGTGTTACACTTGAACTACAGATTGGATTCAAACATCAGTCTAAGCTGAGATTCACTCCAAAATTAAGTTTCCTTAACCATTTATTAAATGTTGAGTTCACTAGTTATACTAAGTTAAAAGCAAACCTTGCCTTATATACTAAGAGCTGCAAAAAAATCTGAATAATCTCTTGATAGCAGCTATGAAATACAAGAAAAACTACATATTTACAGTCTAGATAAATGTACTTTGACATTACCACTTGTAAGCTATGTAGAGAAGCTTATATATACTTTCAACAAGAATGTAAAAGTCAGGTTTTTAAAAAATTCAATGTATTTCTACTATAGAATCTGCAATAATATTAATTACAGGAGGAAGTCATGTACAGTGAATGAAAATCCTTTAAAAATTCCTGCATTGAAATAAGCACCGTAAAGGAACAAACTCCTTTCCCAAGAGTAAGGGCAGGGACAGGTTTCAAGGCTTAATTTCTCTCTTGCTTCTTTTTCTCTGAATTTTTCTCTGAATTACTGCTGAATTTACTATTAGTTGATAGTAAAGCAAAACATTATTAAGAATGGAATATTTGATACATGTTATACTAATGAACGCAAAATATTTTATAATATTTATTAGGGAATTTCCTCCATCAGTCAATACTATGGCACCTAAATAAGAATAAACACATTTAAAACCGACTTTACTCTCACGTGCATGCGAGTGTGGCTTTGCATTTTGTGTTTTGATCTAGACCAGTCTTTTCTTAAATGCATTAGATGCCAATTCTGCAAGTGACCACCAGCTTTTTGCCATTTGTTCACGGATTAAATTTTTTTTACAAAGCCTCATGATGGAAGACTGATTTTTATTTTCTAGGGTGATCTTATCTAGATTTACCCCAGGCTGTTTTCAGGAAGATTTACTTCATTTTAATCTAATTGCATAATTAGCTAACTTAAAATATTGATTATTAGAAATAGCACACACGCAAGATGCTGAACGTTGATTCTATAAGAGTTCAGCATCTTTTATCTTTTAGATTGCTAAACAATTTATAAGTCATGGGGAGGTTACATTTCCCCTACTCTCTTTGCCAAATTGAGTTCAAGCCTGATTCTTTTGAATACTGTAAAAGTTACTAAGGACCATGCCACTTTCAAAATCAGTCTTTAGCATTCTTCTCATCAGCATTGCTGCCTTCAGGAACATGGTAACAAAATGCTAATTCTGAGCTTTTGTATTTAGCACATTGGAATGGATATAAACTTAGTGAAGCTCAAAATAAAACTCATGGAAATCAGTGGGTCCCTAGCTAATTATAAATTATCTTATTGATACCAAAAGTATTGTAGTCTAATACCTTGATAGCTGGCTGAAGGATTTTGGGATTTGAAATCTATAAACTGGAATATTGCCTTAGATTTATTGTAGCCATGATTACATCTAAATCCAATTCACTAACTTGTAAGTAGATTTAATTATAATACAGAGGGATTGGCTTCAGATACATTAGGGAGAACAATTATGTTTTTAGGAAACAAAATTGCTATAAATAGTAGATTTTAACTTTGAATAAGCATGCTTTGGATTAAAATTTAATGAGATAACTTTAGTATAGTAACATATATATATATCAATAAAATGAAAATGGAGATGATTAGAAGGAGGAATAAAGTAAGGTAAGATGCCAGGATACAGTATCTAATTTTTGAAGCCATAGGAGAATTAAAAGTAGGTGTGTGTATATACGTGTGTCTGTCTAAATATCTACGTCTACCTGAGTATGCCATAGCGACATTTTTATAAGGCAGTCCCATTATGCCTAGCCAGCATGATCTATGGTTAGGCTGAATAGATGGTGAGAGTTTAGAGACTGGAAGATTGGGGTTTGATAGTAGTAGCAAGAAAAATATGAATGGAAAGAAAATGGGGAAAAACTGTATAAAGAAAAATCTTCTTTTCCTCCAAACTTTGTAAGAAACATGAAAAGATATAAAATTCCAATTTTGTACAATACAGAAGCTGTTCCCTTTCAAAAACAAGTACAGCCTTAAAAATTATGAAATGGATTTGCCCTTGTCAAACAGAAAATCAAAGAACAGTAAATGAAAGACTGTTGGCAGGCTAGAAGGAGAAAGTAAATAACTGAAAATAATGTATCTTGGCTGTAAAAATACTTAGTGTACTTGCAAAGGTCTGTTTAAAAATGGATTTTTTTTCCTGTCAAAGAGAATGTTAGGATTATCTAAATGTCATCATCTCTGCTCTACTTGTTACCTCTGCTTATTAATAAATAACCTGACTCACAAGCATAAAATATTTTAACAGGGCCTTGACTACGCAAGCAGCAATAACCTTACCTTTTCTGCCCTCTTGCTTCTTAGAGCAACAGCTCAATTTCAGTGTGAACAAGAAAGGTGTGGAAGCCTATTTATATATCTGGGTGCACCTGATCCCACCCAGGAGGTTGGTATTTGAATCCTGCTGTTCTAAGAAAGACTTAAAAAGCAAAGTAGAAAAGTATTAGCAAAGAATTTTCAAACAATGTTATGCCATTCTGTGCTTTGGTTTATTGAACATTTATTACAGAAAACTAGAATGTTTGAATTTATGTGAGTTGTTCAGGAAATATACTTGGCACCAGACCAAATCTAGTATAGCAAGTGTAAATGGAGACTCCAGTTTGACCAAAGGCTGATTTGTCCATATGTGATTGGAGCAGCCTTTATGCTAAGGCACTGGTCTATAAATTTTTTTTTTAAAAAATGAAGCTGGTTATTTGATTACCTTTTAGGTACAAACCAGAATGGAGATTAATCTCTGTATGTTATTGCTTGGAATAAGATTGTTCCATAACTAGAGAGCCTGTTTAGTGTAGTGATTCAGTAACTAGGAACTGTGAAGAAAGCCTGCCTTAGGAATGAAAGCTGACTGGGTTATGTTGGGCTAGCACATTTAGAAATTGTTCTCTCTTATCCTATCTCACAGGGTTGATGTGGAGAAAAGAGGAGGCAAGAGTATTAAGTATGTTATATATTTAAAAAGTGGAATACAAATATAATAATAATTATAATTATTAGTTTCAAAAGAGATGTTCTAGATTAAGCAGAATGGTAAAGAATCATTGCATTTTTACTATTACAAGCATGCAAACTATCTATGCAAAAGTTGCTGTGATGTTGTTTGCTTTCATATATTTTGGATACCATTACAAAACAATCACATTGGCAAAAAAAAAAATCATTATGGCAAATCTCTGCCAAGATTTGTTCCTAGCAAGCTTCTTTGATCATGTTAAGATTGCCACTATTCTTTTGCCATTTTATGTATTTTTCATTGCAAATAATTTGATTAGTGCTTGATCAGCTTTCCCTTTAGCTGTAAATTGGGCTGTGTGTTATAGATTCATGCCCCTCATAATTGTATAAGGCCTCCAGGGAGGAAGCACATGGTTGGATACATGCAGTGGGGAACGTTTCTTTTGTGGGAAAGAGTGAATCCAGCCACTTTGTAGGAGACTGTTGTTCACACCCTTCTCAAGAAGCTACCGTATTACTCTAGGACAGGGTTTTTCAACCTTTTCACCCTTTGTACCACTTTTAGGATATGGCAACATCCAAGTACCACCAGTCACCTAGCAAGGTGTCAAAAACTTGATGACACCCCCCCAAAAAAAGTGATGAAGTACATATAGTCCTCAACTTACAACAGTTTACTTAGTAACTGTTCGAAATTACAGTGCACTGAAAAAAGTGCCCCTCAAGCCACAGCCGAGCAAGACACTTGCCTGCCCGCCCAGTGGCACTCTTCCTTCTGTCCAAGGTTTTCATTGTTGTGAGCATTTCTGCTGAGGATTGGCAGTGGGGGTGGGGTGAGGAGGTATTTGGTTTTTATTTCCCCCCTTTCTGCTGGGTGTTTGCAGCAGGTTTTGGTCACTTCACGTGACCCTGGGACACTGTGACCGTCATAAATATGAATCAGTTGCCAAGCATCTGAATGTAAACCACAAGACCCTGGGGATGCTGCAACATTCCAGCTGATCGGTGCGGGAAGGACCGGGATCAGCACTGAGCTCCAGCTGGAGCTCTGACAGGCCCGTAGAAATGCTGATCTTGGCACTTCCGCTGACCCTTGACAGCCTTGCAGCTCCAGCCATCTCTCGCTCAGGCTTGTGTGGTGCTGCCACCGATTCAGCTCATTTCCCTCCCCTGCTACCACTTTTCCAGGATGGTCACTGTTTTAATTTTTATTGGGTTTTAGTTTTAAATTTCGGGGACTTGATTTAATTAATTGTTTTAACTGATTTTAATTTTTGTATGTTATACTTTTAATCTTCCCTGTAAACCGCCCTGAGTCCTACAGGAATAGGGCGGTATATAAATTTAATAAAATAAATAAATAAATAAATAAATATACTGGGCTCATAGTAATACCATGTGGGTTGCTGGAGCAGCTAATGGCTCTCCAGCAACCCAGACTACAAGTCTCCAGCGCTACAATTGGCAGCAGTGGTTGCTTCAAATCTATTGGCTGCTGCCTAGAGGCTAGACTATATATTGTGGCTAGTTGCAGCCATTTGCTCAGTACAGATTCTGCATGAAATAAAATATGAGTTTCCCTATTCTCAGCTACCTCGTCTTCATTCCTGCACCAAAGAACCCACTATTCAACACTGGCAACGAGGGTGGGATCCTGCTTCACTAAAAAAAGAGTTGAAGTCTACGAGGGGAAGGCACTGTATGCCAGAGGGAAAAGGCATTTTCTACCCCCCCCCTCTCTCAAGGTCGGCTAGCAAGCTACACTAGCAACCTCGTGCTCAGTGGACTCATTCCCTAAGCCTGGAAGCAGGATTCGGAAGGAAACGCAGGAACCAGCAAAGGATGAATGGCTGAAGGTTGGGAAACTTCGAGAATTCAATGTGAAGCACCCAGAGGAATGGATATCCTATTTGTCCCAGGTGGAGAACTACTTCAGGCAGTAATAACTGCTTCCTTGAAGGAGGGTATCTTCCCCTCTGCCTTGAAGGAGGCGGTGGTGAGACCCCTCCTCAAGAAGTCTGCCCTGGACCCAGCTGTTTTAAACAACTATCATTCTGTCTCCAACCTTCGTTTTCTGGCGAAGGTTGTTGAGAGTGTGGTGGCGCATCAGCTTCCCCTGTTCCTGGAGGAAACTGATTATCTGGACCCATACCAATCGGGTTTCAGGCCTGGGCACAGCACGGAGATGGCATTGGTCGCGCTGGTGAATGATCTCTGGCGGGCTCGGGACAGGGGTTATTCCTCTGTCCTCGTCCTATTAGATCTCTCAGCGGCTTTTGATACCATCGACCATGGTATCCTACTGCGGCATCTCAGGGGATTGGAAGTGGGAGGCACCGTTTAACAGTGGTTCTCCTCCTATCTCCTGGGCCGCTCACAGTCGGTGTTGACGGGAGGATAGAGATCCGCCCCGAGGCCTCTCATTTGTGGAGTCCCTCAGGGGTTGGTTCTCTCTCCCTTCCTGTTCAACATCTATATGAAGCCGCTGGGCGAGATCATTCATGGTTTGGGGTGGGGTATCATGAGTACGCTGATGATACCCAACTTTTTTTATCCACCCCGAACCAACCCAGTGATGCCCTCACCGTGATGTCCCGCTGCCTGGAGGCGGTCCGGGTTTGGATGGGGAGAAACAGGCTTCGTCTCAATCCTGCCAAGACTGAGTGGCTGTGCATACCGGCATCTCGGGTTAACCAGACTATTCCATCATTAACGATGGGGGGTGAGGTGTTACTCCCCGTTGATAGGGCTCGCAACTTGGGTGTCCTCCTGGATTCACAGCTCAGTTTTGAAGACCATATAGGAGCTGTGACCAGGGAGGCTTTTGCCCAGGTTTGCCTGGTGCACCAGTTGTGACCCTACCTGGACCGAGATGCCCTACACACAGTCACTCATGCGCTCGTGACCTCCCGCTTAGATTACTGCAATGCTCTCTATATGGGGCTGCCCTTGAGGACCACTCGGAGGCTTCAGCTGGTGCAAAATGCAGCCACGCGAGTTGTGATGGGGGTTTCCCGTTACTCCCATGTAACACCTCTGCTCTGTGAGCTGCATTGGCTTCCGGTTGCCCTCCGGGTGAGATTCAAGGTGCTGGTGATAACCTATAAAGCCCTAAATGGTTTGGGTCCAGGATATCTGAGGGAACACCTGCTGCCAGCATCAAGTTCCCTTCGTCCTGTGCGCTCCCACAGGGAGGGCCTTCTCAGGGTGCCGCCGGTAAAAGAATGGCGGATAACACCCAGGGGGAGGGCCTTCTCAGTGGGTGCGCCTGCCCTTTGGAACCAGCTGCCTGTGGAGGTAGGACTGCCCCCAACCTTCGATCATTTCGCCGAGACCTGAAAACCTGGCTCTTCGAGCTTTCTGGCCCAGGCTGAGGTTTAATTGGGGTTTTAACTGGGGTTTTATATGTTTTATATTTTTTCAGGGATTTAGTTTAATCTTTTTAATTGTTCTTAATTTTTGTATTGATGTTTTTTAGGCCCTGTAAACTGCCCTGAGTCCTACGGGAAAGGGCGGTATATAAATTCAATAAAATTCAAATTCAAAATTCAAAATAAAATAGAGCAAGTGTAGTATTGGGGTTCCTTCAACAGAATTCCTGGGTTTCTGAATTGATGCAACAGCATTCACCCTGCTGATTCTAAAGTGAAGGGCATTAAAATGGCTCCTAAGCTCAAATCCAAGGGAGAGCTACAAGCATTCTTGGGCCTCCTAAACTTCTATCACACATTTCTACTTCATAAGGCAGCAATAGCAGAGCCCCTCCACAGGCTTCTAGATAAGAAAGCTCCATGGAAATGGAATAAACTTGCATGAAAAAAGTTTCCAGTATTTAAAAGACTATTATCAGAAACGTCCACTGTAACTCACTACAAAGAGTCTAAACCAGTATGTCTTGCATGTGATGCATCTCCATATGTGGTGGGGGCAGTTTTAAGCCACATAGAAAAAAATGGAACACAGGTCCCTTATAGCATTTTACTCAAGTACATTGTCCTCTGCTGAGCACAACTATGCTCAGATTGACAAAGAGGCCCTAGCCATTGTTGCTGGAATAAAAAAATTCCATGACTATTTAAATGGCAGGGACTTCATGGTCTTTACCGACCACAAACCTTTGTTGGGACTTTTCACAACAGACAAACAAACCCTCCCACCTACTGTCTCCAAGAATGCTGAGATGGTCTATTTTTCTATCTGCGTACACTTTTAAATTGATTCACAAACTGGGCAAAGAAATGGGCCATGCTGATGGCCTCAGCAGACTACCACTGCCACTAATAGAACCAGATCCAGCTCCAGCTGCTAGAATACTGTGCATACAGGACATACCTGAATTTCCCCTACATGCGGGGAACATTGCTGCTGAAACTGCCACAGATAAAATACTTATTAGAGTATTGTCATGGGTATACACGAGCTGGTTGGATAAAAGCTCAGGTTCTGAATTTCAGAACTATTTTGTCAGAAGGCATGAGTTATCTGCCCACAAGGGGTACATATTATGGGGAAACAGAGTCATAATTCCCACTTCCCTAAGAGATGGGGTTTTACAGTCATTACATGAAGGCCATCCAGGCATTGTCAGAATGAAAGCTTTAGCTAGAAGCTACCTTTGGTGGCCTGGCCTTGATAAGGACATTGAGGCACAAGTCCATGGTTGTTATACATGCCAGTAATCTAGGCCTGAAATGCCACAGGGTCTAATTCACAGGTGGGAGGAAACACACACTCCATGGTCTAGGATTCACATAGACTACGCTGGGCCCTTTCAGGGACAGCTCTTCCTTATAGTAGTGGATAGCCACTCCAAATGGCTGGAAGTAATTCCAGTTCCTAACATGACTACTGCTAGGGCCATCCAGATGCTGAGCAAACTCTTTGCCAAACATGGGTTGCCAGATGTCTTAGTTTCAGACAATGCGGCCCAATTCACTGCTGCTGAATTTCAGGCCTTCCTTAGAGCTAATCTCATCAGGCATGCAACATCTGCGCCTTTTCATCTATCTTCTAATGGTCAAGCTGAAGACATGGTGAGAACAACGAAGGAATCACTCAAGCGCATTGTCACAGGTGACTGGCATCACAGATTGGCAGATTTTCTATTCTGCCAGCATTCTATGCTCTGCACTGCTACAGGCAAAAGTCCTGCAGAACTACGTTGGGGGAGGCGATTGATCACTAAACTGGACAGGTTGAATCCAGATAGAGTGGCAGCAGAAGCCTCTCAACCAAAACCCCTGAGGGGGCTGCACATGGGTGATTGGGTTTGGGCCATGAACTATGGTTATGGGAATCTGTGGGTTCCTGGTCAAATTACCAAAGCATACGGACCAAAAGAAGCTGATTATTTGAGTCCCTTTCAATTTGGACTTAAGCCAGTCATAGCACTGAGTCAGTAATATTGATCTCATTTGAATTTGGTAGCACATCCATTCTTACACTCCTTAATTTTTCAGCAGCTTTCAATACTTTCATGAGTTCCTGAACTGGCTCAGAGATTTGGAAGTGGGAGACTTTGTACTTTTGTGATTCTTTTCCTTGTTCCTGGCCAGTTCCAGGTGTTCTTGATAGGTGTGAGAGATTGAACCTAACCCTATTGTTTTCTTACTCCTGTGGTATATGATGAAGCTGCTAGATCAGGGGTGTCAAACTCAATTTCATCAGCATTGCAGTTGCTTTTAAGGGGCCAGGTGGGTATAGCCAGGGTGGGCGTGGCCTATTGGGTGGGCGTGGCTAGAGTGCATATGGTCTGCTGGGTGGGCGTGGCCAGCTCTACATCATTCGCATCAAGGGTGCCTATGGGGGCCTGGGCAGGATTGGGACAGATCTGAGGGTCTCTGGTAGAAGGAGGGTCTGGGCCAGGGCCAAGGCAGTGGGGGCCATTCTCTCACTGTTTCCAGAATGGCTTTGCGGGCCACATGAAACCACTTCGCGGGCCAGATCCGGCCCCCGGGCCTTGTGTTTGACATGTCTGTGCTAGATGATCTCATCCATCAATATCACATAAAATATCATCCAGTTGTGTATCTATGTCCTGGACTGACCAAATTATGCCATTAAGTTTTCTCCTATCCACATATCCTGGAGTTTGTGGAGGTTTGGATGAGAGACCAAAGGCAACATCATAATTTGCTGTGTCTGTTTTGCTGTAGGTTGTTTAAAGTATTTACCTAATTGATAAAATATGAAGAAGTAAAGCAAAGGTAAATTGTCACCCAGTTTGACATTAAAAACAGCCTCTAAATTAAACTGCGTTATACTCTGTTTCACAACATACTTAATTGTGCTGAACATAAACATGGTGTATGGAACACAATATTCTGAACTGACACAGCACCACCAACCATCCAACCATTTTGTGATTTTATTTTATTTGTATCTTATTTTTATTATTTTTACACCTTCGTTATTTCAAGGCAGCAAACATATCTAAATATCTCCACTGCAACTACCCTGGCGTTGGGCTGAGGCAGAATGACTGACCCTAAGGACTCACTGGAGAAGAGCCTAATGCTGGGAAAGATCGAGGGCAATAGAAGAAGGGGACGACAGAGAATGAGGTGGCTGGATGGAGTCACTGAAGCAGTAGGCGTGAGCTTGGATGGACTCCAGAGGATGGTGGAGGACAGGAAGGCCTGGAGGAATGTTGTCCATAGGGTCGCGATGGGTCGGACACGACTTCGCAGCTAACAACAACAACAAGTCATCCAACTTCCTTTCATGACTATGACAGGACCTAAAATCATAGTATCTTACTTCCTAGCCTAGACCGCTAGACCTAACTGGCTGTCATATTCAAATGTATAGAGTGGAACAGAATAAATAAATAAATAAATATTATACACATGTAGATCACTAGACTATTTTGCCATTTGTTTTGTATATTTATATAGATTTTATACTGTTAAAATTAGTTCATGTTTACAAGATTTCTATGGCTCTTTTCAGGAAGAAATTAATGGGTTATTAGAGACATGGTATTCAAAATGCAGCATTAATTCATTTGATATGATCATATATATGGTTGTTTCCTTTTTAAAGAATCTAGTTCACATAACACATTGTATTTTTTAAGAATCAATAACTTTTACAGGTGCTCATGCTGTTCTGAGTGTTAATCAGGGCTTTTTTTGTCATAGAATGCCCAGCATGGAGTTCTGGTACCTTTTTTGGATGGTACGTTGTAGAGTAAGCAAGGCGGGTTGTATGACATGTGTGAGTTCCGGCACCTTTTTTTTTTTTTTTAGAAAAAAAAGCACTGGTGTTAATAGTTTGGAATTAACAGGAGAACAATAGAATAGATATTCACAATGAATGAAAGTTAAATAATAATAAAACTGAATGTGCTTATTTATATGTATATTTGTTTTAAAAAGTGAAAAACACTGTCAAATAATTTGCATTCATGGCATTATATTCTGCACTGCTGACATAGCCATATATCATGAACGTAATGAAGGATAAGGTTGGAAATTACTTTGGATGGTTGTGGGACCATCTATGTCCAATCAAGCTGAAGGATAGTATACAGCTGAAGGATAGATACATACATATAAATAGGAATATATCTGTATTTTGGAAGGGGTATTAAATACATAGATAAATGCTTTAATACAATTTGGTAATGTACCAAAGGTTTATTTTTTCAAAAGGCAATTGGACTTTCTGAGTCCAGTTAATCAATTTAAGCAACCATGACTTAAATGATTAAGAATCTCCATAGACACAGTTTGGTAATATATTAGCTTTTCCCAATCTAAAATATGTTTCTTCTGGGAATGTGACCAATTAAACAGCAGGAGTAATGGACTTGCTAACCAAATTATTGTATTTGTAATTTAACATGATAAGAAAGCACCAAATTAGACGTCTGGGGAGCCAAGGTTTTTCAGTTGCTTGTTGCACAGGGAATGTTTATGATTGCAGAAGATTTGCACATAGAATCTATTTAGATGAAGCTACTCTACTGGAATCAAGGTAGTCTGGAACTGGCATAATGGTTCTGTTCTAAACTTCTCTTCTTTAGTCAGGAATATAAATGTTCATTCATTCCATGTAGCAACTTGTCTTATTCCTGAAATTCAGAATTGAGGTCATTTAAGATATATTAATATAACTTTAACAATTCTAAGTAAAGGTTAACATTAATTTCATCAATATCCCCAAACAATTAAACATTTGTTATATTTACTTTACTTACTGCAGAAATTTAACTTGATGATGTGTACATAATTTCAATAGCAAATCCTGTTGTGTTTAGTTCTGACGATGCATTATTTTTGCTGTACTATCACTGTATGTCCTAGCCCTAAAAATAAATAATGACACATGCTTTATTAAGTATTAAGCCTAGTCATCTTTTTTGAGTTTTGCTAGATAGTTCTCATCATATGTGATATATTCTGGATGGAATTTACATTTTGGGTTTGATTTATAATGCTATATGGAATTGGCCAGGATGGCTTTTGGAACAAACCTAGTTATGTTGTTAGAAATAAAAGTAGATTTTATAAACAATGTCAAAACATGTTGAATAAAAAACCCAACTTATTCGTACATTAATACTTTTAATCTAAAATCATCTCTAGCTGCTGTTTTCCTAAATAGCAATCTATATCAATGTTTCTTAACCTTAACAATTTTAAGATATGTGGACTTCGATTCCCATAAATCTCCAGCCAACCAGGAATTTTTGTGCTGACCTGAGATCAAAAATTCCTGTGATATATGAAATTGCCCTAAGTTGTATTTTAATATAGGAATGCATTTTCTTTCAAGACCAACAATTTTTGTAAGGGGGGAATTTAAAATTTCTCAAGATTTGGACCTAGTTGTGAGTTTGCTTTTTGTTCTGAAAATGTGTACTACAGAATTTTAATTCATTCCCAACAACTACAACATTTTCTGTTTTCCTCTAGTTATCAGCACAACTTGATTATTCTTCAAAGTTTTCATAATGTGAATTCTGTTATGGGCAGAGAGTTTTGATGGCTTTGAGGCTCAGCTAATCTCAATGTATGCATGGTTGTACTTTGACAATAAAGGTTCATTAATTCATTAATGTTCTCCTTATTCTAATTGTTGAAATTATCTGCCTTCATCCATACCCATATTTATATGGTCACTGAAACTTCAAGTAGGAAAGCTATATTTAATATATCCTAGAAATAAATATAATTTGATATAATTTCTCTATAAAAAAGTAATGAGATTATATCCTCTAAAGTTACAATTTTGCTACCAGCTATATTAGGACCTTTAAAAAAAATGTTGGAAATGTTAGAAAATAGGTATTTGAATAACTCAATATGTTTTTTGATTGATTTGATTCATAGCCTGCTTTTCTGCTCAATTCAGAACATATTCTACTGAATTCTACTCAGGTAATTTCTCAAGACATATAGAAATAACTACAATGATTACAAAGGTAAGGTAAAAATTGTTTCAATAACCATTATTTCAATAACATAAGCACAGCTGCTTATATAAAAACAGATAAAGTAGAACTAAATACACCTCCAGAAGCAGTACATTCCATAGTATATGTGAAACAGGAGAAAATACTCTCTTCTGTATCAGATTAAAAAAGGCTCTGTTGGGTAAGACATCTTCAAAAGGGGGTAGGAAGTCACTCAGATAGACCAGTATTCATATGGGACAAAAATTAATAAAGAAAACATACTATAGAACAAATCTGTTCAGTTAAGAAGGAACATTAACCTAACTTTTGAATTAAAAAAGAGCTAATCTTAAAATGAATGACCTTCTAGGTGTTCCAACACTGGAGGTTTTTAAGTAGAGATTAGACAACCATTTGTCTGAAACGGGATATGATTTCTGTTTGAGCAGGGGGTGGGATCTCCAAGGTCCCTTCCAATTCTGTTATTATTTCTTGCTTTCTTTCCTCTTTATATTTTAGTTTGGAATAATTTCCTCTTCTTAGATAGGGCATAGCTAGAATATGTACACACGGATTTGAATCCAGACTTCAATATATTTTGAATAAACCTGTTGAAATAAAGAAGGCATTAACTTGTTTATAATAAATGTAAGCTCCAATAATTTTAATGGAAGAATTTAAGTATAATGGAGTTTACATGGGAGAAGACAATGGTAAATCCCTCCCATATTTTACCAAGGGAGCCACACTGGCAAATCCTATAAAGTGATGGATCATGTGGTGCTGGATGATGTGTACCTCAGGATCAGATGGCATTTAATATGCTACTGAGAAAGAGCTGAGGATCTTTTAAAATGAAACTATTTTAAAACTTTTTGAATGTATGGTAAATGGTTTTGCCATGCAGAAAAATAAAAACTGAAGGCGCAGAGACAGAATTACACTGGCAACATGGCAGGTAAAAAGCATGGACATGGGAAAACTCAACATAAGTATGAAATGAATTGGCTAAACACTGACAATTCAGTTATTACTGAATTGAAATGCACTGGGATTGGTCACTTTCAGTCACAAGATCAAACTTTTTGCTAATTAAATCACACACAGAAAAGTAAAGAAGTAACAATGTTAGGAAGAGTGTATAAATGACAATATTTTGATACAATGAAATTAAGATGAAATAACATCAATTTTACTTTATCATATGATTATTACTGAGGAGGAAGAGGAGGAGGAGGAAATTTTCTAATCAAATTTAATATGAAATTGCAGAATATGTAAGAAATATGAACTACTTGTGGCTGTATACTGAATGCCTCATGGACTTCGTTAGATGGAGTACACAGAAATCAATCTGACTACATTATTGGTACAAGGAGATGGAAGAACTCAATTATAACAAAGTTGTGGCCAAGGTCTAACTGTGGAACGCACTAAAAAATTCTTATTTGGAATATACTACAAATTGTTTATTTTCAAGTTCCAAATTGAAGAAGGCCAAACGTTTCCATAATATAACTTTTTATACATTCATCTTCAAGAAAATCATCAGAAATTGCTTTGAAATTCTGAACCTAATTGACAGGGAACAAGAGAAACTGTGGAATGAATTAAAAGAAGTTTTTAAGGATTAACATGAAAAAGAGATTGCCAAAGACCAAGAAATATAGTATTAGATTGAAAATACCATATTGTTTACAACCAAATTGAAATTGCCAAGAAGAGAAGACAAACTAAACTCAGTGAGAGCAAATATCTCTCAGACAGAATCTCAACAAAAATTTCAGAAAATGTTAGATAAAGAAGAAACAAGATTACATTAAAATTTATTATTTCAAAGATGGGAACAGACATGGAAAAGTTCAAAAAGAGCTCTGAAGTCAGAATGAAGTTCTAAATTCAAATTGGTATCTAAATATTGCCAATGGACAGATGGCATTTGATTCAAAATTCAAACAAAAATGCAAGAAGTATAATTTATTTATTTATTTATTTATTTGATTTATATACCGCCCTTCTCTTGAAGGACTCAGGGCGGTGTACAGGGCAATAAAAATAAGAATACAGAATATAAGATTTAAAATTAAATGATTGTGCCCGATGCAGTAAATTAGTTAAAAACGGTGTTAAAACCCCAAACCCATCAGACCAGGCCGGCTTGTTCGAATAGATAAGTTTTTAGATCATGCAATAGAGATGCTAAGAAAAGAATCTCTAGTAGTAGAATAGGAAACTATATGAGCATTTCAGTCAAAACATAAGGCTACAGAACTGATGGAACACTAACTGAAATATAACAATACACAGGAGAAGCGTCAGTTAAGGTTCTAACCTATGTCAACAAAACTGAAGAACAATACATTGGCCAATAGAGTAGAAGAGACCAGTCTACGTATCAATAGCAAAGAAAGGAGACTTAACAGACAGTGCAATCTTTTGTTCAAGTTGTTAATTTCACATGCAGCAAAATAATACACAGGATCATTCAGTGTGAATAAAAGCCCTACTGGCAACGAAGACTTGATAGAACAAACTCAGTTAAAAATACGGGACATTACAGTGGGAAATACTTATTAATAAATTCAATTTTTTGAAACTAATTTGGGCTTCCCATTTGTTTTTTTCCCCCTTAGGACAAAATAAATTATTAACTTAAAATATCTCACCTTCTGAAAAATGTCTTGGGCAATGGAGTGTGCATAGAAATAGATGTTGGCACAAATTTCCAGGATCAAAACTGCATTCAGTTCCTGCTCATTGCTTACTTACAAAACTGATTGGGAAAAAAAATATTTCTTTGGAGTTTCAACTGTGCTGAAATTACTTGTGCATAATTGTAATCTCTGTACAGTATTAGAAGTCGGACATGGGGCACCAGATAACTTAACTACAAACCATATCAATTCAGTGCGAATATATTACATTAAGAGATAAGCCAATTCAGAATTCTTCAATTTGCCATTTCTTAAATCTTCCACAGAACAGTTGCAAAGGAGTGACTGCACTGTGAGTATGGCCTTCAATATCAACATATTGCTGCTGCACATAATAGGAACCTGCTTCACTAATATGAGGTTAGCAAGGGAGCAGAGACATTTTTTAAAGAAAATAAGGAAAAGACTCCTTCCTTTTCTCAAAAGGAATTTACAAAAACTACATGCATTGCTGCTGCTTTCACATTTTGTACATTATAACCATCAACAATAACAGCATCAAGAGTTACAGTACTGGACTGGACTCAAAGAGATCTAAGTTCAGATCTTCAGTCATGGAAGATGAATGAGATGACTTTGAGCCAGTCACTCTCAAGTCCAAACTAAGTGACAGGCAAATGTGTCAGAGGAAGAATTTTAAAAAAATAAATAAATAACAAGAAACCATGAAAGAGAAGCTTTGCTCTTTTTTTAAAAAAAAAAGTGTGTTGCATTTTTTGAGATCATGCAACAAAATTTATTATTATTTATTTATTTTATTACATTTATATACCGCCCTTTCCCGAAGGACTCAGGGCGGTTTACAGGGTAATTAATAAACACAGATATAAAAGTTAAAAACAGATTTAAAAAATTATATTAATCCCTGCATTAATAAAAGAAAAACCCCAGTTAAAATTAAGATTAAAATTAAATTAAAATTAAAAATTCTCAGCCTGAGCCAGAGAGCTCGAAGAGCCAGGTCTTCAGGTCCTGACGAAATGAACGGAGGTCGGGGCAGTCCTCAACTCCACCGGCAGCTGGTTCCAAAGGGCAGGCGCACCCACAGAGAAGGCCCTCCCCCTGGGTGTCATCCGCCGGCAATCTCTCATCGGTGGCACCCTGAGAAGACCCTTCCTGTGGGAGCGCACTGGACGAAGGGAGCTTGATGCCGGCAGCAGGTGTTCCCTCAGATATCCCGGACCCAAGCCATTTAGGGCTTTATAGGTCATCACCAAAAGGGACGCGGTGGCTCAGTGGGTTAGGACGCTGAGCTTGTCGATCAGAAGGTCGACAGTTTGGCGGGTTGAATCCTGAGCGCCACGTAGCAGAGTGAGCGCCTGTTACTCGTCCCAGCTTCTGCCCACCTAGCAGTTCGAAAGCACGTAAAAATGCAAGTAGAAAAATAGGGACCACTACGGTGGGAAGGTAACAGTGTTCCGTGTGCCTTTGGCGTCTAGTCATGCCGGCCACATGACCACGGAGACGTCCTCGGATAAGCGCTGGCTCTTCGGCTTTGAAAGGGAGATGAGCACCGGCCCCTAGAGTCGGAAACGACTAGCATGCATGTGCGGGGGAACCTTTACCTTTACCTTACTAGGTCATCACCAGCACCTTGAATCTCACCCGGAGGGCAACCGGAAGCCAATGCAGCTTGCGGAGTAGAGGTGTTACATGGGAGTATCGGGAAACCCCCATCACAACTCGCGCGGCCGCATTCTGCACCATTTGAAGCCTCCGAGTGGTCCTCAAGGGCAGCCCCATGTAGAGAGCGTTGCAGTAGTCTAAACGGGAGGTCACGAGCGCATGAGTGACTGTGCGTAGGGCATCTCGGTCCAGATAGGGTCGCAACTGGCACATCAGGCGAACCTGGGCAAAAGCCCCCCTGGTCACGGCTCCTATATGGTCTTCAAAATTGAGTCGTGAATCCAGGAGGACGCCCAAGTTGCGAGCCCTATCAACGGGGGGTAACACCTCAGCCCCCATCATTAGAGATGGAATAGCCTGGTTAACTCGAGATGCCGATATGCACAGCCACTCAGTCTTGGCGGGATTGAGACGAAGCCTGTTTCTCCCCATCCAGACCTGGACCGCCTCCAGGCAACGGGACATCACGGAGAGGGTATCGCTGGGTTGGTTCGGGGTGGAAAGAAAAAGTTGGGTATCATCAGCATACTGATGATACCCCACCCCGAAACCACGAATGATCTCACCCAGCGGCTTCATATAGATGTTGAACAGGAGAGGTGAGAGAACCGACCCCTGAGGGACTCCACAAATGAGAGGCCTCGGGACGGATCTCTGCCCTCCCGTCAACACCGACTGCAAACGGCCCAGGAGATAGGAGGAGAACCACCATAAAACGGTGCCTCCCACTCCCAACCCCCTGAGACGCCGCAGTAGGATACCATGGTCGATGGTATCAAAAGCCGCTGAGAGATCTAATAGGACTAGGACAGAGGAACAACCCCTGTCCCGAGCCCTCCAGAGATCATTCACCAGCACGACCAATGCCGTCTCCATGCTGTATCCGGGCCTGAAGCCCGATTGGTACGGGTCCAGATAATCAGTTTCCTCCAGGAACAGAGGGAGCTGATGCGCCACCACACTCTCAACAACCTTCACCAGAAAGCGAAGGTTGGAGACTGGATGATAGCTATTTAAAACAGCCGGGTCCAGGGCAGGCTTTTTGAGGAGGGGTCTCACCACCGCCTCCTTCAAAGCGGCAGGGAAGACACCCTACTTCAAGGAAGCAGCTATTACTGCCTGGAACCAGCCTCGTGTCTCCTCCCGGGCCGCATAAACTAGCCAGGAGGGGCATGGATCCAATAAACAGGTGGTGGTGCTCAGCCTCCCCATGATCCTGTCCACATCATCAGGGGAAACAGGATCGAACTCAGTCCAGATAACATGCTCAAGACCGTCCAATTCCTCCACATCATTAAACCACAATTAAACAAGTGTCAGTCTGATGACCTTGAAAGGAATAAAAAGCAAGATTAAAACCAGGTGTGCAAAGTGAAAAATGCTCTATTTCTTTTCTGGACCTTGTTGATCCAGCTATTCTGGCTAGTTTTGCAGCTTACTAGATATTAATATTCACTTCAATCTTGGACAAAGAACAACTAACTCACCCGAAATGTTAGGATTAGTGTGGTCCAGATAAGGAAAAGAACATCATGCAGTTTTCTGGAATTTTCACTTCTGAAATGGTAGATTTTGTATGTACTTAATCAAAACTAATCGAATTTATCATGTTGTACAAATGTGGCTGCTAAGTTTGTAACTAGAATTTTAAATAGAAATATAATTAGAAGCTGACTTTGCTATGACCAACCAAATGTATTTACTTACAGTACTTTAAATCTCCTTTCCATTTTCAGACAGTAGGATTTATTACATTTTTTTATTTTCCTGGGCTCCAAGATCACCACAGACGAGGACTGCAGCCAAGAAATTAAATGACGCTTGCTCCTGGAGAGGAAAGCCATGGCAAATCTAGACAGCACACTAAAAAGCAGAGACATCACCCTGCCAACAAAAGTATGTATAGTCAAGGCTATGGTCTTCCCAGTTGCAATATATGGCAGTGAAAGTTAGACCATAAGAAGGGCTGAGCACCAAAGAATTGAGGCCTTTGAACTATGGTGCTGGAGAAGACTCCTGTGAGTCCCTTGGACTGCAAGGCGATCAAACCAGTCAGTCCTAGAGGATCCTGAAGTTGAAACTCAAATACTTTGGCCACCTAATGAGAAGGAAGGACTCACTGGAGAAGAGCCTAATGCTGGGAAAGGTTGAGGGCAATAGAAGAAGGGGACGACAGAGAATGAGGTGACTGGATGGAGTCACTGAAGCAGTAGGTGTGAGCCTAAATGGACTCCAAAAGATGGTAGAGGACAGGAAGGCCTGGAGGAACATTGTCCATGGGGTCACAATGGGTTGAACATGACTTTGCAACTAACAACAACAACAAAACTTCAAATATAATAAATATACATTCAAATACAAAGAAAAATAGGAAGTTGTCTTCTGAATTGGAACAATGTTATTTCTATCTCAGAATTGTCAGCATGAAGTATGACTTTCCAGGATACTAACCAGAGAATTTTTCCACTGTATCTGAAGGATGTGGGAATGGAAAAATTGATGTTCTTCATGTAAAAAAGCAGCAATACAGGCAGTTCTCAAATTGTAACTGTAAAATTGAATCTGGAATTATAGTCACAAGTTCTTGTGGATATTTAATAGGTCCTCATATTATGAGATGTGACTTTATTATCGTTTTTATGGTGGTCATTAAGCAAATATTAAGTGAATCCATTTTACCTAGTGATGTGGGCTTTTTTGCCATAAATCAGAAATAAACATCAGAAACAGGCAATTTTTTTGAAGAATGCAGTAATGTGATTGCTGGTTGCTGCAAAATGGCTGTAAAAGTGAGCCAGTTACCAAGTAGCCAAAATGTACATTACCATGGAGGTGTGGGGGAGGTCGGTGGTCATTGTAACCTCAAAATTAGATTGTAAGTAGATTTTTGGGGTCAGTCATAATGTTAAGTTTCCAATGTATGGGCTTTTCAAGTAGGTGACCAGTCATAAGTTGAAATTTGCATGTATTGTTTAGCTATGTTCCCTTTAAATTGTATCAAAGACCCTTCTTTCATAAACTAGTTGAAACAAGTACTGAGAAAAAAGTTATCATATGAAATACCTCGTTAGGGCAAAAATGAAGATGAGAGCGACAGCAGCTTTTTACATTTACATTCCTTTCTTACTATGATCTGGGTTTTTGGCATAGATTTTTTTCCCCAGTTTCTTCCTGATGGGTATATAAGGAGGAAAAGGAGGCTTTAAAAAAAACTGGTCTGACAATATAGGTTAAATGTCTTGTAGAACTGGTTTTACAAATGAGATTGATCAGAGGGTAGGGCTTTGCACATTCCTTCCAAGTACCAATTCGTATCTTAAATTTAAAAATTTAGAGAAGGCTGCTCCAAGCTCAGAAAACTTTACCATTATCACAAGTCATTTTATTTGCTTAGCAGAGAATTTACTGAATTGATTTCAGCATGGAATTTATTTTTGAAAACCACAAGAGAAAATAAAGACCAGGGAAATCTTCAACCAAGCATTTGTATAGCATACTTAAATCTTGTATCATAACAACGCAATATCACAATATCATCCTTTCATACTGCTCAAATTTTTTTTTGTCAAATTCAGTTTCCAGAGACCTACATGGACATATTCATGTTGTTTTCTTGACATGATATGAAAATGGTTTGTTATTGTTTTCTTTTGTTTCTTTTTCTGTTTCTTTTTCTTTGTTTTACTTATTACTATAGCCTACAGTTTTAGACTGCCAAGGAGGTTTTCTATGCAAGTACTAATAAAACTAACTAACTAACTAACTAACTAACTAACTAACTAACTAACTAACTAACTAACTAACTAACTAACTTACTTCATAGCTTACCACATCAGCCAAGGTCAGCTAAATTTATCACCTGCAAAGTTAAGTATATGTTTTTCTAAAACAACCAACTGTGGTATGTTGTAGGCATATTTTTGTATAAAACTGGCAGGGATAATTCTCCAGTTTCTTCATTGAGGGCTTATATCCGTCTAACACTGTATAGCAAAGGAAAGCTGAAATAAAATCATAAGCAGTCAGAGTCACATGACTATCTATATTAAATAGTTAATACATGCCAATGAAAAGCTTGTACCTTGAGCTTTGAGTCCTTATGGTTGGAGAAAGGCTTAGTCAGAACTTTTCGTAGTATCTGACTTCCAGCACCAGAACAGACACAAAAAGAGTAGAGTTGATAGAGTTAATGCTCTATCTACTCTTAATGCTCCTAGTGGTCAGTAAGTTAACACTAAACCTGTAACAATGCTTCCAACATTTGTGAAGATAAAATGAAATATGCAAAAAGGATGAGATGCAAATAAAACAAATCACATCTATTTTTTTCTTTCTTCACAGCTATCTTATTTCTCAATCGACTTATTGGACTCAATCCTTAGAGCTGCCTTTTCTAGTATTGGGGCTAAGATTTTGGTTTATAACCCAAATAATGCTAACTGCTGTTAAAGTTAAAGTTCACTAGCAGTAGTGAATGCAGCCAAACAACCAGATAGCCAAATACAGCCAAACACTTGAAGAATTAAAATTTTCCATTCCTATCCCAGAGTGAAATGTTTGCAGTTTAGATATAGATTCCTCTTGCCTGACTCCTCACCCTGAAATCTATCAGCTTTAATTCAAAGTTTTAGCTCAATTCCAAGGATATTTGCAAGGTGCAATTATCATCAGTGCAATTTATCCTTTACATATAAAGTCTTGATTTCTTAATGACCTTGTTAATGCATTTGTATTTTTATGCTTCAGTAGAGCACATTGTGAGATTACATATAGATGTATATATTATTTACAGTGAAGTATTCCTCTCCTTAGTAGAACAAGCAGCTTGACGAGTTCCTGCTTTTAAATGGGCTTTACTACAATGTGTATTTTTTCTTCTTAGTATAAATAAAAAAGATGAATATTGTTTAACAGTATAATATCCCCCAGTAATTAAATAATAAAGAAGGGCAGTAAAATACAGTTAATTTTTTTTAGCTATTACTCTATGCAGCATATAAATTGTTAAAAGTTTGCTAGAAAGAGATATGCAATTAAGAATAATATTCCTCTAAAATACTTACCATTTGAAACAGTATGGAGATTAGCTATTGCATTTCACATTAAGAAAAAGTACCATAAGGAGCAATTTGAATTTATTTATTTATTTATTTATTTATGTATGTATGTATGTATGTATGTATGTATGTATGTATGTATGTATGTATGTTTCTATACCGCCCTATTCCCAAAGGACTCAGGGCGGTTCACAGGGCAATATTTAAAAGACAATATAAATTAAGATACAAACAGAATTAAAAAGAATCAAATTAATAATAGGCCAACAATAAAACAATGTTAAAACTTAAAACTAAACCCCCCTCAGTCCAGGCCAGATAGATCGAAAAGCCAGGTTTTCAGATCCCAGCGAAACGAGCGCAGGTCGGGGGCAGTTCCACAGGTAAACTAGCCTCAATCAATGTAAATAGTGGGTTCATATATCATGCTAAATTGCAATATCTTCCATGTATATGTGGATTATTTATAACTAGACATTTTGATTTGGTGGTGGTTGTAATGCAGCTAAATGCTTAATTATGACATGTGAGCCATGTCACTATAATGATGAACTGAAGAGGTTACTATAGTAAGTGCTATTACAACATTATGGCAATCATCTAAAAGGTTATATTATTTGCCTGGGGGGAATTTGGTCCTGGTGTTTCTTGACAATTAATTCTCAGTCGATGTGGTAGATTTTTTTCAATTGAGGACTATTCATTGTGATGGATTAATGGAGAGTGGATATGCCTAGCAATTTCTCCAGCAAACCACAAGGGCCTCAAAATAATGACTCCAATATAATGGTAACCGACAAGTATGTAAATCTTGATGACATGGTCATGTTCAATATATTCTCCCCCCCCCCCCCCAACAACCATCACTCCTATCAGCACTGCCAGGTCTGCCTGATATTTAAGGATAACCCACAAAATTCCACTGCCTTGGAAAATACCCAATACCTCAGTTATCAGAATGTGTGGGCCTTTTTGTCCCCCTTTGACAATTACTCAGAGTAAAACTGCATATTACTCAGAGTAATATACACAAGATTTAATATAAAAAGTCCACATTAACTACATAGTTGGAATTAAGCAAAACAGATTTTAACTGGGACCAGCCTTCCAATTTTTCTTTGCAAATTATCTGCAAAATGCTATGCCCATTTAAAGACAATGTATCCCATTAACCTGATCCCTAAGTTAAGACACATCAGCACTGGAATTTTCCTCTTACAGTTCTTTTATAGGCTTACGTAAAAGTGTAACCGTTAGAACAATGAAGCATAAATCAAGAACACATTTATCCAATTTCATGTTCTTTTTGTGGCTTAACTGCTGAGGTGTTCCTAAGTCTTTGTCTTGTGGTAAATCTTTTATTTTCCTTTTAGTTACAGCTCACAAAACAAATATTTGTTCAGTGGGAAATATTCAGCTCTACAAATTTGTACATTTGCCATCTGCTTAAGGAAGCCTCCACCCTCCTTGTTGAAGGCGGATGCAGCCAGAGACCTGTTCCGTCAGTTACTGAAACTCAGATGCTTGAAGTTACATAGCTGAAATTTGTTTGCTTCCTGTTCAGATTACTAGCTGATAATGCTGGAGAAATATAATGTACACAAATTTGTTTGGGAAAGGAGGAAGCAGGATCCCTCTAACCTGGCACCTTTCAAATATGTTTATTCCTGCAGTTGGGATAATAAGAACTGAAATCATATGTAAGGGTTGTGGAGAATAAAACCTAAATTTCTCTTTCCTCTTAATACTTTTGAAATAAGCTCTTTTCAGGATTCTAGACTAAGATTTCAATCCATGAGAGGAATTTGATCTTTTAAATATTTAAAACAAGTATATAAGATTCCTGCAAACAATATACTCTAAATCACCAAGCTAAATGATAAATCAAATTTTATAGTGTTAGGGCTGCTAATTTAATTATTTATTTTATTTATTTATTTATTTTATTTTATTACATTTATATACCGCCCTTTCCCGAAGGACTCAGGGTGGTTTACAGGGTAATTAAAAAACACAGATATAAAAGTTAAAAACAAATTAAAAAAATTATATTAAACCCTGCATTAATAAAAGAAAAACCCCAGTTAAAATTATTTTAATCTGTATATTGTATTTCTTTTAATTTGCCCTGTAAACCGCCCTGACTCCTTTGGGAAAAGGGCGGTATATAAATTGAATAAAATAAAATAAAATAAAATAAAATAAAATAAAATAAAATAAAATAAAAAAATAAATAAATAAATAAATAAATAAATAAATAAATAAATAAATAAATGTAAAGGTTCCCCCGCACATGTGTGCTAGTCATTTCCGACTCTAGGGGCCAGTGCTCATCTCTGTTTCAAAACCGAAGAGCCAGCACTTGTCCGAGGTCGTCTCCGTGGTCATGTGGCCAGCATGACTAGACGCCAAAGGTGCACAGAACGCTGTTACCTTCCCACCGTAGTGGTCCCTATTTTTCTACTTGCATTTTTATGTGCTTTCGAACTGCTAGGTTGGCAGAAGAAACAATGATATAGTAGTGCAAAATTCTTAGAACCTAACCAAACATTTTTGTGGAGAAGTAAATATGTTTTTGGTTGATGAACAAGTTCAGAAAAAATCGTATAAAATATGAGAACAGTTCCAGATGTTCCCAACCAAAGAGCTCTTTGGACATACTCTCTTAAATATAATGTGAACAAGAACAAAGGATACTGAAGCAATAAGGATACAACTTATCTCTCTTGACCTTTTTATTTATGGGCAGTACAAGAAAAATTAATGGCATATCTGGGCTGGAGAACAATAAAAGAAGCAAAAGTATATTAAAAGTATATTAAATTCATGAATTGAAAGAAAGGAAGTGAGAAAACAATAAATAGATACCATTTTGAAGCAATATGGGGCCATCCTGCTAGCTTGTTATGGAAAATAAGTATAGATTTTGTGACCAGTATGTTTATTATTACAGTGGCCTTCCTTCTTTTAAAGTAAAAAACTAGTAATATAAATCAACATTGTATAAATATGAAGTTTATTGGTATCTATTTTCAGTATCAATCTGACAATAAGGTGTTATTGAAGATGGCATGATGATATAGGCTCTTCCCAATACCAGTCACTTCTATTTCTCAGAAGGAATGCATTTCTAAGATGGAGAAAGCTCACAGGCATGGGTAGGAATTCCCATCTATCGCCTGTCCCTCAACCCAATGAGCAAACAATGCCAAATTTCAACATGGGAGTTTTGTGATTTGAGGTTTGGACCAAATCAGCTGAATGAAAAATGGGTTTAACTCAAGATTCTAAACCCCCAGGCTGTGTCCCACTACCAGGCCACAGCCTGTTCGAAATTTGCATGAATGGAGCTTTGCATGCGAGCCCAAGTGCCTCCACTCAAGCATCTTCTGCTCATTTGAGTGGAGCTTTGCATGTGAGCACAAGCACCCTCCGCTCACGCACAAAGCTCTAATTGTGTAAGTGGAGGTCACACGTGGATGCCACTCGCACAAATGGATCTGCGCCTGCCACATACAATCCTCCTTAGCTGGGCTGGGCCACCAGGCTGGAAATGTTGGGAATCTCTGATTTAACTATTCAAGGGCAATGTTAGAGGAGAAACAAAGAGGCACAATGCTGCTGTATAGAATTCCCTATAGAATTCTTCCACGAAAATTCTTGCTCTTGCACTCTGTTTTTGACACACAATATCCTGCATGTTGATTCAAATGGTACTGAATAGCAATAGCACCTAGACTTACATATTGGTTTACAGTGTTTTACAGTCTTCTGTAAGCAGTTTACAATATTACCTCAACAATCTGTGTCCTCATTTTATCAACCTCAGAAAGATGAAAGGCTGAGTCAATCTTGAGGCAGTCAGAATTGAACTCCTGCTTGTGGGCAATACTGCATTCTGCCCACTTCATTACCATGGCTCTGCGTGGATGGAAAATCCCTTAGAAATATATTTAGAGCTGTACCCTTTCCTAATATTTGTAAGGTAAAGGTAAAGGTTCCCCCGCACATGCGTGCTAGTCGTTTCCGACTTTAGGGGCCGGTGCTCATCTCTGTTTCAAAGCCGAAGAGCCAGCGCTTGTCCGAGAACATCTCTGTGGTCATGTGGCCGGCATGACTAGACGCCAAAGGTGCACAGAACGCTGTTACCTTCCCACCGTAGTGGTCCCTATTTTTCTACTTGCATTTTTACGTGCTTTCAAACTGCTAGGTTGGCAGAAGCTGGGACAAGTAACAGGCGCTCACTCTGTTACGCGGCACTCGGGATTGGACCCGCCAAACCGCCGACCTTCTGGTCGACAAGCTCAGCGTCCTAACCCACTGAGCCACCGCGTCCCTTTATTTAGAGCTGTACCCTTTCCTAATATTTGTAGCTATATGCTATTGTCCTTCCAAATCAAAACAATATTTTTAGCTTTTATGAGCTAATACTTATGATTACATTATAGGATTGTTGCAAAGTTATTTCTATGACTCTCTTTGTAGAAATTGCTCTCCTATGCTTTTTTGCAATTCTTTTTCTACTTGCACCTAATCAGTGCAAGGTTTTGCTTTTGTGCAAGTGTAGTAGAGTTGCAGCAATTCCATAACTGCATTATTACAATGTGAGGTTTGGGAGGAAAGTTTTTTTCCCCAGAAACTTTCTCTCTTCACCCTCACAAGCAAACTTTACTTAATTATAACAGCTCTTTGCATTTATTGGTTCAAATGTATTTCCACCATTTCTGCTGCTACAGTAACATACACACATACATTGTGATATTGTGGTATGACTGTGGTATGTAAATTGGTCTTTCCCTTTTATGAGTAGCAAGAAGCTTTAAATGCAATAGAGGAATGGAAGCTGGATAGCTATTCCATATAGTGAAGACTCAGAGTGGTAATGGTTCTTTGCAAACCATCAAGACAATATTGATGGAAGTGACAAAAGGGAATTATGTTTGCATTTGCATTCCTTGGAGAGTAAGGGATTACAAGAGAGTAAGGGTCACACAATAGGGAATACACATTGAAAGGAATATGCTGGCAGGTGGAGCTTTAAGCACGCTATACAAACAGCCTGGTGCCTACCTACTCCTTTGTAATCCCTTCATCTCCCATTTTGCCACACTGCAAGACAGAAAAAACAATAGATCAAAACTTAATAGGTCAAGCACAGAACAATATCCTGACTATCATAGCAATCAAGTGACTTAAGGATGCTCACAAGGCTGTGCATATGGGATTGGTTGTAAAGACATTTTTTCAGCACCATCCTAGCTTTAAATGGTCACTGAATGAGGCAATTGCTGAACAAGAACTACCTGTATTTCATGAGGAATTTGAAGAATAGAAATATTAAAGCCTAGAAGAATAGAAATATTAGGCCTCTGTCTCTCTGTCTTTCTCACACAGACACAAAATACACATAGACACAGAGATACACATGAATAATCTATTCATATTACAACTTATTTTGACGTTGCATTTCAAGTTCTTTTTGTTCCTTCTGTTTTCAGGATCAGCTTTACCATAAGAAAAGGGTGATTGTGGAAGCTGAGGGGAGGGGCAAACACCAATGGCTAAGTGTTGAAAAGAGCTAAGCCAGCATCTTCCTTAAGAGCATGGACCTTACTATCCCATGGCTAGCACTAAAGTAACAGTCAGCTACTATCTCATCCTTCATCTCAGGCCTGCTTCCTACCTTGCCTTTATATTTATTTAGTGTTAATCTTCTGAATGCAAAACTGAGAGGCTTAGTTTGTAAAGCCTCAGCATTTGCTTCATGTGGGTTCAGGTACTGATTGGAAGAAAAAAGTTAGAACAATGAACAATAAAGCAGCTAGCATAGTAATATAAGTATAAACAGGCTGGAGGCAAGAGAAATGGTTGAATAAATCCAATCATTTTGTTGCTTTTGCCTAAAAAAAATAATTAGATGTAATGCCTTTTCTACAGTAATCTTAGCTTGAAACACACTCGATGTGCATATGATGCCACTCAGTGGTGGTGAGCTGGGAATGCAGAACTTAATGCTATTAACTTTTCCCAATGTGATACTTTCCAGAAATGTTGGAAATGTTTCTTCTGTGCATACTGAACAGGAATTCTGAGAACTGTAATTCCTTAAGGGCACATAGATGAGGAAGGCTATTTCTCATCTATATAGCAGCCCTGATATTAAAAGCTGTCAAGAGACCTAGAAGGGTCAAAATTTCCCTAACCCAAACCTGCCAAAGTCATCCATCTATGTAGTGACCAATGCAGTTTCAGGTTCATATCCAAGTCTCTATCATGATTGATAGGCATAGCCATATATTATTAATAGCAATAGCAACAGAAATAGAGTACATCTTGATGTAAATTGCTGGGATACAAGAGTTATTTCCATGGGCATTTGGTTTGGCTGGGAACAGAAGGCTGGATACATTTCTTTTACTATAGCACATATGCCATTGGCAATGTTGTATTCATACTGAAAGAACCCTGTACAGAATTTGAAAATATGAGACAAAAAAGTAGCAAGTGAAGAAGCTGACTGCAGGTTTTTTTTATTTCTTCTTTGAAACTACAAAATATTGGGAGTATTTTGTGCAGCTCATTCAGTCATTTGCAACATATTCAGAGCTTTAAATGTAAGTTGCTTATTAATGAGTCCTTCCCATGGAACTTATGAAGAATCAATTCGTTCTTGCATTCTAGCAAATGACTAATTTTCCCCCTATCCTATAGCATTTTTCTATACAGTATTGCAAAACGGAGAGTTCGAACCAATAGCATTGCTGTTGATATTTCCCTAAGGTTAAGGCATCACAAATATAGTCACCCCTCACATCATCCTCACTATGTCCCAGTGAAATAAGTAGGGCTGAGCAATACAGCCCAAGTCTAGCTCTAATTCAATAAACTCTATGGTTAAATGAGGATTTTATCCATGTTTTCCAAGTCTCAATTCAACCCCTTAATTGCTATATTATATTGACTCACAAGGAATTACTATTCCATTTGGACTTCTATAAGTAAAAGTATCAGGGGACCATGAATTCAGAGATTTATGGAACAGAAGCATATCTAGCTCTAGCAACAATATATACAGAAAAGAACTTGTTTGCTGAGCTTTGTAGTGGCCTTCATTAATGTAGTATAAACTGCACTAATGCAGTATAAACTGATGCATATATTTAGAAAGGCAATACAACACAATTACTTCAATAAACCTATGTACTTGTATTCTTAGCATAAAAGAAATTTTTCAGTATGTGAAGAAATGTCCCAGGGTATTTCTTCTTCACTGCTATATAAAATCTCAAGGAGAGAAGTATCTTGATGAACATCAAAATTTTTTGTCACTGAATTCTTATATTATTACAGCCATTATAATTATTTTTTAGCAGATGTGAAATGAACTTCCAAAGTTCGTAGATGACATTCCAAAGAGGGAGAAGAGAACTGAACAACTTTGGTAAATGATTTTTCTTGGTCCATATTTCTTTTTTCTGTTGTGATCATGAATACAGCATTCATTTACAATTCAGTCTGAATGAGACGCAATGCTTTCTTCATATTCTCAATTACTGGAAAAAAAAGATAATAAAGTGATTTGTAGGCATTGCAATTCAAGAAAAGGAGAGAATGATAGATCCAATGATAGATTCGTAGCTGGCTGACCGGCTATGCTCAGCATGTGGTCCTCAATGGAACCGCATCTACATGGGGGAAAGTTTGTAGTGGGGTGCCCCAGGGCTCTGTTCTGGGCCCAGTGCTCTTCAACAACTTCATCAACGATTTGGATGAGGGGATAGATGGGGAACTCATCAAATTTGGAGACGACACCAAGCTGGCAGGAATAGCCAACACTCCAGAAGACATGCTTAAGTTACAGGAGGATCTGGACAGACTTGAACACTGGGCACTATCTAACAAAATGAAATTCAGAGGTGAAAAAAGTAAGGTTCTACATTTAGGCAAGAAAAACCAAATGCACAGGTATAGTATAGGGGGTACCTTGCTCAATAGTAGTAACTGTGAGAAGAATCTCAGAGTCCTAGTGGACAATCACTTAAAAATGAGCCAGCCATGTGCTGCAGCTGCCAAAAAAGCCAACACAGTGCTAGGATGCATTAACATAGAATCAAGATCACGTGAAGTATTAATACCACTTTACAATGCCTTGGTAAGGCCACACTTGGAATACTGCATCCAATTTTGGTCACCACAATGTAAAAAAGATGTTGAGACTCTAGAAAGAGTACAAAGAAGAGCAACAAAGATGATTAGGGGACTGGAGGCTAAAACGTTTAAGGAACGGTTGCTGGAATTGGGTATGTCTAATTTAATGAAGAGAAGGACTAGGGATGACACGATAGCATGTTCCAATATCTCAGGGGCTGCCACAAAGAAGAGGGAGTCAAGCTATTCTCCAAAGCGCCCAAAGGCAGGACAAGAAGCAACAGATGGAAACTAATCAAGGAGAGAAGCAACCTAGAATTAAGGAGAAACTTCCTGACAGTTAGAACAATTAACCAGTGGAACAACCTGCCTCCAGAAGCTGTGAATGCTCCAACACTGGAAGTTTTTAAGAAGAGACTGGACAGCCATTTTTCTGAAATGGTATAGGGTTTCCTGCCTGAGCAGGAGATTGGACTGGATGACCTCCAATGTCCCTTCCAACTTTACTATTATTATGATAGCTTCTATTACATCCAGGGCTTTTTTTGTCATAGAACCCCAGAATGGAGTTCTGGCACCTTTTTTGGATGGAACCTTGTAGGGTAGGCAAGGCAGGTTGTATGATGTGTGTGAGTTCCAGCACTTTTTTTTTTTTTAGAAAAAAAGCACTGTACATCTGAAGGCAGCAAATGATCTAAAAAGGTAGCATTGCCACCAGTAATAGATAGATTTGGCTGAAGGAAGAACTTATTCAAACAAGTAATGCCGGGAGTTTAAAAGTTGGCAGTTAGGCTGCTAAGAATTTCAAGCTCTGGGGATCATACAATTCTTAAGCTGAAATATTTCTGTTGGGATGCCAGTTACTTGCTGGGCATAGTTTCCAGTGATTGCCCTTAGATTAAGGATGCAATCTCTAAGACAGGGGTGTCAAACTCAATTTCATTGAGGGCCGCATCAGCATTGTGGTTGCCCTCAGGGGGCCGGGTGGGTATGGCCAGGGTGGGTGTGGCCTACTGGGTGGGCGTGGCTAAAGTGCATATGGCCTACTTTGAGTGCATATGGCCTACTCTGAGGGAACACCTGCTGCCGGCATCAAGCTCCCTTCGTCCAGTGCGCTCCCACAGGGAGGGTCTTCTCAGGGTGCCGGTGGTGAGAGATTGCCAGCGGATAACACCCAGGGATAGGGCCTTCTCTGTGGGTGCGCCTGCCCTTTGGAACCAGCTGCCGGTGGAGTTGAGGACTGCCCCCGACCTCCGTTCATTTCGTCGGGACCTGAAGATCTGGCTCTTCGAGCTCTCTGGCTCAGGCTGAGAATTTTTAATTTTAACTTAGTTTTAATCTTAATTTTAACTGGGGTTTTTTATTAATGCAGGGATTAATATAATTTTTTTAATCTGTTTTTAACTTTTATATCTGTTTTTTAATTACCCTGTAAACCGCCCTGAGTCCTTTGGGAAAGGGCAGTATATAAATGTAATAAAATAAAATAATAAATAAAATAAATAAATAATAAATACTGGGTGGGTATGGTCAGCTCTACAACGTTCGCATGAAGGGTGCCTATGGGGGCCTGAGCAGGAGTCAGACAGATCTGAGGGTCTGTGGCAGAAGGAGGGTCTCTGGGTCAGGGCCAAGGCAGAGGGGGCCATTCCCTCACTGTTTCCAGGATGGCTTCGCGGGCCACATGAAACCTCTTTGTGGGCCGGATCCGGCCCCCGGGCCTTGTGTTTGACATGTTTGCTCTAAGAGATGTGCTTGCCTCCTGTACCTTTTTATTTAGACAGGCAATCAAAGTACATCACTTGCTAAATATTTGGTTTTAATTTCTATATTTGAATTTATTCTATATTTATTTTCTGCCTTGCTAAATGCTTCTATTCCTTTCCCACTTCAACATTTGACACTAAAGGTACCCAGCTAACTCTATTAATGGTAGAGCAGGCCCGTAAGCCAAAATGCTTAAATCCAGTCAGTCAATAACCCAATAAAATTACTGTATTGGTGGTTCTAGCAGCACACAATCTTACTAACTAGTCAAAATTACCATTTATGGAGACTCTGTCTCCCTAGAAAGAACTTATTTCCCTTTAGCAAAGAGATTTATTAAATCGCTACTGTATACTTAGGGTCCAGGTAGACAAATAAAAGGTGCTTTTTTGTTCCTTTAGGCCAGGGGTAGGCAACCTCGGCTCTTTTATGACTCATGGACTTCAACTCCCAGAATTCAGCTGACTCAGGAATTCTGGGAGTTGAAGTC
>JAKJMR010017558.1:516856-542906 GCA_024449315.1 Daboia siamensis
AACTCCCAGAATTCAGCTGACTCAGGAATTCTGGGAGTTGAAGTCCATGAGTCATAAAAGAGCCGAGGTTGCCTACCCCTGCTTTAGGCAATTGGGTTCTAGGAAGTAAATTTGGTACTGCTAGGACTTGGTGGTGAGTTGTTCAATGGATAATCTTGCTCTTTTAAGTCTTCTTTTTCCACAGTTCTGAGAACTAAGTAGGCAAAACAATTAACTTGGTTTCTGTAATCATGGAGCATGGTTAATTGGATATGGTCAGTTTAATTCTATAGAAAATTGGGCCTTATCTACTTTGGGATAATTATCTAGATCTAGATTTGATTTTTCTCAGTTCACTAACTTTCTAATTGATCCGTTTAAACATATCTTTGGATCAGAACTATTTTTTGTAATTTCATGCAGGGCTGCATACAAAAACAAATTTAAAAATCCTACATATCTTAGAACATATTTTTAAAAATTAAATGTGCCTCAAACCCAAACATGCCCCAAACCATGATATTAAAACATGGGAGCCTCTTATTGTAAAACATATGGATACTTTATCAATTTCTGTCTACTCCATTTTTTATTGCTCCTTGCTGATGTAATAACCTGTATGAGTGACTAATTTAAATCTTGCCTTCTAACCAGTTTTAGTTATCTTTTCCTGCCTTGTTTTTATGACCCTTGGATACCAACTGTATTTTCTTTGCACAGTAGAGCAAAACAAAAAACAAATCATCCCCCAAATCTATGAGCCCAACCCAATCAAGTACCAATTCATGTAAAAAACCCTCCTTGCACTCAACAGATCCAGTTTGCCTCCACTGTTCTGTTTCCACAAGCTGTGCAAAGGTCACTGCAAAGAATGGGAGATCTGTCCAAGTGTCTCCTTGATTTTGACAGCAAGAAAATTGTATTCTTGAACATCACTACTTTGCATGGTGCTAGAACCTTTTGATGGTATCATCTTTGTTTCTTTTTATGCATTTTTCAGGGAGCCTGATGGGACTTGGCTAAACCATGAAACAACATTTAGGATTGATGGGCTTGAGAAGGGGTGTCAAACTCGCAACGTCATGTGACGTGTTGCGATGTATCACGATTTTTTTGCCATTGCCGGCAATGGGGTGGGCGCAGTTTTACTATAAAGCATCTGGCCTGCAGGCCAGCAGTTTGGCACCCTGGGCTTGAGCTTAGTGCCTTTCAGTTCTTGCTATTGGTTAAGTTTGTTTGTTTTTCAAATTTATATAGATATCCATCTCATATTTATGATTCTGGGCAGCTTGCAAACAATTAAAGTAAATAAAAAAGCAAGAAAAAAGAGCAATATAACAATTTAAAAACAAGAAAAAATATAACACATAAAAACATCATTAATAAATAATAACATTCAAAGCTGAAGTAATCGTATCTAACAATAGCACTCAATATAAGCACTGCAATGGCTCTGCCACATTCCCCAGTCTCTGTTTTTTGAAACTGATGGAAATGAAGTCCAAAATATCTAGTTTATATGCCTTTCATTATTTTGATGTGATACTGAATTAAACTTTTTATATGCATCTTAGCAAGCCTAGCAGTGCTACTTAATTTATCCTCCATGCAATTACTATACTTTTGGGAAAACAGTCCTGTAAATATTCCTATTCTGAATGCAACCCAGTGAGGAAAAACTTACACACAGATAAATCTTGAGGTTCATAAGTATACAATCGATTTGAGTATCTTCCAATGATATCAGCCCTGACTGTGAGAGAAGGATCTAGAAAAGCAATAAAAATTTATTGCAATTTTAGTCAAGTCATACTAATACATAAGTACCAATCAGCTTTCAAGGAGATGCTTTTCACTAATTTAATGATATTCATGCATTTCAAATGAAAAATGTAAAAGAATCAGCTATACATTCAAAGTGCATTATCAAGTAACAATGATAATTTCCTCGTTTCTATGAAAAATTATACAAGACTGAAATAAGGCAGGTTGGAAATGTTCATTATCTGAGGAAGACTAAGACTTTGATTAAGGACGGATTTAATCTCACTTTGGAATGCTACTCAAAACTAAAATTCCAGAAGTGCAAACCAACAGAGTAAGGGCCATGTTGGCTTAATATTCTAAAAGCTGAAGTCCTAGCACATCTGAATGGCATCAAGTCAGGAAAAGTTGAACTGGGACATCCATTCATTATCCCATGATTCTACATGCACACTTCCATAGAATGGACTGATTTCTTTCAACTATCATCTTTATAAAAATATTAGTAGACTGAAATTCCACTTTGTATTTCAGCTGCTGTACAGAAGCAAGTAGCATTTCTCAGAAAAGAAACATTTATCTGGCCCCAGTAACCAATAAAAGCTGTATTTTACAGAGGTGAAGCACCAGGTCATGGCCATAGTTATGATTATGCCTAATACATACCTACAAACATGATTCGAGGCACATACTGTCCATCAGGTGATAAGTTCTTATCAGTTGTTTCATGCTGTCAAAGGAAAATCTTTAAATTGGCATAGTTATTAAATTGTCTTAAAACCTCACTAAAGAGTAAAGATCACCCATGTCTTTATCTAATTACTTTCAAATACTACTTAATTTATATCTATATCTAAATTTTTTGTACCATGAGGTTGAGCATGATGAAATCATTCTGGCACATCTCCTGTATTTCTTGACTTCCTGCAAAGACCTTCTTTAATGCTGCAGAAAATGAAATACAATTGTTATTTTAAAGAGAGATAAGATGCAAATTTTTTAGAGTGGATGTCTGACATTTTCTATACTGACATGTTACATCAATTCTTTGCAGTCCATTGAACTGGAAGTTGTTCAAGTGAGAGATGGTTGTTGTAAGGACTTCTTTGCCAGCAGTGATAATATTGCTTAGCATCAATGACAAGATGAGGGAGACTACCTACAATTTAAATAAATCTGTCGCCTTGAAGGGTTTCTTTTAAAATTGATATTGAGGGCATTATTCTCAGTGAATTCTTCAGAGATAAATGTTACACAGCTGTACACCTATATAGCTGTCTTTGATTACATGAGAAAAACAGAACCATATAGAATGTATTTTGTCAGTACTCAAGATAACTTCATGTTTGTTAATGTAATCTACCTTGCACATTTTTAGCTTTGGTTGAACAAGGGAAATATGTATTAGAAGAGGCATCTTATATATTTTGCTTTATTAATTGCTTGAGCTAATATATATTTACATTTAGCAGAATTATGTGTAATTGAGATTTCTTCATAAATGTAAAGGGATTTTGCTTAAAAGAATTTAATTTTGAAAATGAGATCTATTTATACCAGCATATATCTGAAGACATAATTTGTAGATTAAAATCACTTTTAATTCAGTGATTAATAAAATGGTGCTGATAGTCATTAATAATATGCCTGAGTTGTCCCCTGGTGCCTACCAGGCTCATAGCCCCAACTGAGTTTTTAAACATATTATTTTAATAATAAATAAATATAAAGTTGGCATATGGCAAAATAAAGCACCAGCCTACAGCACCATCCTCACTTGCACTCTCCCCTTTAGCAGTAATATCTGATATATTCTAAAATATTCAATTCTCAAAAATAAGATTCTAATTAGAAACTTGCAGTTTCTTCCAACTATTTTTCCTTTATCATATGGAGCAACATGACTTATAGACTGAGTTTCAGTCTTAAATATACTACAATAAAAGAATACAGATGAGTGATATGTGTTTGTAAATGCATTCCCCAGATCTTTACTTTAAATCAAATTGGTTTGACTTACCTTGACAATATTGACAATCCTCCAAATGGTGAATAACCATCAGTGGCTTATTACTTTTCTCAAAAAGAAAATAAGTATTAGGAAACATGCTTTTTCTACCATATGAGATAAATACATTGAATAATACAGCATCTGTTAGTAATAAACTAAAAGCTACTGACAAGCTACAAGTATTCCATTCATAAGAGCAGGAAAAAAAATGAAATATTCTGTTTCCCCCTGAAAGATTTAAAATTATTTTTACCTTTGTTTTGCCTGATAGAGGCCTTCTTCGTATGTTTGTACCCAAGTGATATCATCTCCCCATCCTAGGAGAATAATAATAAGAAAATAAGATCAGCAAGTTAAAATCACATGCAAGCAAGCTAGAATAGATGAAAGAAAAGAAGCTGAAAAACAAGAACAAAGAATACCTAATCAAGAACAAATACTTAGAAACAAGGAAGATCAAGGAAGCACTGGAAATAATAAAGCAGAAAATAACAGCTATAGCCAGGAAAATCAGTAGATATGAAGTATCTACCAAGGCAAATAGGTGGCCGTGGAATGCTACAAGTACATCAGATGGCTGAAGAAGAAAAAATGGCTTTGGAAGAATATCTGAAGGACAATGATGATGATGCACTGAAATTAGTATATCAGAAAGGCTTACTGACCAAACTGGCCTACAAGAAAGACCAAATGAAGAACAGGTATGGGAAGACAAAGCATTACATGGCCAGTACATTAAAAAAATAGCTGGGAAAGCAGATAATAACAAGACCTGACAATGGCTAAGAGCAAGAAAGTTGAAGAAAGAGACTGAGGGACTAATTCTGGCTGCACAAGACCAAGCCTTAAGGACAAATGCATACAAAGTCAAAATTGAGAAGACAGCAACAGATAGTAAGTGCCACCTATGCAAAGAAGCTGAAGAAACAGTGGACCACCTGGTAAGCTGCTGCAAGAAGATTGCACAGACTGATTACAAGCAGCAGCATGACAAAGTAACAACAATGGTGCATTGGAAGATCTGCAAGAAATATCATTTGCCTGTAAGCAAGAACTGATGGGATCATAAAATAAATAAAGTCATGGAAAATGATAAAGTTAAACTGCTCTGGGACTTCAGAATTCAAACAGACAAGCACCTGCAACATAACACCCCGGACTTAACAATTGTCAATAAGAAAGACAAAAAAGTCTGGATAGTGGACGTGGCAGTGCCTGGAGACAGCAGAATAGACAAGAAAAAACTGGAGAAGATAACAAAATACAAAGACCTACAAATAGAAATAGAAAGACTGTGGCAAAGGCAAGCAAAGGTAGTACCAATAGTAATAGGCACCTTGGATGCAATCCCAAAGCACCTGGAGCACCACCTGAACATCATTGGCATTGACAAATTCGCCATTAGTCAATTGCAAAAGGCGGCCTTATTAGGAACTGCTTCCATTCTGTGACGATATCTGTAATACCATCAAACATCCACATGTGCCTATCCCAGGTCCTTGGTAAGGACTCGCTAGATAGACAAAAATGCCAAATCCAGTCTGAACATCTGGCTGATGTTAATAATAATAATAATAATAATAATAATAATAATAATAATAATAATAATAATAATAATAATAATAATAATAATAATAATAATAATAATAAAGTTGGAAGAGACCTAGGAGGTCATCTAGTCCAACCCCCTGCTCAGGCAGGAAACCCTATACCACACAGGAAACATAACAGAAAACCCTGTACCATAACATCTTGAAATGTGTTAAACATAATTTCTTTATACAAAATCTTTATACAAATCACAGATTTTCTATATTAAAACAAATATAAATTACTGTACCTTATATTCATAGCTCATTTCTGTAAGGGCATGTGCACTAAAATGCACCTGTGTGTGCAAAAAGATTGGTACTTTAATTTTTTTAAAAAAAATTGTAGAGTTTGATGGTCAGAAGTATCATCCCACTGTATTCTAGCCCAATATTAGTTACAAAACAGTTTTCAGAAAATCGAGTCACAATTTATTTTATAATTAGCCTGTTTAGAAATTTAGAAACAGAATGAAATCATCATACCTCTAGAGAGGGTTTGGGGTACTCGCTTTTCCTTTTTGATTGCTATTGCAAAATTGGATGAAATGGCAAGTAATATGAAAGATAAGCTCACTGCTGAATACATATTTTCTTCCCTCTTCAAATATTATTAGTATAAATTTAATTCCAACTGTGTTAGGATGTCCCCTTTAGATCTGTACAAATAAAAGAGTAGTATAAACCATAAATGTGATATTGAAATTCAAATTTTAATTAGCAATAATAAACTTTTAACACATTAGTTTGTAAAGAATTATAGCTGAATTGTTAGGTAAAAAATACTCAGCTTCACAAACTTAGGCACATTTCTTGCCTTTAAAGAAGTAACTGTTCAATATTTCTCTTCATAATACTCCTTAAAATGTATGTTTGTATATTACAAACAGAGTTCTTAAGGAACATCATATTATTTTTATATAGTGAATATTTTTGTATAGTGGATGAATTACTGCAATCAATTTAGTCTTTTGAAAACTACTTTGATTAGAGTTCATATATAATAAATAATAGACATGCCTAACAAATATTGTGCAGCAAACTGCTATGAACTATTTCTTCCCATCTCTTTATTTGCTGAGTTGGGTAATGTGAAATAAAATACAAGACTTTGAATTTTGCTCACCAGAGTTGGTTTGTTGTGTTAGTAAAAGTCCTTCCCAAGCAAACAGATGTTTTAAAGTGAATGTGATTTATATTTTTGTGTTCAGCTGACCTGCCCAGCTTCTTAATCTGGATTTACACAATGTGTTCACTTGCAAATGAGATAGTAATGAGCAATCCTGCCCCTCCTTCCTTTCGTTCAGTATCCCAATCTTGCAAGTTCACATTTTGGCGTATTGAATAGTTGGATTTCTTGTTCCATTTTTGCTTGTATCAAGTATCATTACATTGGAACTGGGAAAAAGTAGTGCTTTGTATGCCTGTGACTTTTCCTCACAAATGGCTATGGTCTGGCTCAAGTTCAGTGAAATAAGAAGCCAGCAATGAAAGTTGGAACTGTAGGTACTATTGTTTCCACTGAATGACTGAGTTCAATAGTACTCTGAGATCAGGGATGAAACTAATAGGAAGATACAAGAGTTACTTTGTGCAAAAGAATGTAATTAAGAAATCAGGTGGGGGAGTTATAAAATGTAGTTCTCAGGAAGAATAGGTTATAAGCTTTTAAAAACCAGATAATTAAAAAAAAGAAGGGTGATGAAGATATAAGTTGCTTGAGTACATATTTTTTCATAAATTTCCCCTATTTTGTTATTCTATTTTCACAATGCAGTTAACTTTAATTAAACATATACCTTACATCTGTTGTTTGAGAAGCCATTGGAAATTTTATCTTAGGCTGAGATCCAAAAGCATTGAGAACTCAATACGGTAAGTACTGAGAATTCTTGGAATTGTAGTCCCATAATTTCTGTAGGCTGTAGTTGCAGTAGTTGCAGTAGTATTTTATGACCTGTTTTCTCCACAATTTTTTGTGATTTTCAAAATATGCCTATGAAAATGACTTTAAGGAATGAATACAGGATCGAGAGAGTAGCATTGAATGGCAGTTTGCTTCTAAACCCCTTCATTGCATGGGACCAGATTATCTTAGGCACTGTCTCACTCCAGTGGGATTGGCTGCCTCACTTGCATTGCAGATGAGGCTTTCTTTGGGCCCCCTTGGCCAAAGAATTTCAGCTGTTTGGTAAAGGAGAAACGCCTTCTCTGCCATGCCCCTACACTTTGGAACATTTTGCCTCCTGACTGAGATCTGCTTCCACCCTTCTGGTCTTTCAGAAAAGCCTTAAAATCTTATTCTGCTGGCTGGCTTGGGTCTCTTATGTGGGCATGCTATGATGGAAATGGTTGACTGTGAGAGACAAAAGTCCATATTCTTGGTTTTAATCTTTTATTTAAACCCCCATGCTTTCCAGGGTCTGCCACTTGAACAGATCCTTTCTGAGGCTAGGAAAAACCAAAAGGAGCAAAATCCAACTGTGATTGGGGAAAAAAGGTCTTTTCACTCACACACAGAGACATACACTCATTTCTTTCACTCCCCTGGGCTTTAAAGTTAAAATTTAGAGGTACTCACATAACCTTCTTTCCAAACCAGCCCTTGAGCTCAAACCCAAAACTCCCTTTAGTACCCTGGCTCCAAATGGGCAGAGCTTGGGAAACCCATCCACAGACATAAGGGGTCGGCTGCCAGCAAGATGTGGCTTACCAGTCTCAGTCCATTGGAGAGGTTAGCTTGGAGTCCCATCTGGAGTGCCAAAATTGTAGGAAGAAAAGTCTTCATCATGGTTCCCTCCAAGCTGGGGATAAACAACATGGTGACTGCTTTAGGAAGAAGATTACAGTTTATTGCAGAGGAAAGCCAGACAGAAAGATGGATGCAGCAGAAAGAAGACTGAACACATGCAGGGAATGGGTTTTATATCCCATGGAGTCTTTTGTTTGGAGTTATTTCCTGTGCCAGGCTTCGCATTTCCTGTGTCACATATTCTGACCTGAGTCTGGGTGTGTCTTTCTGATATTCTTGATGGTTGTGTGGGTGTTTCTTTCTGGTATTATTGATGGTTGTGGGTCAATCCTAGTATGTCCAAAGGTCATATCCTGCTTCCCTATGGCTGGGGTATGTAGATTTTATGTCTTTTGTCTTCCTAAACTTCTAGCTCCAATCTTCCTGATGATTTACATTTGCATGTCTATAGAACTGGTTTTCTGCTTGGGGGAAGGAGACCTGGGACTATTAAGAAAACTGGGCATGCTTTCCTGGTTCTTCAATATCTTTTTAGGAAATATATTTTTCTGCCCTTTTAATATTTCCTTCTCTGGGGAGCTGACTTCCCACACCAGGCTCCTTGGAGGGTAGAGGTGAGCCGATTGACAGGCCGACAGTGAGCTTTCCCCTCCGCGGAAGCCCTTTTGGGGGGCGTTTTTGGAGGGTGGAGGAACCCGACAACACTGCTGGAAGATGGAGGCGGGGCAAGCTGGATGGTGAGGCACTCGTGGCATCCGAGGCCTAAGACAACCGGGGCTTGCGGCCTTGAGGCTGCGCCCATGGCTCGAGGCGCCATGCAAGGAGCTGGACGGCAGATGGCTTCCCTCTTCTGTGGGGGCCTTACAGAGCTTTTTTGCTGGTGCCCGATGTCTGTGGCACCGGAGGCTGCGGTGGCCCCTTGGGGACCATATTGAAGAACAGAAGTGAGCCTCCTCCATCTTCCATGATGACATCTGTGCCCTGTGGCTTACCACAGCCCATCTTTGGTTGCGATTTATATTTGGGAGATGGAGATGTATGACTGGCCCAGACTTTGTTGCCACCATTTGACATCTTGGCGGCTTTGGAGATGTTGGCGGTGGGGCTCAGCGATGTTGGGCAGCAGGGGGGCTGGCTGTTGTTGGCCGGGCCTGTAACCTGAACTTGAGATCTGTTTATTCCTGCCCATTGCCGGAGTTGTTGATGCCCTTACCGATAAACTGACTTGCTACCTTTACCTCACCCAGTCATCGGACTTCTTCCTTCTCTGCGACCTGCCCGGAGCTGGATAGTGGTTCTCCCTGAAATTGGAAGATCATGGTCGCTGTGAAAGGGCGACCATGTTTGGGAGTCATTGTCCAGCTTTGTGGATTTATTGCTAATATTCATTTTCATCTGTCCTTGCAGATCCATTCCTTCCTGCTTTTTATTTCTATCGATGTCCTATTCCATGGGTAAACTGTTTGCCTTGAGGGAGTCCCCCCTCTCCCTGGTGTGGCCCTCTAATCTATGCTGCCGGTTCCTTAATAACAGGTATTGGGACCCCGAGAGGTGGCATGGCACGAAAAGGAGGCTTTGGGGTTTTCTTTTTAAACTTTTTAATGGGTTAGGGAGGAGGCAAGAATGTAAGGCCCGGCAGAAAGATGGGGGGGTTCCGCCAGACCTACTTCAGTCCAGGTTGGTTGATGGTCGCGGTGGTAAGGGGGCCGGGGGGGTCATGGAGCCCGAGGGGTTGGGGTGGGGATTGCAATACCCATGGTGATTGGGAATGGCAGCAGATGGATGAACAGAGGGCCATATCAGAATCTGGGATCGCGCCCCCGCTGTCTTCGAGCGGTGGTGTGCTCCGACCCACTGGTTTCATCCTGCCTTCCCAGGGGTGGGGGAGGGCAGATACCTGAGCTCAGGCTGATCTATTTGATTGCCAGGTCTGTGGTGAATAAAGCTCCCCTCATCCGGGATCTGATCGAGGAGGAAGGCGCAGACCTTGCATGCATTATGGAAACTTGGTTGGGCCCAGAGGAAGGAGTCCCTCTGATTGAATTATGCCCACCAGGTTTCCATGTGCTGCATCAGCCTCGGGCTCAAGGTAGGGGTGGTGGGGTGGCAGTTGTCATTAAGGAGTCCCTTTGTCTGAGGGAGGCCACTGCCCCTCAGATAGATGGATGTGAGTCCCTCCTCCTGATGTGGGGCCCTGGAGGTCAGTTGGCCTGTTGCTTGTGTACCTTTCTCCCAGCTATGTGGCATCAGCCCTGCCTGGGCTACGCGATGCTCTCTCGGGGTTGGCGATTGAGTTTCCCAGACTTATGGTTCTGGGGGATTTCAACTTGCCCTCCCTGGGGGGGATGTCAGGGGTGGCCCGAGAGTTCATGGCTTCCATGATGACCATGGACCTGACCCAGATTATTCAGGGTCTGACCCATGAGGGGGGAAACACACCTGATTTTATTTTTATCTCCGGGCAGTGGCTTAATGATCTGGGTGGGGTTTTTCCAACTAATCAACCCCTTTCATGGACAGATCACTATCTCCTATGACTGGGCCTCCATTACGCCACCTCCCGCTGCTGGGAGGCGGAACCGACCAGGTGGTTCTGCCCCAGGCACCTGATGGATCTGGAAAGGTTTCAGACAGTGCTTGGATTTATTCCTGCCTCCCTTTCCCACAGCCTGGTTGAGACTTTGGTTGACGCCTGGCAACGGGCAGCTTCTGAAGCTCTTGACCGTGTTGTGCCTTTGCGGCCTCTGACCCGGCGCAGGTCCCGGTTGGCTCCTAGGTTTTCCATGGACCTACGGGAGATGAAGCACCAGAGGAGGGGCCAAGAGAGCATTTGGAGATCCAATCAGTCCGAATCTGACCGAACACAGTTAAGATCTTTTACCAGATCTTACCTTGTGGCAATGGAGGTGGCGAAGCGTGCCAACTTCGCCACCCTCATTGCATCTGCAGATAATCGCCCAGCTGCTCTGTTTAGGGTGACCCATTCCCTTTTAAATCAGGGGACAGGGGATGATCCCTTGTGGAGACACACCGAGGAGTTTGATCAGCATCTGCTGGACAAAATCGCTCAGATCCGGACTGGTCTGGACTCTGACTGAGCAGTATCTGACGAGGGGGAAGCAATGGGTCTGGCCAACATTATTTGGGAGAAATTTGACCCTGTGACTCTGGATGAAGTGGACAGGATCATGGGTAGATTAAGTGCCACCATGTGTTTGTTGGACCTGTGTCCCTCCTGGCTGGTTTATGCGGCTCGGGAGGTCACACGAGGCTGGCTCCAGGCAGTGAGTAATGCTTCTTTCAGTGAGGGATGCTTCTCTGCTGCCTTGAAGGAGGCGGTGGTGAGGCCCCTGCTCAAGAAATCTGCCTTGGATCCAGCTATTTTAAATAATTTTTGTCCTGTCTCCAACCTTCACTTTCTTGTGAAGGTTGTTAAGAGTCTGGTGGCACGGCAGCTCCCTTTGGTCCTGGAGGAAACTGAGTATCTGGATCCGTACCAATCAGGTTTCAGGCCCGGGAACAGCACGAAGACGGCATTGGTCACACTGGTGGATGATCTCTGGCGGGCTCAGGATAGGGGTTATTCCTCTGTCCTGGTCCTATTAGATCTCTCAGCGGCTTTTGATACCTTCGACCATGGTATCTTGCTGAGATGTCTCCGGGGGTTAGGAGTGGGAGGCACCGTTTTACGGTGGTTCTCCTCCTACCTCTTGGGCCGTTTGCAGATGGTGTTGGCAGGAGGGCAGAAGTCAACTCCAAGGCCCCTTGATTGTGGGGTGCCCCAGGGGTCAGTTCACTCTCCCCTCCTGCTCAACATCTATATGAAGCCACTGGGTGAGATCATCCGTGGTTTCAGGGTGAGGTATCATCAATATGCTGATGATACCCAGCTTTTTATCTCCACCCCGAACCAACCCAGTGATGCCCTCGATATGATGTCCCGTTGTCTGGAAGTGGTACGAATCTGGATGGGGAAGAACAGGCTCCAACTCAACCCAGCCAAGACTGAGTGGCTTTACGTACCGGCATCTCGTACAGTTCAGGATATTCCACCTTTGGCTATGGGGGAAGAGGTGTTACCTCCCATTGATAGGGCGTGCAACCTAGGCATCCTCCTGGATGCACGACTCAGTTTAGAAAATCATATAGGGGTCGTGGCCAGGGGGACATTTGCCCAGGTTCACCTGGTGCGCCAGTTGCGCCCCTATCTGGACAGAGATGCTTTACATATGGTCACTCATGCGTTCGTTACCTCCCGTGTTGATTACTGCAATGCTGTCTACATAGGGCTGCCCTTGAAGATCACCCGAAGACTTCAGCTGGTGCAGAATGCGGCCATGTGGGTTGTGATGGGAGCATCCCGATACTCACACCCCTCCTGTGTGAGCTGCATTGATTACCAGTTGCTCTCCAGGTGAGATTTAAGGTGCTGGTTCTTACCTATAAAGCCCTTCATGGCTTAGGCCCGGGATACTTGCAGGACCATCTGCTGCCAGGAACGACTTCCCATCGCCCTGTGTGCTCATGCAGAGGGGGCCTCCTCAGGGTGCCGTTGGGCAGAAAATGTCAGCTGGCGACCCCCAGGGGAAGGGCCTTCTCTGTGGGGGCACCTGCCCTGTGGAATCAGCTCCCCTTGGAGCTCCGGATGGCCCCTGATCTCCAGTCCTTCTGTCATGACCTTAAGACACTTCTTTTCCAACAGGCCGACCTGGACTGATGATAAGAGGTTTTAATATGGTTTTATTATTTTATTGGTTTTAGTTGGGGCTAGGTATAGTTTAATTTTTTCTTAATATTTGTATCTTATTTGTATTTTATTGTTGTTAGCTGCCCTGAGTCCTTCGGGAGATAGGGTGGCATATAAGTCCCAATAAAATAAAATAAATAAAATAAAAATAAAATACAGAGAGCCACAAACATTTGCAAGGATTACAGTAATAATTATAATTGAATAGCATATTGTGATTATTTTTTAGTATTTTGATTAATTTTCTTCTCCAAATTATGTTTGTTGTGTTGTACCAGAAAGAAAAGATTTTTTTGGCATTATTCTTCAACTTGAATTATGTTGAAAAGTTGTGGTTTCCAATATATTGTTCATTTTTGAATTTCTAATTGTAGCATGAAAACTAGAAGAGTGACTCACGACAGTTTCTGGCATACCATCAATGCATGAAACTAGGCACTATAAGAATCTGCTACTTTACACTGTGGTTAAATCATAAAGGCTGAACTTACCCAATCTGCTCAAATCTTGATTTCAATTGATAATATTTTAGTTAGCAAATTGTTTAAATCCAGATAACATTGTTGATAATATTGTCACATATAATTGTTCCAATAATTTGTAAAGAGTCTGCTCCAATGCTATTAAGAATCCTGCACTTCAAAAATTGAGTGGTGTGCCACTAAATCCAAGATTTTTATTTGCTTATTTGAGATTGGGGTATTGGTGTTCATAGGAAAACATATAAAAAATTAAGATGGCAACCACAACCGTACTACCAAAGTCTCCAGTTTTTATATGTGATGCAACACACATAAAAAGGGATTGGGACTTAGCATAATTGCATTTTTTTAAACATGTCTTTTTGGTTATCTCTGGATTTCATTTGAAGTGAGGTATTTTAAATTAAGTAATTAAAAACAAGGATTGGTAGATAATTGAGATCCTCTTCTGGAGGAATAGACATATTTGAAATAATATGAGAATATAGTTTTAATGAAAACTAACTATAGTTAGTTTGCACTGATGGAAAGAATCCTAGTGGACTTTAAAGTCAGATTGTAGGCGATTAATCTATGCAGAAATGTCACCGATTTCAGATTTCTATCTGCTATGAGAAATAAAATGTGATTTAATTTTCCACTATTGAAATGGACCTAAGGACATAGTGGCAGCTGTGAAATGTATCAATCAGACCTTTTCCTGTTCTGTGATACTTAATATAGAGCTTTTAAAAAAACTCTGAAGGGAAATATCATAACATCACATCCTCCCATCTATTTTCTTCTTGCTTTAGCCTAATTCAATATAATTATTTTCTCCATTGTTCTGTGTGCTTTGAACTCATGAGCTCAGTAATTGGGAATGTATGGGAAATTCTGAAATAACTCTTGTTGTGATAGTTGAATTTGGTTCCTTTGAATGGAAAATATTGATTTGATGATGAAAAATACTGACTTACAATCCTCAGTGCATTGCCCCATTGCTCCCTTTTTCTAAAAAAGCAAAAAACAAAACTGGATTTGTAGTTAGTTTTTTAAAATATGCAAAGGACCTTATGAAGAAAAGCTTCAAATATGAGGGAAAAAAATGAGCAAAGTGTTACCACTCAGGAATATTTTAAGCTTTTTTTTAAACCTGACTTTTATTTTTATTTGATATTATAGAAGGCTTTATCAGTATTCTTGCTATTCTGTATAGTTCCCATCATGCTTTAATAATCAATATTCACTGGATGGATTACAACATTATTTAAGAGCTATAAACAAGCAAGGGGAAAAAATAGCATAAACTATTTGATATGAAATCTAGAAAGACTTCTAGAAAGTACACTATAAATGAACGTTTCTGTGAATTTCCTATAAGCATAATTTTTTTAAAAAATACAGCAATCTGCAGATAGTTAAATTTTCTAGAACTCAACATAAGGATGTTTTATTTTGAAAATGCTTAGTTATATCAGTTTCAATACTATGAAACTGGAAAAACCTAGATATAATAGTATATATGAGTACATGAGTCATTCTAAAATTACATTAACTCTTATGTTTACTCTTTTAAGTTTTAATGCTATACGACTGCCAAAGGGAAAATTGATTGGAAATAAAGCAAAACCGTAATGTTTATTTCAGGCCTAAGGTGTGAATAGATCCAGGTAACACAATTGATATTTTTATTCACATCATGACTTTCCTATTTGTAAATCTTACAAAAGTCAGATTATTAAAATTACATTGACCTACTTTTCATCCTTCAACAGTTTGTTGATAAATTTTGTGTCTATAGTATACAATAGCCAATGTTTTATAATTTATAATGGTCTTTATCTACTTGCAGTATAAAAGATGGTGCCATCATAAATACATTTTGCTAATGTATTTGTATTTTTTTTATTTAAAAAAATGGCTCCACTAATGGAAAATTTTATTTCTCAGAACTTGTTCTACACCCATGCAAATAATTCTATGAATGGTTTTGCCAAAAGTTTGTCAAAGCCATAGAGCAGCCATAGCTGCTCAAACATTTAGTGCAACTACTTCAAGATCTTCTAAGCACATTTACATGGAAGAAAATATGGGTAGGATACTGGCACAAATAGCCAGAAGCTCTAGAAATGGCTTCAAAGGCTGTCATGTAGAGCATGTGAGCAGTATTGATTTTTTTGCAGCTTCAAGGAATCAGTCTAGAATAGGAGTGTCAAAGTGCCAGCCCATGGGCCGGTTGCATCATATGGAGACTGCACCTACCCCAGCAATGCAAGAAAAGTCACGATATGTCACATGATGCAGTGAGTTTGACACCCATGGTCTAGTATGAACTCACAAAAAGTGAACAAGTATGTCTTTTTGAATAAGTTGCAGAAAACCTAATTGCTCTTATATATTTCATATTTTATTCTGGATATTTCTATTCAGTGGAACATCTGAGTCAGATAACAATAAAACTGATTAAACTTTATAAAAATAGTTAAAATTCACTATTAATAAATTAAGATGAAGAAATCTCAAAATCTGGGGTAACCAAACTACCAAAGAGGTGCCTGTGTAATGAAAAGCACAACACATACATACCTTGGTCATGTGTAGGGTCAGAAATAGAATCTTGAAAAATATGAGAACCATTACATAAACAGACAGAGCTGAAACATTTGAAAGAGATTCAAACAGACTCTGCCCTGATGCATTGCAGTAGAAGGGAGAGGGAAGGTAAAGTATAATCAGGTTTTTAAGTCTGATGCCACTCCTAATATGTAGGAAACCAGGTGCACAGGAAGACTAGAACTATACTTTGGAGATGGGATATATTGTATTAACAGAATCGTACTACAGGAATAAATTTAACTGATATCCGTAGGGTGTTTTTACCAGATATTTTCACATGAAGAAGTTGAAGAAGTTTTCTGGGATCTAAATATATCTTTAGATTTAATTATGTGTACTTAATTAGCTTATGAGTTAACCATTTTTTTATAAAAGGGGAGCAGAGTGATATTTTCAGTTCTAAACAATAGAAAAGGATAACTGAGTTTCTGATTAACAGCAGTATTAACTCTATTTGTTCTATAATCCTGAAATAAGTTTGTAATTATATGTTTTATAATAAGAAGAATCTCTCCAGCAAATAGCCATATAGTATTTATACATTATTAAGGCAACTAATTTTAATTGCCCAGTTACAGGAAATACATAGCAGATGTTTCTGTTGAGGAAGTCAAATATGTCTACAGACTTCAGGAAGTATAAAGCAGTAGAGAAGAAGAGATAATTGAGAGATTATTGTCTTTCATTGCTACTGATCACAAAGAGTTCAAAAATAAAACATCAGTATCAGAACTGAGATTTGGCATGAGATATCTTGTAAGTGCCCAAACCATCACTGTAGATGGTATGTGAAACTGTTGAACAGGAACAAATATTTTCTAAAATAGTTAACAGGAAATGTTTTACATTTTTAATCTGCAGCTAATGGTTTTCTTCTGCTAATCTATCTTCTTAAAGAAAGAATGTATGTATGAATATATGTATCCATGAAGGAATAATAAGCATAGATGACATAGATGACATTTTAGGCGTAGAGCAGAAAAAAATTACTGGAATCTTCTTTATGAAAGTGGTATAACTGGAAATTTAGGAGGAAATCTTACACCATATTAATATCAGAATTGTGTTGTACATACTTGTTGCAAACGCTTGATATAAAGATCTTCATTTTAAACAGTAAAAAACCAAAAACTTAAAAGTCTTCACTGTCCTGTTTTCCCTTGTCAAAATGCATTTTTGATTCAAAAAGGATCTCATCACACTTTGACAGAGTGCAAGCAATGAAATTCTCTACAATATTTTATGGAAGTCAAAGCTGGACTTTAAAGAAGCAGTATAGATAGATGGACACTTTTGAAATTTGGTATTAAAGAAAAGTCCTAAGAATATCATGGGAAGCTGAGAAAACTACATTATCAAACAAATCAACCCAAAATTCTCATTTAAGGTACAAATGATCAGGCTCAAATTATCCTACTTTGGACACATTAAAGCAAAGGTCCAACTCTCTGCAAAATGTTGTAATACTGAGAAAAGTAGAAGGAAAGAGAAGAAAAAGACAACAAGCAGAAAGGTGGATGGACTTATTCATAGTGACAGTGGAGTGGAGCAATTATAGGTAATGTCTAATGGCATTTTATTTTATTTTTGGTACTTTCTAAAGTATCAAAATACTTTAGTATCAAAGTATCAAAATACAAGATACTATATGTAAGAGAACACTACATATCTACAAAAATGCACATGATCAAAGATAAAATCTCTCCAGAATGTATATAGGTCAATATAAAAGAGAAAAAAGTGACATTGCAATAAGTGTACATTACAGGCCACCCAACCAATTAGAAGAAATAGATAGACTCTTGCCAACCAGTTAACAAATGTTTGTAGTAAGCATACCACAGTAGTAATGGGAAACTTCAACTATCCAGATATCAACTGGGAGATAAATTCTGCAGTGAGTGGGAGGTCAAACAGATTCCTAACCATCCTTGCCAACAACTATGTCACCAAAAGATGGAGATGGGAACTAAATGTAAAGCTATACTGGACTTAATCCTTACTAATAGAGAAGAAGTGATAGAGGGAGTTGAAATTGCTAGAATTTTGGGTGAAAGTGACCACGTCATACTGGAATTTAATATAATGCAAACATTGGCAATAGAAAACAATCCAACCAGTGTCTTAAACTTCAGAAGAGTTGACTTTAACAAATTCAGAGAGAACCTAGGAAAGATCCCATGGATGAAAATCCTAAAGGAGAAAACAACCTAAGAAGCATGGGAAACTCTGAAAATTGCAATCATCAAAGCCTATATCAGCACAATACCACTGAAAAAGAAAAACAAGAAATTCCAGAAAAAAACAGCATTGCTGCACAAAGATCTCTCTGACAAACTGAAAGAGAAAAAAGACAAATACAAAAAATGGAAAGAGGGGCATAACTAAGGCCGATTATCAGCAGAGAGCAAAGACGAAGTCAGGAAAGCAAAGGCTCAGAATGAATGAAGACTTGCAACAGAAATCAAGGATAATAAAAAAAGTTTCTTCCAACATATTAACAAGAAAAAAGTCAAGGAAACTGACTAAAGAGAGAAGATAGCAAGGAAATAACAGACAACGGGAGGAAAGCAGAACTGCTTAACTCATACTTTGCATCATCTTCACACAAAAAGAAACTATAGAAACTATATACCAAAAAAACCCACTGCAAAAGACAAACTAAAAACAAAAATTAAAATAAACAAGAAAATGGTAAGAGAACACCTATCCAACCTTGACGAGTATAAATCACTGGGACCTGACAGATTACACCCCAGAGTTCTGAAGGAGCTGGCAGATGTCATCTCAGAACCATTGTACCACATCTTTCATAAATCTTGGAGCACCAGGGAAGAACCTGAGGATTGGAAAAGGGCTGATGTGTTTCCCATCTTCAAGAAAGGGGGGGGGGGGAACAGTCCCAGGAAACTACAGACCAATCAATTTAACATCAATACCTGGGAAAACCCTAGAAAAGATAATCAAAAAACAGATCTGTGAACAACTAGAAGCAAACAAAGTTAAAACTAGTAGCCAGCATGGGTTTGTTAAAAACAGATCATGCCAAACCAATCTTATTTTGTTCTTCAAAAAGTGACTAAACTAGTAGACCAGTGAAATGCTGTGGACGTAGTATACTTAGATTTCAATAAGATGTTTGATAAAGTAGACCACAACCTATTCCTTGGTAAGCTAGAAAAAAGTGGAATAGACAACATCACCACCAGATGGATCTGTAGCTGGCTGGCAAATTGTGCTCAATGAGTAATCCTCAATGGCACCACATTCACATGGAAAAAAGTAAGCTGCAGGATACCACAAGGTTCTGTCTTAGGCCCAGTACTTTTCAATATTTTCATAAATGTCTCAGATGAGGGAATTGAAGGGAAACTCATCAAATTTCCAGATGACACCAAACTGACAGGAGTAGCCAACACCACAGAAGACAAACTCAGGATACAAAAAGATCTTGACAAACTTGAACAATGGGCCTTATCCAACAAAATGAGTTTCAATGTGGAGAAAAGCAAAGTTTTACATTTAGGCAGGAAAAATCAAAGGTACAAGTACAGACTGGGTGAGATCTGGCTCAAAAACAGTAACTATGAGAGAGACCTTGTGGATGATCAGCAGTCTGCAGCAGCAACCAAAAAAGTTAATACAATCCTGGGTTGTATAAACAGAAGCATAGAATCAAGATCACGCAATGTATTAGTGCCACTTTATAAAACCCTAGTAAGACCACACCTGGAATACTGCAGCCAATTTTGGTCACCATATCACAAAAAAGAGTTTGGAAAAAATTCAGAGAAGAGGAACCAAGGTGATGAAAGGCCTGGAGACTAAAACTTACAAAGTATGGCTGTGGGCTAGGCTAAAGAAAAGAAGAAATAAGAGAGACATGATAGCAGTATTCCAGTATTTGAGGGGCTGCCACAAAGAAGAGGGGGTCATGTTATTCACCAAAGCACAGAGGGAAGGATAAGAAACAATGGCTGGAAACTGATCAAAGAGAAAAGCAACCTGGAATTAAGGAGAAACTTCCTGACAGTGAGGACAATTAACCAGTAGAAGAGTTTGTCTCTAGAAATCATGGGCGCTCCATCACTGGAGATTTTTAAGAAGAGACTAGACAGTCACTTGTCTGAGATGGTATAGGTTCTCCTGCTTGAGCAGGGGGCTGGACTAGAAGACCTCCAAGGTCCCTTTCAACTCTATTCTATTCTATTCTATTCTATTCTATTCTATTCTATTCTATTCTATTCTATTCTATTCTGTTCTGTTCTGTTCTGTTCTGTTCTGTTCCATTCTAAAAATAATCTATAACCAAAAGACTTGGGTAACTTATTCTACAACATAGAAGCTGCTCTTCAAGGCTACTGATTCCAATAGAGATCTTCTAAGAAGCATCTTTCTAAGCTTTTTTGTGGTGGTGGAATGCAACTCCATAATGGAGCCAGTTTGAAGAATGGTGACAGAAACTAGCAGCTATAATGTCAGCAATGATGTCTGCTTCTATGAACATTATTTCCAAAAGAGGATGAAGAAGAAATGACCATTGTTAAAAAGAATACCTTGGAGGATTGGCAGGATAAAGAGCAAGAAATTGCTGACATATAGAAAAATAAAAAAAATAGATTATCAGATAAAGATGAGTTTAAAAAATGGTAATACAAAGGATGTCAAGAGAATGACCTTAGTAATTACTACATACTGGATATACAGAAGAGATCTGCTAAAAACTCTCAAAGAAGCTTTTGTAATGAGAAAAAGAAACATTGAAAGAACAAGTCCTATGACATTATCCAATATTATTTGTTAAAAGCAAAATGAAGGAGTACAAAATTAGTTTGTTTAATCAAGGTTAAAATAAGATATGGTTCTATAGAACTCTGGGAATGGCTTATGGACTTTTTGTTGACACTCAGATTAAAATGTTATGTGTGTGTGTGTGTGTGTGTGTGTACATGTGGATTATGGGAGAAAGAGATATCTTATAGAGGATGAAGTAAATGTGTACTTATAAAGGAGAATATTTGTAGCTCAGTCTTATATCAAGAACATCTCAAGCCAAAAACAGACTACTACAAGCACATAGAATTGGCATAGCACACAAACTAACTAAAGCTCTCCAAAATTTCCTAAGTAAAACAAAACACCCAGTAGCCCCAGAAGAAGTGTGGGGAGTCATCTACAGCACATAATGCAATGACTACATAAGACAAACAGGCAGAAGAATGGCAGAATGCATCAATGAACACTAATTAGCAATCAGAAGAAATGATGAAAATTCTTTAATTTCACAAAACATGGACACACTTAACCATAGTTTCGATTGGGAAACTGTGACCATCCTATACCAAGCCAAGTCCAAAAATGCTAGGGAATTTGTAGAAGCCTGGCACTCTGACAAATTAGCCATCAACAGACACATAGTCAATAATATCTACACTGTGCAAAAAGAGAACAAAAAGAACAAACACTTTCCCACCAGCAACCAGCATCCAGATAAGCATAGATTAACTCCAAGATTAATCAAGAATTGCCAAACAAGCTAACAGCAAACAGCCCAACCAAAGAACCTGTAAGACTGTACCTACCAAGGCTGACTAGAATACAAACTGAGAGAAAACCCCACTCCTTACTAGCAGTGATGATGTTCCCTAGCTTGGAGAATAAAACATATGCAAGAAAACATCCAAGCTCAGAGATCATGAAAGACCCCTAAATTTGCACTTGTGATAAAGATTGAAAGTCATTTCTTTCATTTCTCTTTTTTATTTTTACATCTTTTCTCAGTGCTATTTTCTTTTATGTTTCTTTTCTTTCTCAGTTTAGTTTGTATTATCTTTTATTTTTTTAAAAAATAAGATTAATATTTTTTTAAAAAAATGAATGAAATATTCAGTTCTTGCCCAAGCCTAGCACTAATATAATCAATAGTTTTATTCATAGGTAGGTCATACAAACGGTTTCTGCATATAACTGATTACATGTTATATACTATATGTTGTGTACTGGGTTCGTTTCGCAGGAATGAAGACGAGGTGAGTGAGTTCAGTAAAGAGCATGGTTTATTGCTTGCAGGATCTGAACTAGTGAACAGGGCTGCAGCTGCAGCAATTTATACCTTGGCCCCTAGGTGGTGGCCAATAGGTTTGAAGCAACTCATTGCTGCCTAGGGGCAACCAATAGCAGTGCTGGCAGGGCTTTTTTTCTAAAAAAAGGTGCCGGAACTCTCATCTTGTTAATTTTTTATTTATATAATTTTATTTATATATTTATTTATATAATTAAACAATTATATATTCAATTCTTAACATACATTTAATTTATTGTATTTAAGGCAAATGTTCATAGAAAATTCCAAACTTTTGTCCAATTCTCATCTGGCAAATCTTCCTGACTCTTTTCCTTGCTCTTAGTATCTATGGCCGAATGTTGTCCTCTGAGTAACCACAGATCAATGTACTTTGAAGGATCAAAAAGTCTCAGAGGTGGTCCGACAAGTTTGATGAACAAAAGTGCTGAAATTGTCTTAGTCTTTAATGAAGCTCTTGTTGGGGTGGCAATTAGATTCCTCTGTGAAAGCCCATGTTCACATTCACTTGAAGAAATAGGAAAGGTATTCAGAGTCCATAACAAATGCAACAGTTTTTTTGGATATGTCTTTCCGAGAATGTATTCGTGGAATCCACGAATCATTTCTCTTTCATTTAATTGCAGTCTGATTGATAAGTTTTTATTTCCACTTCTCCAAATGTCAGTTGAGTATTAACATCTTCAGGCCAATGTTTTTGATCAAGTACGCAAGACCAATACGCCAACTCATCGTCTTTGCTATCAAGTAATCTTTTTTCAATTGACTCTTTTAATTTTGTATAAAATATACTTGGGTCAATGGGAAGATCCTTTTTTGAATCTCTTTTGTGAAGTAAAACTCCACAAAAGTGAAGATCACTTACAGCAGCAACAGCACATTTATAATAGGGCCCAAAGTTCTGTCTTCTTTTTCAAAAACCTGTACCAGTATTTTTATTTTCTTATTTGCTTTATACAAGTCGATGTTGTGGTCCAGTAGATCCAAACTTAAATCTGACAATTCTTGGAGAGCATCACACATCAATCCTAGGTCCAATAAAAATTCTGTAGATGTTATTTTTCTTTTCAAGCCATCATAAGTGCATTTATCATTTTTATCTCTTGTAGGATCATGCATTGCTTGTTCAAAATGATACACAAGGGATTCAAAATTATTCCATACAGCCAAAACTGTATGCAAACTCGATGACACCCATCAGGTACTTAAAATTCTTCCAATTTTCAGCAGCTCAGTCCCCAGTAATTCTGCACATGAGTGCAACTCTCTGCTATTCTTTGGTAAGCATGGTATATCACATACAGTTTATCAATAAATGATTGGGATCTATTTATTCCTGAGGTTTCCTTGGCAGCATCACCTACTGATAATTTTAGTCTATGATTAGCACAATGCCAAACTATAAGAGAAGGAAAACGTTCTGACAGCAATTTTTTCACTCTACTTTTACATCCCATCATCACAGCGGTGCCATCGCATGCCAGAGAAATCAAATATTTTTTTCAAATAATCTTCTGTCATCCCATAAGAGTAAAGACATTGGAGTAAGGAATCAAATATTCCTTCTGCTGTTACTTTTTCAAGTTCTACCAAGTCAAAAAACAAATTTACTGGTGAATTCATTCCCATACCTTCGATACAGCATTAAACAAATACTATGAGGGTTGCTTTTTTTGCTTATTGTGGTTGATTCATCAACTCTCAATAAAATTTTATTATTGGATCAAACAATTTCTTTAACCACTGTTTTCCTCATTTCTTCACTTATATGATTAACAATATATAATCTTAAAGGGCTTGCCATTGTGATAGAAGATTCCTACCACTGCTCCAGGGTTTGGCTAACTTAAATGTGCATAGCATAATTAGATTTATTATTGCTGCTAAAGCTATGGATTACAGATTCACATTTCCCATGGATTGTCTTCTGTCTATGGGAGGGAAGCTTGGTAGATTCTAAATTTCATAATTTTAGTTATTCCTTTGTGGCAGGGTATATATGAGAAGAAGCTGCAAAGGTCTTTAAAAACATGTTTCTCACATATTTATATTTTTGAATCATAGATATTAAATCTTTTTTCTTTCCAATGATCCAAACTAATGCTTTAGAAATATAATTTCCAGTTTTAGCTACAGTAAACAAGCAAATTACACTAAAGCTAAATTTAATGTTACTTGTTAAAGATATTTACTATATTTCAGAATTAGTATTCTTTCAATCACAATCTTATTCCTATTCAATTTGGCTGATTTTAAAATGTGATGTAAAATCATAAGCACATAAAGAGAAAATAGTAGAAACAGCTGCAAATTAACTCAACAGTTCTATGCTTAGCAACATTTTCATTTAATCAAAGTCCTTGCTCTTTCCAAATTTATTTCAGGGTTTACTTTCTATATACACAACAATGGGAAATGAGTTTCTGGGCTGGTTTAAATTTTTTACACATTCCAAAAATTTCAGGTAATGTATCTGTTCCATATAAATATAAAAGCATGATAGGCTCTGTATTTGTACAATGGCCGATTATCGCAGTGTGCAGAAACCTGGATAACTACAAACAGAAGTTGCAAGCCCTCTCCTTGACTTCAGAGTCATCCTGGTGAGATAGTCAGCATATAAATTTAATAAATAACATTTCCCCCCCCAAATGCCCCTATCAGGAATTGAATTTGAATGAAGTTTCAGAAAAGCAAATGTTCTGTGCTGGTGGTACTAAGCTCCCAAACAAAAGCATTTCATTATAGCATGTGGTTAGCAGTTATTAAAAACACAAGTGTGATCTATAAGAGTGATATTGTTAATAAGGAACTGACTTTTCATAAAAAGAAGATAATGCTTCAATAACTAAACACAATAGATTGCTCTTATTCTACATTTGGTGCTAAGATACCAATTCAACAAATGTGAAGGTACAGTGCCCTCATATGAAATGTCAATTTATATTTTCAAGGTATCTAATTTGAACAACCAAATTAGATACCTCAATCTGATGTCAGTTCTACAAATATTTTTATTTTGTGGTTTTCATAACTCCATTCCCATTTCTTCCTGGTTTTATTTTCCTGGTATTGAACCTAAATATTCTATATTTATGTATTGAATTGGAGTTTATATAAGTTCTTGTTAGCATGCCACTTTAGATGATGTCATGACCTCTTCAAAAATTTCAAGAAAGTGTTGCATTGTTTAAAATCATTAATTTATTTGAATCTAGTATACTATCTAGCCAGGAATTATAATTCCAGAATTTCTTGCAGGTTTGAGGAGACCAAAACCACTTAACCCATTTCAGTGTGCATACTGACATTGGTTTATTTCAATAGAAATTAACAGCAACAGTTGTTTGTATAATTTGAGATAGATAAACATATAAAATGATATGTATAAGTAATAGAATATATATATATATATATGTAGATCTTTGGTTATTCAGGTTTTTCCCCACGTAGAATTGGAGGTATCAGGGCAACATTTCGACGAAATCTCATCCGTCATCCTCAGGCTGGTGACTTCAGCTTCATTCTTCTTGGAGAAGTATGTGATACTGGCTGTTTTTTCTTCTTTTTTAAACTGCCAGAGGGGGTGTGTTCTGTGGGTGGAGGCTTGGCTGTGTTCTGATTGGGTGGGAGTGTGTTTTGAATGGGGGCTGTGTTCTGATTGGGTGGGGATTGGGTGGGGATGTGTTTTGAGTGGATGGGCTGGTCTCAGCTGCCAACCTTAGACCTGAACTGGTGAGTTGTGCTGCTTTTGTTCGGCTCCGTGTTTGTGGTGGTGCCATGTTTTTATACTGGGTGTCAGTTTGCTTATTGTGTGGTTTGGAGGGGTTTAAAGTGGCTAATGTTGCAGCTGTAGTTAGGTTTGTGTTTTGTGGTTGTGTGTCATTATCATTGTGGGTTCGGATTTGCTTTTTGAATGGTTGTGTGGTGGTGATGTCATGTGATGTTATCATGAGTTTTGGTCTGGTATCATTTTTGGTGGTTGGGACTCGTCTGTCAATCAAGGCGGGTTTCCAAATGGCTGGTAGGTGAGAGGTATCATCTCA
>JAKJMR010017558.1:542916-573653 GCA_024449315.1 Daboia siamensis
TGTTTGTGTGTATAGTCTCTATTGAAAATATTGATTCTATCTCTTGTTTTGTTAATAGTTAACATTATAACAGTAAATCATGTTGGTCATCACACTACTCTGTTCATTTAATTATCATTTATAGAACAATTTAAATAGGCTGGGATCACATAATATGCCAACTTCTAAGCACAATTTATAAATCATGTGAAAAAAATCATATTATGAATTACCTTGTATTAAACCAGGCTGAATTGACAGTAACTGAAATGTATATCAGCATTTAAATAGTTTGCATCGCTAAAAATAACAAAAAATGCTTCTTATTTTGAGACTACATGCATGAAAAACATTGATTTGGTCAGTAGAGGGCACCAAATATGGATTTTATACCATATTCTTTCTTCTGAAAATACATTTACAAAAATCATATTTCCCCCCAAGATAATTACTGTTTATATAATCTGTAGGTATTATACCAATCAATCAGAAATTTAAACAGAATGTTGAAGTCAATATTATCTGAATTACATCTCTTAATCAACAATATTAAATTGTTCACTATTTATAGCTAGATAATTCCCAGTGGGCAATTGCATGCCCTTTGCAGAATTCTAGTAAAAGGACACTGTTCAAAATAGCATAATAGGATGGAAAATGAAATGTTAATCTCTGTGCTTTTATTAGACTGCATTGAGCTGCAAAATTAATCAGATATTTTATTTATTTATATCCCACCTTTATTATTTTTACAAATCACTCAAGGTGAAAAATCTGTCCAACAAACCTTTCTCCTCCTGTTTTCCCTATAATAACTATCCTGTGAGGTGAGCTGAGAGAGAGTGACTGGTTCAAGTCACCCAGCCAGCTTTCCTGGCTAAGTTATGAACAGGTTTCTACTCTGGTATCTTAACCACTAGACTAAACTAGGTGAATTAGTTAACAGCAAACATTAGATTTTTCTGTGTCTCCTTGCTGCTCTGGATTTCAACAGTCCAAATGTGTTAGGACAATTAAATGTCTAAAAACAAAGATGGCTTTAAGTTGATTGCTTTTTTCCAGATGTGTTGCTTATAAAGTATATGCTTATTTTATGTGGAGATATTGATATTTTCATTTAGGTACACAAGGAGATAATATTGTGGCAACTTCCAGCATACACTTACCACAGGAGGTCCTTGACTTACAACAACAATTAAGCCTAAAATTTCTATTGTAAGACAGTTGTTAAATAACTTTTGTTCCATTTTATGACTTTTCTTGCCACAGTTATTAAGTGAATCATTGCAACTCTTATTTTAGTAACACATTTGTTTTTTTTTTATCGAAAAGTTTTTCAATACATTTTATCTTTAACATCCCAACCCCCACCCCCTCCCTCCCTTCCCAACCCAATCCCACCCTCTCACCCTCCCCTTCCCCCTCCCCCCTCCCCGACTTCCCAGAGCTGAATACAAGGTATAAAAATAAAAAAACAATCGTAAACTACCATATGCTAATAACAATAAACTATTAAGTCTACTGCGCTTTAGCTCTTATAAAATGACTACAAGCAATATAAATATCCCATTAATACTTAGTTAAATGCTAAATGAAACTTTTTAGTCCCATATTTATTCTGAATGTAATCAATCCATTTTTTCCACTCCGCATTATATCGTTGTTGCGAGTGGTCTTTCAAATACGCTGAAATCTTCGCCATTTCTGCCAGGTTGGAAACCTTTAAAGTCCACTCTTCTATAGTCGGCAGTTCTTCCTTCTTCCAATATTGCCCTATTAAAAGTCTTTCTGCCGTAATCAAGTTCAGCATCAGCTTAATGTCCACAACAGTAGTATCAGTAATAATGCCCAGTAAAAACAATTGCGGACAAAACTTTATCCTTTTCTTGAATATCTTCTGCATATTCCACCAGATTTTAATCCAAAATACTTTAACTTTTTTACAAGTCCACCATATATGAAAATACGTTGCATCTTCGCCACCACATCTCCAACATTTAGGCTGATAATTCGGATACATACTTGCTAACTTTTTAGGATCTAAATGCCACCTATAAAACATTTTATAAAAGTTCTCTCTTAAATTTTGAGCTTGTGTAAATTTTACATTTCTCACCCAGATCTTTTCCCAAGTGTCCATTGTAATAACTTCCTGAATATTCTGTGCCCATTTTATCATACAGTCTTTAACAATTTCTGTTTCTGAATCAATTTCTATCAATGCAAGATATATCTGTTTGATATGTGCTGGGCCCTGATTTCTAATTTGCTTTACCAAGTTTTCATCATCCATTAAAAAACCAATTTTCTGATCTTCTTTCCACCTGGCTTGTAGTTGCCCATACTGAAACCAGGTTTGAACAATCTTTTTTCCTCGTAAAAAATTATATGGCTTCAAACACCATACATTCCTCTCCAAACTCAAGATTTCCTTATATGTAGTCACATCATGTTTGAATCCAACATTTATGTTCTCTATTGCGTGTTTCGGTATTGCCCACAAAGGTATCTTGTAGTTTAACTTATGTCTATGCTTTTTCCAAACTCGCAACAAAGCATGTATTAAAATATGCATCTTAAACACATTATCTACCTTCTTGTCATACAATAAATATGCATGCCAACCAAATAGCAAATCATGACCTTCAAGATTTAATAATCTCCCTTGTGTTAAGTTAATCCAATCACTTATCGCTGATAATGCAGCAGCTTCATAATATAATTTAAGATTGGGCATTTTTAGACCACCTCTTTCACGTGTGTCCTGCATAATTTTGAATTTAACCCATGGCCTTTTCCCTGCCCAAACAAATTTATTAATACCCTTCTGCCATTCCTCCAAGTTTGAATCCTTTTTAAGAATGGGATCATTCATTTGGAACAAAAATAGAAATTTTGGCAAAACATTCATTTTCACTGCTGCAATTCTTCCCAATAATGACAATTGTAATTTTTTCCAACTATCCAATTCTTTTTGCTCTTTGTTCCATAACTTTTCATAGTTATTTTTGTATAATTTTATGTTTGAAGGTGTCAAGTATACCCCCAAATATTTAACCCTTTCAACAATTTCAAATCCAGTTAACCTTTCTAAAGCTACCTTTTGTAATACTGTCATATTTTTAGATAACAATTTAGTTTTTTGTATATTAACCTTAAATCCAGAAACTTTCCCATATTGCAATATTAACTCCATCAATTCCATAACAGAATTTTCTGGCTGTGTCACCGTAATAACCAGATCGTTCGCAAACGTCCTCAATCTATAATCTTGATCTCTTATTTGAATTCCCTTAATTGTTTCCGAATTCCGTATTTTAATCAATAATATCTCCAATGTTAGAACAAATAATAAGGGTGATAGCGGGCACCCCTGCCTCGTACCCTTTTCAATATTACACATTTCAGTCAGACTATTATTCACAATTATTCGGGCTGTTTGCTTTTGATATAATGCCCTGATTGGTTGTAAAAATTCATCCCCAAAATTCATTTTATGTAATACTTTCATCAAAAATTTCCAATCCAATTGATCAAAGGCTTTTTCAGCATCCAAAAAAATCAATGCTGCAGGGATCTGGTTATTCCTTTCCAAAAATTCCAACAAATCAACTATATGCCTCACATTATTTTTCATTTGTCTACTACTTATAAACCCAGTTTGATCACCATGAATTACCTGTTGCAATACTCTCATCAATCTATTAGCTAAAACCTTAGCAAATATCTTGTAGTCCGTGTTCAAAAGTGATATTGGCCTATAATTTCTTGCTTGAGTAACATCCTGATCTTCCTTCGGAATTTGTTAAGTGAATATAGATTTACCCATTGATTTTGCTTGTCAGAAGACTGCAAAAGGTGATCATATGACTCCAGGACATTGTAACGGTCATAAGCGTCTGAATTTTGATCACATGACCATGGGGATGCTGCAGTGCTTATAAGTGGGAAAAACAGTCATAAGTTACTTTTTTTCAATGCCACTGTAACTTTGAATGGTCACTAAATGAATGATCATAAGTTGAAGACTACTTGCATTCTTGTAGGAGAAGAAAGTTTAAGCTCTCTCCTGCTGGAATGAAGAACTGTAGATGGGGACAAATCCCATTCCAGGCAAATACCATTCAAACACAAATGAGTGAAAATAAAGCATCTGATAGTCAAATTTAACCTGCAATCTACATATCATCATGAGCCTCAGAAAATCAAGTATTAAAGAACCAATTAAATATAAGAAAATTACCCCCTCATATGGGCTTTTTAAAAAGATTGGACAAACTCCATTTTCCTCCATTGTATCTTCTCTCTAAATGAAGAAGCAGAATAGCTCTTTATTGGATGGCATAAGGGAAACTGGGAATTAGGGAAATAAGGAATGTATTACATTTAGGATCAAATTTACATCATAGTCATTTTTTTAACCTTATAAATTGTTGAAAAAAAATGCAACTTAGAGATGGCAATTAATATTAGTTGCTGGGAGTGCATCACATCTGTTGACACAAATCCAGTAGATCAAAGACTTGGGCCTTTCCTGTCAAATTAACCCCTTCTGCAATTTCCCAGATTATTTTATGAGGTGTAAATTTGCATTGACTGGAGTATTTGCAGTTATTAGGTAAGCATTTTCTACCACCATATTCCATTAATTTTTTAGCACTTTTTTTTTTAAAAAAAATGCTATGATTTGGTGACATTTACTTTATTTTATTTATTTATTTATACCCAGTCTTTATTATTTTTACATATAACCTATGATAGTGAACATAACTTACACATTTTTTTCTCCTATTTTCTGCACAACAACCCTGTCAGGCTGAAAGAGATTGACTGACCCATACCTGATAACCAGCTACTAAACGTTTTTGAAAATCTAGATTCATATCCCTGAAAGAATCACCCCCCCGCTATAAAGTCTAGTTTGGAGCTTTTGTGAGGGAGCCTTTGTGTCTTTCTCCAACCTCACAAAACTTGTAAAGAAAGAGAGAGAGAGTCAGTCAGCATTTTGTGTCCAGCCAAGATGCTGGTTCTTCTTATGTTTTTAATAGTTTGATTTTAGGTATCAACTTCCCATTCAGCGTGCTGTAGTTCAGTTCTTTACGTAAATTGTTTTCAATAGTCTGGGGACTTTTGGCTAATGCAGTAACAGGATCTATAACATTATCACTGAAATGTTAATTTGGCTACTTTTTAGAATTATTTTATATACCAAGCTGTGGTTCTAGTTCATCTGCACAATAAAATGTCACACTTTAGCTTCATTCAGATTGTATAAATTTCAAACTAAACTTGGCTAAGTATTAGTAATAAATGGATTTATTTATTTCTCATTCCATCTTTATTATTTTTATAAATAAATCAATGTGGTGTATATACTTAATGCTCCATTCTCTTCCTATTTTCCTTACAACAAACTATGACTGAGAGAAAATATATAGCCCAAAGTTGCCAGTTTTTATGCCTGAAGTAAGATTAGATTTTACAGCTTTCCTATTTGTAGTTGGTGCCTTAATCATTAGAGCAAGATGTAATCTAGTATGGATTACCTTAGCCTTGGTGGAGCAGTGGGCTAATGCCTCCTTAAGTAACACCAGCTGCCTGCAATTATTGCAGGTTTGCATCCCACCAGGCTCAAGGTTGGCTCAGCCTTCCATCCTTCCGAGGTAGGTAAAATGAGGGCCCAGATTGTTGGGGGCAATAATAATGACTTTGTAATAATGCCGCTTGGGGGGAGGGTGAAAGCATATACATAGAATGAAGGCTATTGCTAAGCACATTTAATTTGTGCTTAGATTGTAAGCCGCCCTGAGTCTTCGGAGAAGGGCGGGATATAAATGGGATTAAAATAAAAATAAATAAAAATTATAGATTCAAGTAATAAAGGGGAAAGCAATATGCTTAGTCTTTGTCTCTCAGTTTCCTGGATTATTTTATGAGATGTAAGGATGTAAGAGACTTTGCATCAACTGTATGACTTGGTCATTTTTAGTCTAATAATTAGTATCTCACATTGCTTTGAATTTAGCAATGTTAATGAACATGAATATCTTAGGGAAAAGGTCACAATGAAATTACCATCTATCAATAGTAGCAAACAATTCTTTAAAAATTGCATCTGTTGAACTTACCAACTCCCAAAGATTCCGAAATTAATTTTGAAACTGAAACTAAAATTTTAGTTTTATGCATTCCTATTTCTAATGGAATGACCTTAAACTCTGTCACTTTTTTCTTCATATTTTACATTAAACATACATTTGGCACTCAGTTCAGATGATACATGACCACCCAGTCACAAATCTCATTTTTCTTGCTCAGTCTCCATAGTTCCAAATAGAAAACTGACCACATACAAAATGCTGCCTGATAAAAAGGCAGTGCTTCAAAGAGGTTTTTTGCACTAAAGATAAAGGTTTCTTTGTCTGGTATTTGGAACAAATATAATTTTCATACAAATGGAATGAACTATGAATTCTCTTAGATTTTAGTCATTGAAGTGACATCTGGATACTGCAGAGATTTGTGGGTGTCTCCTCTGAGGCTGAATCCAGAGCAGATCTGCAGTTTAGCAAAACCTCTCACATAAACATAGCAAATTCTGCACTCTAATTAATGTTGCTAATACATTTTTTTGTTTCTTGATTCATTATAAATTAAAATAGCAACAAGAACTGGCATTTAGACTTATCTATTTCTACTTAGTGCTTTACAGATGTCTGCATATTGTCCCCAACAATCTGAGTCATTTTACCAACCTTGGAAGGATGGAAGGCTGAATCAATCTTGAACTGATCAGGTTTGAATTCCTGGCTATGGATAGAGCTAGACTGCAGTATTGCATTCTAATCACTGTGTCGTTATCTCTCAAAATCAGTATTTTAGTACAAAATGCTTTAAGAAAAGGTCTTATTTATTAATGGATATTCTGGTAGGACTTAATGGAATATATATGAATGAAGGAAAACAGCCTAGTTGGTGTAAGAAAAACAGCCTAGTTTTAAATACCGGGAAAACCAAAGAGATCATTGTCGATTTCAGAAAAGGCAGGCACAGCCACACTTCTCTGTATATTAATGATTCACCTGTGGACATGGTTACCAGCATCAATTTCCTGCATGTGCAGATAATGAGTAGGCTGGCTTGATCGCTCAACAGTAAGACACTGGTGAAGCGGGCACAGCAGCGCCTGCATTTTCTGATCACATGAGTAAAGCACATCTTTCTTGCCCTGTCCTTACCACTTCCTACAGGGGGATAATCGAGAGCATCCTGTCATACAGCATTACAGTCTGGTTTTGAAGCATCACTGCTTCAGACAGGAAGGTGGTGCAGAGAGTGGTAAGGATGGCCGAAAAGATCATTGGCAGTTCCCTCCCTCCTATCCAGGACATAGCATAGAAACGTTGCTTGATGTTCTGTTCCAGCCTATGACCTGTTGGAATGTCAGGGACAACCCCTTTTTTATATTCAATAGGCTGGAATTAAGCCAACCAAATTTATTTGCAAAAACTAAACAAAACAGTTCAAAACAGAGTTAAACAAATACAGACTGAGATTATATCAGAAGCTCTTCAAATGGTTGCCTTCAGCAACCAGTACCTCCCACACATTCCCCTTTTAAACAGCAGTCTCAAGGCGTGGCTTCTCTTTGCCTTCTCCCGAGGTGCCTCATTGCTTTTCTTTGTTCACTTCTGTTTGTCTGTTTCCTGCTTTGAGCATCCCTGAACAAAGCCAGCTGTGGATCATCTTATTCCAATCTTTCAGGCTCACACAGCTGGGTCTGAGGAGGAACAAGATGGGAGGGGCCTGGCTGAGAGCTCTGCGGTGCATCAGAACTTTCCTCTGCAACCAAAGGCTCTCCAAACCCCTCCTCCTCCTCCTCTTCAGAATTGTCCAACTCAGCTGCCAAAACCACAGGCTGACGCTGAATCACAACACTTGACCAGGTTATGTAAGATTATCTGGGACACTACACATCCTCTTCATGACCTGTTTTCCTTGTTACCTTTTGGGAGGAGGCTTGAACATCCAGATTCAGCCAGAGTTACATTTCATATAGCATTAACCTTGTGGACTCTCAAGCTTCCTCCTTCCATTATATATTCAAGATGGACAGTATTTAATATTTATTATGTAATGTAGGGTTGTGGGTCTATACATATGTTGTATATAGTATGGTTAGGTGTGTGTCATGTATGTGTTTCACTTTGAGAGCGGGCAATTAAATTTCATTTTTGATATGTGCCATTCTGCCCACAGTAAAAAAAAAAGACAATAAAGATTATCTTATCTTATCTTATGAGTGATCAGATATTTATTATGCATTTCTTAATAATATATTGTCATCAAGCAATTTTAATGCCTATTTAACAGGCTTATAAGTATGGATATTTAGAAGATGTTTATTATTGAAGAATGTGGGCTATTTATACATATTTCATTCACACTTGAAATCATACATTGCTTAATATGTAATTATTTAGATGCCATTTTAAGTACCATCAATTTTTATTCTTGATGACTTTGTAGACAAATATAATTTGCAGTTAATAATAATTCTTTGCTTTTCCAAAGAAATTCCAGTAATCTCATTTGCTCATCTTATATGTTAACTTTTTCTTATTTAATTTCCTTCAATTTTTACAAAGCACAATAATTTTTAGTACATCATATGCTTCTGTCGCATGTTCAAATATGTGAATGTTTGCTTGCTGATCATTGCCAATTAGACTTTATTTAATCCAGGTCTGGTTCTTGTGATCCATTCTATACTTAATAATCATTTTTTAAAAATTTATTGAGTAAATCACAGTTGGTTCAGATCACAAGTAAGTTCAGCCACAACATACAAACCTAGCTAGTTTACATTACATCTAAGTGAAAATGAAGCAATCATAATGTCAATTAGTAAGAACTTGATCAATACATTCAAAATATATTCAAGGAACTGGTAGATGTGATCTCAGAACCACTGAACTATATTTTTCAAAGATCCTGGGGCACTGAGGAACTACCAGAAAAAGAGCTGAGGTAGTTGCAATCTTCAAAAAAGGGGAAAAAAATGGATCCAGGAAATTACAGACCTATCAGCCTGACCTTAATACCTGGGAAAATTCTGGAAAAGATAATCAAACAACGAATCAGCGAGAACCTAGAGGCAAACAAAGCCATTACTAAAAGCCAGCATGGGTTTGTAAAAAACAGATCATGCCAGACAAATCTTATTGCATTCTTTGACCAAGTGACAAAATTAGTGGATCAGAGGAATGCTATGGATATAATTTACTTGGATTTCAGTAAGGTATTTGATAAAATAAATCACAACCTTCTACTTGATAAGATCGAAAAATGTGGGTTAGACAGCATCACCACCAGATGGATTCGTAGCTGGCTGATTGGCCGTACTCAGCATGTGGTCCTCAATGGAACATGGAGGGAAGTGTGTAGTGGGGTGCCCCAGAGCTCTGTTCTGGGCCCAGTGCTCTTCAACAACTTCATCAATGATTTGGACGAGGGGATAGATGGGGAAATCATCAAATTTGCATCAAGCTGGCAGGAATATCCAACACTCCAGAAGACAGGCTTAAGATACAGGAGGATATGGACAGAATTGTATACTGGGTGCTATCGTCTGGTGCGCCAGTTGCAGCCCTATCTGGACTGAGATGCCCTATGCACAGTCATCCATGCGCTCATGACCTCCCGGCTAGACTACTGCAATGCTCTCTACATTGGGCTGCCCTTGAGGACCATTTGGAGGCTTCAACTGGTGCAGAATGCAGCTGCACGAGTTGTTATGGGAGTTTCCCGATACTCCCGTGTAACACGTCTTCTCCGTGAGCTGCATTTGTTTCCGGTTGCCCTCTGGGTGCTGGTAATGACCTATAAAGCTCTAAATGGCTTGGGTCCAGATTATCTAAGGGAACACCTGCTGCCGGTATCAACTTCCCATCGTCCTGTGCGCTCCCACAGGGAGGGCCTTCTCAGGGTACCGCCGGTTAAGGAATGCCGATGGGTTATTTGCAGGGGAAGGGCGTTCTCTGTGAGTGTGCCGGCCCTATGGAACCAACTTTCCACGGAACTCAGGACTGCCCCCGACCTTCGCTCATTTCTCCGGGACTTGAAAACCTGGTTCTTTGAGCTGTCTGGCCCAGACTGAGGGGTTTTAACTAATTTAATTTAATTGGGTTTTAGTTTAACTTCAGGGACTGTAATTTAATCATAGTTTTAACTGATTTTAATTTTGTATGTTATGTATTTTAATTTTCCCTGTAAACCGCCCTGAGTCCTACAGGAATAGGGCAGTATATAAATTTTAATCATCATCATCATCATCATCATCATCATCATCATCACCATCATCATCATCATCTAACAAAATGAAATTCAATGGTGAAAAAAGTAAGGTTCTACATTTATGCAAGAAAAACCAAATATACAGGTATAGTATAGGGGATACCTTGCTCAATAGTAGTAACTTGTGAGAGGGATCTCAGAGTCCTAGTGGACAATCGCTTAAATATGAGCTAGCAGTGTGCTGCAGCTGCCAAAAAAGCCAACACAGTGCTAGGCTGCATTAACAGAGGAATAGAATCAAGATCACGTGAAGTATTAATACCACTTTACAATGCCTTGGTAAGGCCACACTTGGAATACTGCATCCAGTTTTGGTCACCACAGTGTAAAAATGATGTCGAGCCTCTAGAAAGAGTACAAAGAAGAGCAACAAAGATGATTAGGGGACTGGAGGCTAAAACATATAAGAAACGGAATTGGGTATGTCTAGTTTAATGAAGAGAAGGACGAGGGGGGGAGATGATAGCATGTTCCAATATGTCAGGGGCTGCCACAAAGAAGAGGGAGTCAAGCTATTCTCCAAAGCGCCCAAAGGCAGGACAAGAAGCAACAGATGGAAACTAATCAAGGAGAGAAGCAACCTAGAACTAAGGAGAAACTTCTTGACAGAAGTTAGAACAATTAACCAGTGGAACAAACTGCCTCCAGAACTGTGAATGCTCCAAACTGGAAGTTTTTAAGAAGAGACTGGATAGTCATTTGTCCGAAATGGTATAGGTTTTCTGCCTGAGCAGTGAGTTGGACTAGATAACCTCCAAGGTCCCTTCCAACATTATTATTATTATTGTTGTTGTTGTTGTTGTTAGCTGGAGAATAAATTTTTAAAAATGTTATGTTTCAATAGTATCTACTTTGAATATAGGCATTTAAAAAGAATCCAAAATAATTGGAATCAGTACATAGTATGTAGGTGTTATGCAGTTTTTTTTAAAGAAGCCTTTAAAAAATTTAAAAGGATTTTTATTTTTGCTTTACTATGGAAAAACCTCAAATCTAAGATGGTGCAAGGTCCCCTGATGTGATGGTGTTATGGAAATGTAAATAACTACAGTAATTTTTCTGGTAAATAGTTTTTGTAGCTGTTTGGTGAATTGCTTAGTTCCAGTGATGTTTGCAGCTTCCAGTTTTGGCTGCAAAAATCCAGAAGATCATTAGAGCAGAATTTTTGTATCTCAGAGTTGATAGCATTAATCATGTTTTATAAATATACTGCAACTTTTCAGGCCCCTACAGACTTTTGGTTTCTTCTACTATCTATTATTTCCTGAATTTTCCACTTTTCAAAATTTTCATTTAAAGCTTCTCTTTTACATACATTTTAAAATTTTTAAAGTGCCACTGTTCTTTGTTTTATAGCCCAGAGCCACTTACGATATGCTAGCTGATCAACCTATCATGAAAAAAAATAATAAAGTTTAGAAATTCATTGCATTCTGTGAACTTCCTCAGATCATAACCAGTCCTGCTAGACCTGATGCTTTTGTTGTTTACTATTAAGTTATCCCCTTCCTACTTTCTTTTTTGTTTTTTAAACAACCTTAGGTTAAATACCTTCAGCAGCAATTGCTAACAAAAGTTTGGCTTATGATTCTGAAATCCTTCAATTTAGATTGGCTCAAGTACTTGCTGCCAGAAGAGTCTAACTAAAGGTGCATTGGACCGAAGGCAAAACAAGGTATTTTGATACTTGAGGCTGACAGTTTTGCAAGCATTTCCCCCCTTCATAAATACAAGAAACGATTGATTATAATGCCCATATGGTGCCCATTTGCTGTCTTTATATTACATTGTATTTTAGATCCTGAAACAGTTGTGTTGTTGTTGTTACTATTATTATTATTATTATTATTATTATTATTATTATTATTATTATTATTATTATTATTATTGTAATGCCAGTTTAATTTATGGAAAATACATACCTCTGTACTGAAATACGTTGTCCATTAAAGATCCAATAAAAAAGAAAAGTTTATAGCTTGGCTTTCTGAGGCAGAATGTCATCAGTGGTCAACATAGTTCACTATTCACAGTCCACTGTTTAATACTTAAAAAAAGAGATTTTTGAGTTGCTATTCAGGACCTGAAGAGCAACATAGTCACATTTTTTCCTCTTTATCACTATGGTTAGATCTGTTGGCTATTTAATTTACAGTATGGAAGATTTAAGGAAATATGTATGATTTCTTTTGATTATTTTCATTATTCTTTTTATTTATTTTGATAAAGTTATGTAGTTATTCTGGATGATAAAATTTAGGTGGAATGAAATATAACCATACATTAAGCATACAGGAAAATATCTTCAAAAACTTGATGTGATGTTTGAATTCACCTCTCTAAAATCCTCTCTGACTTTTTGATATTGATTAATTTATTAAGGATTATATGACAAATAAAATAAATGTACCACGATTACATTATTGACAATGCAAATTGTTTAATGAAATTTTGATCAAATCAAACCTTTTAAAGAGTTTTGACAGAGCAAGGGATTGCAAGTTAAATTGAAAGTATTAGGTCTCTCTAAAGTTGATAGTAAATCATAGCCTTTTGTACTGTCATTATAGCTGAACATGCTGTCTCTCAAAAAAATAAAAAATTGGTGCTTGTAACTAATAGCTGAAGATTCAGGCAAACAAAAAGAGGCTGTGATGGCTGAATGTAAGAGGAAAATGTAAACCAGTGCTTGTTAATATATGTCTGAGCTTGGGAAAAAGTGTTAAAGATCAGTCAGCTACTATTGCTGTGAAGCTGTGGAAAGTGACTCTGGAGAAAAAAGAATGTAATCTAAGGTTCTCCAACTGGTTTTGACTGATAGGTTTAACTGATGGTTTTGACATTTTAAGACTGTGTCATGTGCAATATCACCAAATGATAGCTATGGTGTGTCAGATTGGGTATAAAACATCCATTTCTAGAAAGCAAACTATCTCCTCAGGGTTCTCCATATTACCTCAGCTTACATTTTCTCTGGGCAGAGAGACACATTTCTAAAAAAACTGCTAGGCTGTTTTTAATATTATTTTGTCAAAATTCCTAAGATGCCTATTTGGGGCATGTTGACATTTGAATGAGTAGGTGGGATTGCTAGGGTTAATAGTATCCTTAGTTTCATCAATATAGATTCAATTTTTTTATTTGATAAAAATATAAACTATTTAAAAAACTTCATGTCCTTCCAGGGCAATTAATTTTCCCCTAAAAAAAACTTTAAAATCTTTGCAGTAAAGGAAGACATATTTTATAAACAAAAATGATATCTATAATGTCATTTATTTGTCACCCCTTCCCATCCTAATACTTTTAGATTTAGCAATTATTCACAAGTGTGATAACTGCCTTCTGTTCACTCTAGGCCAGGGGAAGGCAACCTCGGTTCTTTTATGACCCATGGACTTCAACTCCCAGAATTCTTGAGTCTGCTGACTCAGGAATTCTGGGACTTGAAGTCCATGAGTCATAAAAGAGCTGAGGTTGTCTACCCCTGCTCTAGGCTTTTGAATATTTAGGATTTGGCTTCCAAAATGATGGATGATTACTTTGGTTTCATTTACTGTCAATGCACGTGTCCATGTTTTGCTTGGCAAAGGCTACAGTTACAAACTATTTGGCAATTCAAATAGATAGTATTTGCCAAAAGACACACACACATGCACACACACATAATTCTTATTCATTTTGTTGATGTATAGCTTCTGGCAAATCTCTGTTAAGTTGGAATGAAGTTCCATGTGCCTGACTTACAGTTTCTACTTAAGCCACCAAAGGCATTTTAGCTAAATCACATTAGATGTTTCCAACATCTGCCATTTATCTTGTTCTCGTTAAAGCACAAAATCTCCATATTCTCAACCATAACCCTTTGAGTCACAGAAAAAAAAAACCTTCTGGAAACATGACTCAGAATATATATTTATTTTCAGTTATTTAAACATTTTCTTTGCTTGCTTGCTTTCCTCACACATTTTTCAAAAAATCTAATCATTACTAATATTCAAACACATCTCATTCTAATCATTAATTTAGTTTATCCTAATCATGAGTTTTCTGGTCAAGATCCTGAGGGAGTTTAAAAAATATTTGTGTTTCATTTGAAAACATATGTTTGATATCTTTCTGTTGCCTTGCATATTTATAATCATAAACCAAAATTTTCATTTTGAGTGCAAATCCTGACTAAACTTTATTAACTCATCTTGCAAAACTTAGCTTATAAAACAATTGATATATCTGTGTTACACCTTGTAATAAAGTGAAAAATATACTCACATGGGTGTTGGAATTTAATTGCAAGATTGGCAAAACTATATTACAAAAAAAACCCCACTACAGTAAAATGTATATTGGTATTTTGTTGCAAAGTTAGAATTCATCTTTCAATTTTTACTTAAATAGAATTCTTAATTTTTCAAGCAAGAGATCAGGCATGGACAAGTCATGATCAGATTGTCAACATTATCAGGTTGTCTTTATTCTAATGGTACAGCCAGAGTCCATAGGTGTTTTGGTATCTTGGGATAAATGAGGTTAGTTTTCTCCCTTCACATGGATGTCAAACTGTGGGTGGTTAAGGGCTGAATTACCTTGCTCAGTGAATTTAAATCCTATTTTATGTATTTATTTTAATTGCTTTAACAAAATACCAAAAATGATCTATTTGCTTATCCTAATATGACATGGCACATATGTGGTCTGAGCTGAAGTTGGTTCTGTCGCCTAAGGGGCTGTCTTGTAGCAATCATTTCTTGTGACAGCTTCAGTTGTTGGAATGCAGAGGGAAATCACATCATACAAACCATGGTCTCATCTAGGTCCAGTTTTAGTTTCTAAACCTTGCTGGCAAAGTCCTATAAATAGATATGATGGGTGGTATTGCCAGCTAGAAGAGCTAATAAGGTGGTGAGATGTTTTGCAATGTTGTAGTGAGAAAGTTGATGCTGCTGACAATTGGTCTGAATGGTGGTCCTTCTTTGTGGATTCAGAGGAGTCCATATATGCATGGTGTGGCTTCCCCAGGGTAAAGACAGTAGTATTGTGGCTTTTTGATGGCATTGTCCTTTAGTAGTTGTTGCAAAAAGTCAATGACCTTTTTCTTGTAACTACTGGTGGGATCTCTCTTCAGAGTCTCATATGTGGCAATGTCTTTCAGAACAGTGTTCACTTTGGCCTTGTAATCACCTGTGTTCAGGATGACTGTGCATCTTCCTTTATCAGCTGGCAGGATGGTGATGTTGGACCTCTGTCTGACCACTACCTATTTTAAATACAATGAAGATTTCTACAGACAAAAACATGTCTAAAGCATGGGTTTGCTTGTATCCTCCATTGTGACTAATTTTTACATGGAAGAGGTAGAAATTAAAGCCCTAAACTGCTTTATAGGAATTCCACCCACTCACTAGTATGGGTATGTGGATGATACTTGGGTCAAGATCAAAAGATAGGAATTGGAAGCATTCGCCAAACATATCAATTTAGTGGACAGATACAACTAATTCACATGGGAATATGTTAAGGAAAATAGACTAGCCTTCTTGGATTGTGCATTACACATTAAGAAAGACAGAAGCCTTAATATTGAAATTTACAGAAAACCCACACATACAGATCAATATTTTCATTTTGATTCTCACTACTCAATGGAGCACAAAATGGGAGTTATCAGAACCCTACACCATTGAGCTGCCTAACAGCAAATATGGGAAAGAAAAAAAACTAAACACATCAGGGAAATCCTCAGAACCTGTGGCTATCCCAAGTGGGCCTTCACCAAATCCCAAAAAAGATCCAGCAGAAGCTCCTCTATAACAGACAAAGAAGAAAATAATAAATGAAGCAACACAGGATCTTCAGCCAACATGAAGTGCACACTTCAAGCCCAAGAATATACTAAGGTAGAAGCTTGTCACCCAAGGATAAAACACCCAAACACAAATTGAGCAATGTGGTATATGCAGTACAATGCAATGAGCTGTGTGCAGATCTGTACACTGGGGAAACAAAACAACCATTTCATAATCACATGACACAAAACAGGAAAACAAACCCATCAGGACAAGTTTCAGCAGTCCATCTGCATTTAAAAAACAAAGGCTACTCTTTCTAAGACAGCAAAGTCCACATTTTGGATAGAGAGGACTGCTGGTTTGAAAGAGGGGTCAAAAAGGCCATTTATGTCAAAATTGAACAGCCCTGTCTCACTAGAGGGTGAGAGATACAACATCATCTATCTCTAGTGTTGTGTAGTGAGTTCGTTGCACAGGAATGAAGACGAGGTGAGTGAGTTCAGCAATGGTTATGTTTATTTGCTTGCAGGATCTAAACTGGGGAACTGAGCTGCAGCCTGCAGCAATTTATAGCCTAGCCCCTAAGTGGCAGCCAGTAGGTTTAAAGCAACCCACTGCTGCTAGGGGTAGCCAATAGCAGCACCGGAGACGGGGTGTCTGAGTTGCTGGGAGCCATTAGCTAGCTCCAGCTTAAGCCCAATACATAACATACTTAAGCCCAATACATAACATCCCTCCCCTCTTAGAACAAACAACATCATAGCAACAATAAGCAAAATAATACAAGTTACAAGATTTAACTCCAGAATGAATAGGCTCCCATTAACAGTACCATAAGACAGTTAACAACATCATACAACATTATAGTTCCTTTATTTTACAATATAGTCTGCTAAATAAGCAGGAGGCTTGCATGCCCTTGTGGATCGCCTTAAGGTTTCAGTCACTTTCTGGTCTACCAGCTTACCCATTGGGCCGGACAGACCAGTGTCCTTTGATGCACTTCAGCCAAAAGGATTGGATGCTCTCTGGCTGGCCTCTCCAGGTTGGCCCACCCCAGAGTCAGATTGTTCAGCAGAGTTAGCACAGCAGTTGTGAAAATCAGGTTGGCTTGCTCCGTCAGGGGATCCATGTTGCACTTCTGGACTCCCCTCCTCTACGACCAACTCTTCATTGCTTGTGCTGTAAGAGTCTTGAGAGTCAATGCAAAGGCTGGCTTGGCTGCCAGTTGGGGGACCTTGGGAGGGACTTATGACGCATTCCTCGCTTAGTGGCCATTCTGGAAACCGCTTTCTAAGTTGATCAATGTGGCATCTGACAACTCGCCCTTCCTCCAGCCTCTCTTCATAAGAGAGGGGACCAGATGATTTGGTAATTTTTTCAGGAACCCACAGATTCCCTTGTCCATAGTTTCTGGCCCATACCCCATCACCCACTTGCAGCCCTTTCAGGGGTTTTGGTCAAGAGGCTTCTACTGCCACTCTATATGGATGCAACCTATCCCGTTAGTGATCAGTCGCCTCCCCCAATGAAGTTCTGCAGTGCTTTTCCCAGTAGCAGTGTAGGGTGTAGAATGCTGGCAAAGTAAAAAATCTGCCAGTCTGTGATGCCAGTCCCCTGTTACTACGCGTTTAAGTGACTCCTTTGTGGTCCTTACCATATGTTCAGCTTGACCATTAGTGGATGGGTGAAAAGGGGCAGAGGTTGCGTGTCTGATGAGATTTGCTCTCAGAAAGGCCTGAAATTCAGCAGCAGTGAATTGGGCCCCATTGTCTGAAACTAAGACATCTGGCAACCCATGTGTGGCAAAGAGTTTTCTCAGCACCTGGATGGTCCTAGCAGTAGTCATGTTTGCAACTGGGATTACTTCAAGCCATTTGGAGTGGCTGTCTACCACTATGAGGAAGAGCTTTCCCTGGAAGGGCCCAGCAAAGTCTATGTGAATTCTAGACCAGGGAGTGTGTGTTTCCTCTCACCTGTGAACTGGAGCATGTGGCATTTCAGGCCTTGATTGCTGGCATGTATAACATCCATGTACCTGTGCCTCAATGGCCTTGTCTAGGCCTGGCCACCAAAGGTAGCTTCTTGCTAAAGCTTTCATTCTGACAATGCCTGGATGGTCTTCATGTAGTGATTGTAAAACTCTATCTCTCAGTAAAGTGGGAATTATGACCCTGTTCCCTCATAAAATGCAACCCTTGTGAGCTGATAGCTCATGTCTTCTAATAAAGTAACCTTGGAACTCAGAGCCTGGGCTTTTATCTAACCATCCTGTATGCACCCATGAAAGCACTCTACTAAGTGTTTTATCAGTAGCTGTTTCTGCAGCTACTGTCCCCAGCGTGGAGGGGAAATTCTGGCAAGTCCTGAATAGACAGAATTCTGGCCACTGGGGCAGGATCTGGTTCCGTTAGTGGTAGTGGTAGTCTGCTCAGGCCATCATCATGGCCCATTTCTTTGCTGGGTTTGTGAACCAGCTTAAACGTGTAGGCAGATAGAAAAATTTACCATCTCAACATTCTTGGGGATAGTATGTGGGGTGTTTGTTTGTCCATTGTGAAAAGTCCCAGGTTTGTGAAGACCGTGAAGTCCCTGCCATATAAATAGTCATGGAATTTTTTTAATTCCAGCTACAATGGCTAAGGCCTCTTTGTCAATGTGAGCGTAGTTAAGCTCAGCAGAGGACAGTGTCCTTGAATAAAATGCAACAGGGACTTGTGTTCCATTCTTTTCTAAATGACTCAAGACTGCCCTCACCCCATAAAGGGATGCATCACATGCTAAACAGACTGGTTTAGACTCCCTAAAATGAGTTACAGTAGATTTAACTGACAACAGTGCCTTTAGGTCATGGAAACTTTTTTCATGAATGCTGGTCCATTTCCATGGAGCTTTTTTTATCTAAGAGCCTGTGAAGAGGCTCTGCCAATGCGGCCTTGTTAGGCAGAAACACATGGTAGAAGTTGAGGAGGCCCAAGAATGCTTGTAGCTCTCCTTTGGATTTAGAGCTAGGTGCCAATTGAATGACCTTCACTTTGGATTCAGCAGGGTGAATACCGTTAGCATCAATTCGAAATCCCAGAAATTCAGTTGAAGAAACCCCAATAGTACATTTACTCTTTTTTAATTTGAGGCCTGCTTCATGCAGCCTCTGTAGGACAGCTCTGAGCCTGCTAGCTAACACCTCTTTGGATTCTCCAGCAATAAGTACATCATCAAAATAAGGGCAAACACCCGGAATGCCTTTAAATGTGTGTTCCATGATTTCCTGGAAAATGCCAGGAGCAACACTAATTCCAAATTGTAAACACTTCACTTTGAAAGCCCCCCTATGAGTCACGATCATCTGAGTAGTGGCTGTGGCCTCATCTACCAGCAGTTGCTGATAGGCCTGTGCCAAATCTAATTTTGTGAAAAGGTGCCCCCTTGTAAAGATGCCAAGATGTGGCTCACCACTGGGACAAGGTATGTGTGTTGCTTAAGGGCTTTGTTAATAGTGCATTTATAGTCTGCACATATTATAATTTCTCTGTTGGCCTTAAGTGGTGTGACTATAGGAGTTTCCCATTCCCCCCATCAACTGGTTGTAAAACACCCTGTTCTACAAGCTTGTATATTTCTGTGTCAATTTTATGTTTGAGGGCAAAGAGGACCCTTCGAGGCTTAATCCTAATGGGGACCATGCTGGGATCAAGCTTGAATGATATAGGTGGGCCTGTGTATGTTCCTAGGGCTGAATCAAATAGGTCTGCAAAGTCCTCGCAAACTGATGTTCGATTCACAGCTTGTGTCCGGTTGATACCGGTTACTAGAATGCCTAATGCATCAAACCAGTTGAGTCCTATTAAACTCGTTCTCTGGCGCCCTACTACTACGACATCCAGGTACCCATAAAACCCTTTAAATTTTACAGCCAAGTTGGCTTCAAATTTGACTGAGACTTTAGCGTTTTGAAAATCAGTTAAAATTATATCGGAGGGCCTAAGCTTGGCCCATTTTCTACTGCGACTGCACACAAAATTAAATGTGTCCAGAGAAATAATGGAGACAGCTGAGCCTATGTCCAACTCCAATTTACAGTGGACACCTTGTAGCTCCACCTGAAGTTTAAATTTGGGTCTGAGGGGGCGTTGGGCTCCGGTACAGCATACACTTCTGCAGCTTGAACAAAAACCCACACTTAACGGCCCCTGGGCCCCAGTATCTCTTCTGATCAGATCATCTGACTGGTGCTTCAGAGGCCGGTCCCTCTGGCGAGCTTTGCAAACTGCTGCAATGTGGCCAGTTTTGTGGCAGGCCCTGCATGTGGCTGAGCAATCTTGTGTTGGTAGCTGCTGCCATAACTATTACATCTAGATAAGAGAGATGTATTGTAAGGAGTCTCTTGTTGCTTATTGCTGCAGTGCTACATGTTGGGCTGTTTGTGTAGCCTGTTGACTTCGGCATCTTCTTCATCTGATGATTCCTCTGAGCATTCGGCATCCTTGTGGTGAACTGTTTCTTCGCATTGTGGCATTTTGGCAGGCCGGACAGTTTGGATGCCCCCACTGGTGGCTTCGTCTGCCATGACTTTGTCCTGGGCTTCAGTGAAGGTTAGATTTGGTCTAGCAAAAAGTTTTTGCTGTAGTGTTTGGTTTCATAGGCCACGAACCAGTCTCGTAGTCGCTCTTCGACGTTAGAAAATCTACATAGGCATGCGGCTGGGCTGCTGCATTCATTGTTCGAAGGTGTAGCGCCAAGCAATCACTGACATCTTCGGCTGGAAGTGTTCTCCGAGCTTCTTCTTAAGTTCAGCATAGGAGACTGTCTCCAGCAGCATTGGCACGAACAAGTTTTCAGCCAGTTCAAATGTTGCTGGGCTGCACACACTGAGCAGCGTGGCGGCCTTCAGTCCATCTTCTGCAACCTGGTTCACCCAGAGGTAGTTTTTGACCTGGGACAGGTAGGATGGCCATCCTTCAGGTCACTTAATGTCAAACTCTCACAGCCTTCCGACCTTGGGCATTCTTCTGTTCTTTTCAGCTGGTTCCTGCATCTTCTAATCCTGCTTCTCTGATGCCCAGGAACTGATCCACTGAGTGCGTGGTCACTAGCATGTCTGGCTAGCCAACTGTAGGGGGGGGGGGATGCCTTTTCCCTCCAGATGACTTTCAGCTCCTTTGGATCCCACCTTTGGATCCCACCTTCATTGCCAGTGTTGTGTACTGAGTTCGTTGCGTAGGAATGAAGACGAGGCGAGTGAGATCAGTAATGGTCATGTTTATTTGCTTGCAGGATCTGAACTAGTGAACTGAGCTGCAGCCTGCAGCAATTTATAGCCTGGCCCCTAGGTGGCAGCCAATAGGTTTAAAGCAACCCATTGCCACCTAGAGGCAGCCAATAGCAGCACAGGAGATGGGGTGTCTGAGATGCTGGGAGTTAGCTCCAGCTTACCACATGGTGTTATACTTATGTTATAACATCCAGTTTCCAACACAGTCCTTTCAACTGTTCCAAGAAGGTTCCACATGCATTTGCACTCTTTAGGTGACCTTAACAACACAGATAAACCCCCAGGTGGTCTCAATGATTCTCTAAAAGAATGCAAATAAAAACCCTTCCATTCCCCACCATCCAGTCAAAGCTCAAAAAACTTGGATAAGAACTGAAACATCTTCAAAGAAAAGCAAGAAAGTCCAGTTGCCTGGTGAAAAAGTCTCTTTGGGACAACTATGACCTGTATGACTGAGAATCTCCATAGACATCTAAAGAGAACTTAGCATTTCATATGAAAACTTCTTCCAATGGCTAACATCTCATGGTCAAGATGTTCTTCTCTGATGTCTTGGTGGAGCAGTGGGTTAATGCCTCCTTAAGTAACACCAGCTGCCTGCAATTAGTGCAGGTTCGCATCCCACCAGGCTCAAGGTTGACTCAGCGTTCCATCCTTCCGAGGTAGGTAAAATGAGGACCCAGATTGTTGGGGGCAATTAAGCTGACTTTGTAATAATGCCGCTTGGGGTGTGTGTGAAAGCACTAACAAGCAGGCATATACATAGAATGAAGGCTACTGCTAAGCTTGTAAGCCGCCCTGAGTCTTCGGAGAAGGGTGGGATATAAATGTAATAATAATAATAATAATAATAATAATAATAATAATAATAATAATAACAACAACAACAACAACAACAACAACAACAACAATAACAACAACAACAACAACAACAACAACAACAACAACAATAATAATAATAATAATAATAATAATAATAATAATAATAATAATAACCTTCTTCCTTGTAATTAAACCAACTGGTTATAGTCCTATCTGCTGGGATATTTGTATTTTTAGCAGGTATGTCACACTACTAGCTCATGTTTAATTTGTGGTTTACAAGGTCATTCAGATCTCTTCCAGATGTTCTATTACTTTTTACAGATTAGATCCATATTTGCGTTTTTTCTTATCTAGATGCAGAACTTTTCGCATCTGTGAAATTCCATACTACTCATTTCAGCCCACTGTTTAAACCTGGCTACATGTATATTTTAATATTTATCTAAATTATTAGCCACCAGTCCTACTTTTATATCATTTGGAAGCTTGATAAGTGTCCTATCAGCTACCTTATCTTAGTCAATGATGAGAATTTAGGGCCAGGATACTGCATGTGACATTCCATTTGATATTACCCACTTCTAATCTGAAGTGAAGGGATGCGGTAGCTCAGTGGGTTAGGACGCTGAGCTTGTCGATCAGATGGTCGGCAGTTTGGTGAGTTGAATCCCGAGTGCCGCGTAACAGAGTGAGCGCCTGTTACTCGTCCCAGTTTCTGCCAACCTAGCAGTTCGAAAGCATGTAAAAATGCAAGTAGAAAAATAGGGACCACTATGGTGGGAAGGTAACAGTGTTCCGTGCGCCTTTGGTGTCTAGTCATGCTGGCCACATGACCAGGAGATATCCTCGGACAAGCGCCGGCTCTTCGGCTTTGAAATGGAGATGAGCACCGGCCCCTAGAGTCGGAAATGACTAGCATGCATGTGCAGGGGAACCTTTACCTTTAATCTGAAGAAGACCCATTAATCACTCTCTAGGTGCCATTATTTAACAAATAGTGAGCCCATTGAACACTATTATACTTTTCTGATGGCAATAGTAATAACTAGATAACTAATAACCTGTTGGGTCATTATTTCACAGATATTTTCTTATCTAACATTCGTACATTGTCCATAACAATTGGGGTGCCTTGAGCACACTCTAGTACACCTATACAGACCTTTGTTCTCTTTTTCTAAATTGTGTGCAGTTCTCATATCTTCTCTAACCCATGCGGCATTCCCATGCAATTTCCATGTGGCATCTATCATAAACCTTGTGCAATCTCCCCAAGGAGATTGTGTTGTCTCTCACATACCCCTTTGCACATTTGTGCTCCTTTCCTTTCCTTTTCCATACAGTGCCTCTTACATACCACCATACACTCATCGAACAAGTGCAGTACCTCTTCTGCTCTTGCACCTTGTGCACCCTCCCAATACATGGGACCTTTCACACAATCTCCCAAACCTGTGCAGCACCTCTCATGCACTTCCACACAGACTCTCTAACTAACATGTCACCTCTCATATGCTCCCTCACACCCTTCCTTAATCTTGCAGTATATTTTCTGCACTTTCATGCATTCCTCACTCGTTCCCATATGACAACATGCAGTTACCTCCCTGGTGACCTGGGATTTCCAATTTCCTGCCAGCTTGTCTATTGACTTTCCTTGTGGGAAGCTGGCAGGGGGGTGCTGGAAATGACAATTGTGTGATCAATTGTGTGATTATGGCAGCAGGCTGGGTCAACAGCAGAGGAGCACTGAAGTGGCCATAATTTTTGCCAAGTTTCAATGCTACCAAAATCATGGGTACTGGATTTTGGACACAAAGATTTAGCTAACCAGTTAGTTAGCCCATTTGACCTAGGTTGATTCAGAAATTGTTGCCCTGTGATGTACCATTTTGTCCAGTTAAAGGTAGAGAAACAGGAGATTTTTTGAGTATACAGATAGAAAAATAGTTATGATATGAAGAAACATTCCCATTGAACAACAAGCATGTAAAACCTCCAGGAGGATTTCCTCTACAATTTATGCTTAATGTGGCTCCGTAATACAGGTAGTTCTCAGCGTACAACCACAATTGAGCCCAGAAGTTATGTTGCTAAGCGAGAAATCTGTTAAGTGAGTCTTGCATCTCTTGATGACTTTTCTTGCTACATTTGTTAAGTGAATCACTGCAATTGTGAAACTAGTAATACCGTTGTTAAATAAATCTGGTTTCCCAATTGACTTTACTTGTCAGAAGGTTGAAAAAGGTGATCACATGACCCTGGGACACTGCAAGCATCATAAATATGAATCAGTTGTCAAGCATCCCAATGTAGATCAAGTGACCATGGAGATACTGCAACGATCATAAATGTGAAAAAGTGTGAACTTTTTTCAGTGCCGTTGTAACTTCAAATGGTCACTAAGTGAACTGTTGTAAGTCAAGGACCCGTAGCCCTTTCATCTGAGAATGAACAGAATAAATCTCTTAATATGAATCTGGAACACCTTAATACAGTACAAATTTGCATTGATTATGATCTGATTAAAGCTTCAGAAAGAACAGCAAAGTTTGCAGTTTACTATAATAATATTTCTATAAAACCTATTCATAGATTATGCATTTCGGCAGCAAAAGAGAAAATGTATTTGATGTTAATAGGGAAATAAGTTTATAAAATATTGTTATTACAGTTTTGTAAACCCCAGCCAATATGTTCCAAACTGTTTAATACTTTCTCTGAAACCAAAGAAAAGCATCTATAACACATTAGCCATTTATGAGTTAAACATATCAGACTACATTCAGCAATGACATTCATCTTTGCTTTATTTAAATAAAAACTCCTTTATAAATAAGGTTATTTTTTATATATAAATGCTGCATAGTATCACAATTCTTCTGGATTCTGATTATTCAGTTATTAGGTTCTACAACTGAGCCAAAAATACTTGGCAGTGACCTGTTAAAAACAACAACAACAACTCCACTCTTTCTAGAGCCTGTTTTGACATCCAGATCCACAGTAACTTAAGACCTCAGGTTCCTTCTAAAAGTGTATTCCTTATACTCATTTAAAGAATATGTGATTTCAGCACCGAAAGGCCCAGCTTTGTTAATTAGCCTGAAAATGGGCTACAGTTTTTTATATAATATACAGTATACGATGATCTGATGATGGCCTAATCTTCCAAGTGGCGCAGATTTATATAGTCAGTGCTTTCTGTGGCGGATTAACATGAATAGGTTTCCACAGGAAAAGCATGCTTTAGGAAGGATTTTCCATAAACAAAGCTGTTGTTTATTAAAGGGGAGTGGGGTGAGAGTGAAAGAAGCTGTTTTGAAGAATGATACTCTATGAGCAATACAAAACAACTAAAATACTCCAGGCAATAAGAAATAGAATGAATATTAATATTTGGATTTACAAAATTGTGAGTCACTGATTCAGCATAATGACTGAGTAACTAAGTTGTCTCTGATAGATGCTTTTATTTTTTTCCTTTTAAAGTCTATGAAAAAACCCAGATTCTTATAGGCTGTGGGTCTGAGAAATAAGTTAGGAAACCTTTTGTGTCACATTTTTTCAGAAAGCTAGCGGATAAAGTTTGATATACTTGTACACAAGTGTTCAGTATAAATCCCTACAGTGCTCTGACAGATGTAATAAAAGGATCTCTCATGCAACCTAAGCATGTTTATAGCAGGAGAGGAGATTTTGGAAAATGAGTGCAATTACAGGTAGTCCTTGATTTATGACCAAAATTAAGCCTTGAATTTTGGTCCTGGCGGTCATAAAGCAGGACACCACATGACCTGATTTGATTTTATGACCATTTTTATGATGGTCATAAAGCAAGCAACTATGGTTGTTCAGTGAACCACATTCAGCAAATCCAGTATATCCAATGCTCTTTGTTGTTTTCTGCTGAAAAATGGCAAAAAACATCACAGAGCACATACATTTTTAATAAAATAGAAAAAACTAAATAATTCAAAGGGAGAAAAATAAAATTAAATTAAAGGTCCAATATTTTTCAAACTTGGAAGCTTTAATATGTGTGGATTTCAACTCCCATTGTTCCCCAACAATATTTGTTTCCCTGCAGACTTGCTATTATTATCTATGTAATATCATTGGTACATGGGACACAGAAGTTTGTTGATTGCCTATCTGTAGTATTTTACCCTGCTAGCTTTTGCTAGGGTATGGCGTCTTCGTCTTCCTTTATTAGGGAATTGTTTCTGCCCTGCTTGTTTTTCTGGAGCTGTTTCCTGGTTGCTGGTCAGTGTTGGTTGCTAGGGAGGTTGTGTTCTGTGTTGTTTGTTTTCTTCCTTGACTTTTGATTACATTTTATAAATGGTATGCATATGGGATTTATCTCTATGTATCTGTGGATAGTTGATTTATTGGAACACCATGTTTTCAGGAATTCCTTAGCAGTTTTGGATTTGCCTTGATCTAAAATGTCAACAGTTTCCCAGCTAAAATTGTGGCTGAATTTGTCTAAGTGTTGAGAGATTTTTATCGTGTCTTTTGACTGCCAGTTTCTTTTTTGTTTATTTAATTCATGAATGAGTTCATGAATGACTTCATGAATGTGCCAATCTTGTGCCTTTCTTTTATATATGATGGTTATTACAGTCTTTACTTTGTATTCTGTAAATCAGCGGCTCCCAAACTTTTCTATACTCCACATCCCTAGAATGCTTCTGATATATTCTCGCACCCATTACAAAAGTTCAAAATAATGGCAACAAATTATGCATATACAATTCAGGGGTGTCAAACTGCCGGCCCACAGGCCAGACATGTCATCTGGAAGCTGTGCCTACCCCATTGCCAGCAAAACTGTCCCGATACATTGTGCGACATCATGTGACATCGTGAGTTTGACATGTCTGATATACATTTTGAAAACCCAGGTTTTCATACCCCCTGGAATATCATCTCGCGCTCCTGGTTGGGAATCCCTGCTGTAAATTATTCTTTTCTTTCTTGTGTTTCTGGGTCTTTGCATTGCTTGAGATTTTTTGGAGGATTTTCGAAGGGTGTGCATGCCAAGAAGTTATATTACCTTATAGAACTTCAGAACTTCAGTTCTCACACTGTATAATTACTATATTTTTTTCCTGTTGGTGTTGTAGTTGTTTGTATTTAATTATGTATATAAATGTCTACACACACACGCACATACTAATTTTATTTTGTATATATTGCACAGCTGTACTTGAAGCAAACTGATACATTCATTACTAATTGGCATTAGGTATGTTCTCTAGTATAGATATAAAGTGTAGTTTTGTAAAGTCAATTTCAACTGACTTTGTTTTTCTCTGTCAATTAATGATCCTTTTCATTCTTCTAAATTTAAGAAAATTACCAAAGGGTTAGGATTGGTATAAATATATTTAGATAAATAAATAAAAATATGTTTCTAAAATATTATTTTTATATTCTGTGTTTTTCAATGCACTGAAATTATTAATACTGCATTATCTGCAAAGAACACTATGTGTATTTTTGAATAAATAACCTTCTTATGCTCTATTTTTATTGCATTATGTTTTTATTACATGAAACATTTTTAATTATTATTTAAATAGCATCAGTGCTAGAAATTGTGTTTGGAAAGAGTATAAAAGAATAATTAAAATATTTTAACATTATTTATATTTTTTTCTAAAAAATCCTACATTAAATGAGAAACAAAAATTAGTACAGGACATCTTTCAAGAATGGCCCAGAAATATCAACACTATCAGTAATAATGTCTGCTTCTATGGAAATGATGTGTCTAAATATGTTAATGAAGGTATGACAGATGTGAATTTTATTTTATTGAAAAAGATAAAGTATAAATGTGGAACTACACATGACGGACCATGAGAATGATTTGAAAAAGTAACTGGCTGAAATTGTAAAAATCAAAAGAAGAAACACAAATGATAATTCATAAGAATGAGCTAGAAAATGTTTTAACACTGGAACGATAAAAGAGATTTATTAAAGCTTTGAAAAAATACATGCAATGGGATGAAGATTTGAAAAGAAATTAAATCCTCCATTATTTCACTGAATTAAAGATTAAGACTATTAAAAGGAAAGAATATAAAGTTGGTTAATTTGAGCAATATCATAAGATGGTTTTTTAAACAATATTTGGGCAAGTCTTTACGGACTTTTTATTGATACCTGGATTAAAAAGATGATTTATGGATTTGGTTATAGATAAAGAATAGATTTATTATTTATTTATGGTAATACATTAGCCAGGAGACTACAGTGTTAGTACAAAGTAATTATTTGGCTGCTGATGGTGGGATATGAGATGAAGAGATGCCTTTTTAACTTTGTAGAGTATGAAGAAATATTAAATTTGTTTATATTTGTTGTGATGAAGGCATTTCTTTATGTATTTATTTTCTTTTTTATTATATTCTATTATAGTTCTACTTTCCCCTCTACTGTTTAATTATTTCCATTCTTTTCTCTTTCTATATGTTTAATTTGTATTAGTTCTTACTACTGTAATTAAGCTTCTTAATAAAAATTATACTCAATCTACCATACCCTAGAGATGCATTATATTACAAGAATGGTCATCCTGCATAATTGTTGGACTCAGTTGGGTTAAAAGAAATTTGACCCATATATTATGGTCATGATCTTTCATATATTTTTTTGGAAGAATGCTATACAGTATGCTGACCTAACTATTGAAACACACTGGTTTTTAATGATACACATATTATACTGAACTGTATACCAATTATTTGGAATTTAGCTTTCAGAATAAAGATGTGTGGACTCAGTTCTCAAAGTCATCATACTGGCTACTGCTAATGGGAACTGAAGTTCAACACATCTTCCACATCTGAGGAAGACTATGTTGTAGGGTTTAACTCTACCCAAATGAGAGCTGCTATACTAAATTTGTGTGATATCAACAAATACCATTTAATCACTTCTTAACTTTCTTCTGCCTTTGCTTAGTGCTCTTTTTTATTTATCTATTTAGAAGTGACAGGGTTTAAGCAAAATATGAGAGATGTGTTTGGAGATTAGTCACACTAATTGTTCTTGTATAATAGATCAAGATGTCTGACTAGAGACACACAAATGGACAAAAGGATGTCATATGTTGGGGACTTCCGGGTGGCAAGGCGCTGCCGCCGACAGCTGATTTTAGCTTGTCAGCTTCGCGGCTTTGTAGAACCGCCGAAGGCAGCGCCGATCAGCTGTTTCGGCGGTTCGGAAGCCCCCTCCTCGGGAGAAGAGGAGGGGGTGAGTATCCAAGTAGGGGAGGGGCTCTCTGGGGCCGCCAGGACTTAAAGTTCTGGCGGCTGGAAGATTGAGCCCCCCCCGAAGCTTGGATTTCTCCGGGCTGCGCAGCGTGTCTGCTCCGTTTTTCTGGGAGCAGAACAAGGCGAACGCAACCATCCCTGCCTACAAGAATGGACTTTGGAAGATTATGAATGCAGGCAGAGCGATGCAAGAGATTAAGGAGTAAGTGAACTTTTGAACTTTGGCTCAATCCACATAGAAGATCTAGAAAGTGAAAGTGCGTAGTTGCAAAAGAGGGAAAAGATGGCGGCTAAATCTTCTTCTAAACTTTCTAAAACTACGGGGGCTTCCCCTCTGCCGCAATCTTCAGCGCAAGTGTTAGCACCTCCTGCACCTTTACCTTCGCCTGTCTTAACAGTAAAAGTTTTGGAAGATGCTTTGGAAAAACACTCACAGCATTTGGCTGTGATGATAGATGAGAAGATGGATGAGAAGCTGACAGAAAAGTTTTCAGTAATAAGGGAGGAAATCTTGCATGTATTTCAAGGCATGGCGACATGTATTGAGCGCCTTGACGAAAGAGTGGAGGACCTTACTCAAAATAATATTAAATTGGATGCAAAGATATTAGAGACTGAAAATGTGGTGGATAAAATTGATTATGACCTGACATTGGTACAATATCATGAAATGGAGTTTGCTGTGAGGATAAGGGGCCTTAAGGAGAATTTAAAGGAAGATTTGAAAAAATTGGTTTCTGTTGCTCTCGAAGACGTGCTGGGAAGGCCAGCTGAAGAAATTGCAGAAGATATAGACAAAATTTTCCGTGTTAACTCCTGGATTGCGAGACAAAGGAAATTACCAAGAGATGTGGTTGTTTATTTTACAAAGAGAGCAATCAGGAATGAAGTTATTCAAGTTTCTTATAATACAAAGCTTGTGATTGCAGACCAAGAAGTTTTGGTTTTGAAAGAGATCCCTCCAAAAATTCTAAGGAAATGAAAGGAATTTGCATTTCTGGCACAGGAGCTTAAGCGACGTGATGTCAGGTTCAGATGGGAGGTTCCAGTGGGTATGGTGGTAATGTTTGAAGATACCAGATACCGTCTTGCTACAGTCCTGCAGGCACGTGATTTCTATAGCAATGTTTTAAAAGCAATCCCCATACCACTTCTGGAACCAACAAAGGAGGGAAAGTCATATGATGCTGAAGGAACACAAATAGAAGAGACTGCAGCAGGAGTGAT
>JAKJMR010017558.1:578653-617777 GCA_024449315.1 Daboia siamensis
CTCAACAACGATATATTGTGGAGTGGAAGAAATGGATTGATTACATCCAGAATAAATATGGGACTAAAAAGTTTTATTTAGCATTTGAATAAGTATATTGCTTGTAGTCAATTTGTAAGAGCTAAAGCGCAAGAGAATTAATAGGTTATTATTGTTAGCATATGGGTGCTTATGATTGGTTATCTTATTTTTTATACCTTGTATCTAGCTCTGGGAAGTCCGGGGGGGGAGGGGGGAGAGGGAGGGTAAGAGGGTGGGAGAGGGTGGGGGAGGGGTGGGGAATGGGATGTTATAATTAAAATGTATTGAAAAACTTTTTAATAAAAAAAAAAAAAAAAAAAAAAAGGATGTCATATGTTTACAAATATTTCCGTTAACATGTTGAAATGGCAAGCTTATTCATCCAAGGCCAGATAGCTAAGAGGTCAATTTGAGAAGCTATTATTAATCACCCTGATGCCAAATCATGTGCTACTTTTTGAATTAGTTACAGTGAAGTTTTCAGGGAATTCACATTTTAATGATTTTTCCCTTGTAAATAATATCTTTAGTCATTAATGTTTTGCACATTAATTTTTAATTTATTACAGTGCCACATTAAAAATGTAAATATATGCTATAATCTGCATCTATCAAATATGTAAAGTTATAGGTATAACTAATAGGATATACATACATATTTCTCTCTTTCTCTCTATTCATCCATTCATCTATCTTTCATTTTTAGCAAAATAGATCAGGATTACAAATTAATAAAATAGCTGATCAACTCTAATGCTACAGTAGGATTGTACAGATTAAACAAGCATAACAGCTATAATTTATCATCATTTTGCTCATTAAAGAGAATAGGATTCATAACTTGTAGTTAAATTAAAATATGTAGTTTCCACAGATGTTACAACATACTACTTAATGTTGCATATGAACATAAGAGTTTTTTTGTCCAAACCTGCTACAACAGATAGACATAAATACAGGTGCAAGGAAAGTAAGAAATTGAAAATATTGAGAAAGAATAGAATGACAAATTTAATAAGCTTATATTTAGGAAAACCCAAGACAGATCCTAAAACTAATTTGAGACTATTTCCTGATATTAAAATAACCGTGCCTTACTCAAAATAATTTACACAGCTTTTTATTGCTTGCTGAATCAACGTGGTATGACTAGACAGGATAGAACCATGACAGGAGCAGATACATAGCGACACTGTGAATTTCTGTGGCTGCTGGAGCAAGGTGGAACCAGGATTTAAGTTAGTTGTTCAAACATGACAGGAGTGCCTTTAAATGTTATCTGGAGATGTCTGGATACCATCTGGATACATCTAGATACTGTTTAACTTTGCAAGAGTCAGCCTACCTTTTATTTGGATCATTTCTATTGGCTGGTAGAAGAAAGTTAAGATAAGTATAAAAGCTACTAGGTCACTAGGTGATTCTTACTTCAATATTTATAAGATATCATTTTCCACAGTACCTGAAAGCACACAAATTAAGTTAACCACCGAGACTGCTATGAAGCAGGCAGAAAATTCAGTGCCAATTTCCCAGCTACTTGTATATAAATTTAAATATAGAAATCTGCACAAGCTTAAAGATCCTATAATGCATCACAAAGTTGTTCCTTGAAGACTAGTTCAAATTTGTCATAATAGTAGGTGGATTTGTTTGTTTATTTTGATGGATTTGCTTGTGTACAATGGCTTCTATACATTGAACTTCTAATTGATTCTAAGTAGTTGACCATGTTCATGATAATAATTAAAACAGATTTTAAACTGACAGGATTCCAGAGGAACAAAAAATGAACTGTGCCTCATTTTAAAATAATAAAATATGGGATTGCATAATATGCTCTGAAAGATCATATGAGATTTTTCCTCTGAAATTTATCTGCAGTATCTTCTGTTTCTCTTAGCATTTAATTTTCTTTGGATCATCTTGGATGAGCTCTCTCAGTTTCTGTTCCTGGTTTAGGATAACATAACCAATTTTACTCTGGTGATTTCCTCCCCCCTCTCTAGGATATATTACTTTATGTCATGTTTCTAAATTGATTTCGTAACTGGTTTACAACCGATCTGAATGAACACAAAGTAAACATTCCCTAGCAACTCATGACTATGGCACACCCAATTGACATAAATAGGAAGAGAAAAGTTTTGTTAATAAAATTTTTTATGGATATTCATATACAGATAGAAAAGGTAAACAAAGGAAATGAGATTTGAGTAACTATCAGCTTCTCTGTCTTTTCCCTATATATGTGAAAGTTGCCACTAAAATAATCTTCCTAGCTTATAAACATAGCTCTGATTCATTTATTTCTTTTCTTTTTTTAATAAAATCTCATATGTAACAAAACTTTTCATTAACAATAGTGGCCACTCTCAAAATTTGCCTTGAAATGATTTGTTCTTTAATCCGAACAGAATGAATCCTAAAACCCTTATTCTCATTTACATTTATGCTGTATTTTGACATTTTGTGCTCGAAGAAACCAATCAGTTATTATTCAGCTGTTAGAGTGATTTGTACTTGTCAAATGCTAATTACAAAATAATTGGAAGAAAGACAATGAGTACCAAAGGCTGAAAACACAATTTCAATCCTTAACATGCAAATGCATGATTTTTATTGGGTTATTATCAGTTTTTAAGATCTATGTTAATATTTTAATATTTTTTTCTTCTTTTTTCATGTAGGGTATAAAACCAAAATGTGAATCACACTTGAAATTATGTTAGATCATTGATAGTTGTTCATTAATTGTATTAATTGCCTAAGAAATGAAGAGTATTGGGCAATTTAAAATTAAACAGCAACAGATTTCTTTACCTCTTTCATATGTGGCATTGTTTCCTCTTTCCAAAACAGAGAACCACCCACTTGAAGCTGCAAAACAGGAAACCTTGTTGGTGAACTTTGTCTTCGAAGTTCAACCTGATGTATCTGACTATTTTTTAAAGTCAGCATTTTAGCTATTAAATATATCATTTCACTTTTTTGGGCTCCAGTAATATAGTTAGCATTCATAAATTATAGATAACACTCTAAAAAGCAATCCAACTATTCAAAAGCTTTAGAAGTGTGCTATCTTTGGCCAATTCCCAAAAAAGATCAAAGTTGCAAAAACTGAACTCTTTTGAGATTTCTCATAATGTTCATAATGTACAGAATTTTCTAGTGAATGAGTTTGGCTTGTGTATTTTATGTACTTAAAAGAATACAGTATTTAGGCATTTAGGAAGAGAATTGTAGAAAAGAAACAGTGAAGAACATTCCATATAAATTTTCTACCAGTTTAAAGAATTGAACTTTGGACCAGTTCTCACTCTGGAAGAACACCAATATTTACATTCACAATGAAGATTAGAAGCTGGGTAAAAATGATGGTGGTCCTTTGAGTAAATCTTTATTGAAAATGAGAGTTAGTGAACCTTGAAACCATATTACTTTATAATTCTTGTCTGCCCCTTCAAACAGTCTCACCATATTGTCTTACTTGCAACTTTTATTCTATTGAAAATGACCCCCAAACATTTACTCACAGTAGACTATAGAGAGTCAAATCTAATAAAGTAAAGATAAAATAGTAGTCAAGAACTAAGACATACTTAATGTAATTAGGTTTCTAATTTCTTCTTTCACAGTTTCTGAGCAATTTCTCTTTGACACATCTCATGAATAGTCAGTACTGAGTAAAAGGAATAACATTAAACAGTTAAATTAAACAAAGTTACTCTATACTGTTATATTGGATATTCATAAGTACTTTGGAGCTTCCATATGTCATATATCATTCCAAAGCAAATTCTATTAGCTAAATCATAGTTTGTTCGTTACTATGAAATAGACACAAAACTGATTTAATGTTGGCCATAATTTAAGGGAAGAAAATGTATAGTTGATATTTTCCCTCCCTAGCTGCAGTAAGAATTTTGAAAATACACCTGTTTTGAATAGCTTTCCATTGATGTGTCACTAGTCTTGCTATTTCCTTACATCATTGAAACCACTGCCAGTTCATAAATATTTTGAAAAACAAATCTTATTCTTATGTTAGTGGTGACCTTGAAAATAAAAATACATAAGTATTGGTAGTATAACATTTGTTTCAAAAAATAGCTATATCACATTTTGACCCTTTCTTGCTAATTAGGAATAGTCCTAACAAAAAAGAGACAAAAAAAGAGCTGAATACAGTGGTGTCTGAAAGCTAAGTAATGACCATAATTTAGTTCAATAAATGAAATGTTTTTTATAAGCTGGGGTTTTTTTTGGATCATATCCATGTAAAGCAACAAATAAGAAATGAGAATTAACATATAATAATTATAAGGTCATATTTATTTATTTATTTCCAATAAAATGAAAATAACAAACAAATAAGAGCACAAAGCCAAAACAAAGTATAATAGCCAATGTAGTAGACAAAGGGCTTGGTAGCATTTTGTTGGTTTTCAGTATAGGTTGCCTTTTTTATCTGTTAAAAATCATAGGAAAACCTAAATGTAGGCATGAACCAAGGACTACTCTTGGAGTCAATTCTGGAATTTAAGCAGATGGAGAAGTGTTGCTATTTGAAAAAGGAACAAGATAGTAAGAGCTATCTCTGGGAGTAAGTAATCTTTGGAAAAAGTCATATGAGCTGGGAGTTCAGATTTACAGCTCTAAAAGGATTAAATCAAAATAAACAAAGCTGTAGTCAAGGATATTCCGCAGGAAGAAGAAGCGGAAGAGAGATTATGAGCTATTCCTTCTGTTGTGAAAACTTGTTTATGTTGCTCAGAATTTAGTGTTACCCACTTATTTATGGGCGAAAGCAGTTGACTATTCTAGTGCTCACATGATATAGATGTGAAAGGGGCAGGAGAATACACATAGCTAGAATATCCCTTCATCTTTTAATCTTTTCAAGTTAAGAGAAAACGATTGGAGTATGGCAAGAATATAGGTAACAAAGAAGAGTTTATAGGGCTGTTCAATCAGGAAGCTGCCAGTATTTGCAAAAAGGGCATGACCATTCAAGGTTTAGTGCAAGGATGTCCTTAAGACATGATAAAGAATATTAAGATGGTGGTCACGGTGGTGTGGTTGAAAGTCTACTTCTTTTTATGTGTGATGCATGCACTTTGGATTCTGTTATATTCACTTGGAAATTCCTGATCTCTGCTTTCCTAGCCTAGTCATCCACTTGGTTCTCTAACAGATTGACTGCAACCAAGGATCAGATGGTATGACTGTATCTGATTATTTCAGAACAAACTCAAAAAAGTAAAAAATAAAAAGCAGAAAAAATGGGATTGCTCAACAGTCAAGCAAAACTGGTTTTAATTCACAATTTGAAAGACAAGATTTGTAAACGTGTAATTACTTAAAGCAAGTTAGTAATAGGAACTAAAACAGCTTTTAACTCATGCATTCATTCATTCTTAGGTTCTTGTAGATTATTTTCCAGCAGAGTTAAATCTCACAGTCCAAATATGATGCACAATGTGATAAACAATTCATTATAGGTTTAGGTCTGGATTTGACAAAGTGAGACTTGTTTGGATTTTCTAATGCAATGTCTGGGTAGTTGTATAAATAACTTTTTCTTCTTCCTTTTCAGAATGCCTGAGAAGATGTTGTTTGTGATATTTTGTTCAGTACATAGATCCCTGTACCTTTACCTATTAGAGAGTGTTGTATTGGTTTCTCAGTCATGTTATCCAAAATTCTAAAACAAGTAGTTCATATATAGCTTTCTGGAAGATATGCATCCCTATTTATTCATGAAATAGATAGTATAATCCATTTTTTCTCTACAGTGAAAACATCTAAAGTGGCATATGTACCCAACTAAAATGGAAAGGCCCATGCATACATAGCGATTTATAATAGTGTCACTTTTAACATGAAAAGGATTAGAATGGATTTTTTTTCTTGATGAAATTTATAGCTGTGAGCATATACTGGTTTCTGCAATCCTGCTCCAGCTGTTAGAAATCCCTGCATTAAACATAATTAAAATATTATAAATAAGCATGGAAAATGGTTTACAGCAGTGATAATCATGTAAGTCAACTGCTACTGAAGTTGGCTGGTTTGCTAAAAAACACAGGAGGCTAAATTTGAAAAGAAGCAAATAGTGTCTATTTTAACATGTCCATTTCATGGAGTTAGTTCTAGGAATTAGCAGATGACCTGTTCAACTAGCAAATAAACTATTTTCATGGAAAGGTTGTACAGGGAAGGGCTATAGCTTGGTGAGTAAAGCATAAAGTTCATGTGCAGGAGTTCAGTTACTTGGAATTTTGTTTAAAAATGCAGCCTCTTTACTTGCTTTTGATTTTAGAAATCTGGGTATATCTATATGTGTATATATACATATATGTATATGTATATCAGAAAGGAAGTATCCTCTAATCTTCTATTATAAGATTCTTCACAAATATTGACAGATAATTATTTTCTTTTTATGAAGTTAAAAGCAATAAAAGAAACAAACTAGGAGCAAACAGAAATGGGTTGATGATATGCAAAGATTCAGAACTGATGACAGCATCACAGTGCTTTTCCCTCTGCCATATCATTTCTTCATGCAATGTTCAGTATATTTAACCATAGAAATATATGTCTCAAAAATACTACTGAGACAACAGATTTCCACCCACATAATTAACAAAAGAATAAAGCTGAGCTTGAAGTGACTCTGCAAGCCATTCTTTCAGAATTCAAGGTTGCTGTGGCTAGGAAAAAGCCACAAAGTCTGAGTCATTTCCTGTGAAAGGATTCAGTGTAGTCTTTGCTCTTTGGAAAGCTAGAATCAGAATTACAAATAGATCCACAAAAGAAATACTTAAGAAACAAATAGAGATAATAAAGCATAAATTAAATTTAGCCGAGATGGAAATAATGGCTCAACAGTTTAAAAGGACCAAACAGAATTTTTTTGAAAATGCCAATAAGCCGGGGAGATGGTTAGCATATAGACTGAAAAAAGAAAAAAAAAAAAATTGATAAATAAGCTGCAAGATCCAAAAGGTGAATTAGTTTCAAAATGATACAATCAAAAATAATTATTAAAGATTACTATGAGACATTCTACGAGGCAGAAGAAATTCCAAAAGAAAAAATACAGCAGTACTTAGAAAAAGCAGACTTACCAAAAATTCTGGAGAACATCCGAAATGTACTAAATGGGAAAATATCAATGATGGAGATTATAGAGGCTATAAAAAGACAAAAAAAAGGATAAGACTCTGGGCCCAGATGAATTACCTGCAGAATTTTATACATCACTACAAGATGTATTAAGTCTGATTTTGAAAGAACTGTGTAATGAAATTCTCCTGGAGGCTAAAATATCAAATACATAGACTGAAGCCAATATTACTTTAATACCTAAAGAAGACTCTGATTTATACAAATAAAAAATTATAGACCAATATTGTTATTAAATATAGACTACAAAATCTTTGCTTCAGTAAAGGCAGAAAGACTAAAGAAATTTTTGATTCAATTTATACATACAGATTGAAATGTTTTCTTACCTAAAAGACAAGATAGAAAATAATCTGAGAATGATTCTTGATATGTTAGAGTATTATGAAATTCATTCAGGGAAACAGATGGTTTTAATATTCCTTGATGCACAAAAAGCGTTTGACAACATAAACTAGCAATTTATGTTTCAGCAGCTTGCAGAAATGGACTTTGAGAAAAAACTTTATAAATGCAATCCAAACAACATATTGTAAACAGACTGCCAAAATAATTTTAAATGGAGACTATACTGAAAACTTCAATATTAAAAAAGGTACAAGACAGGGGTGTCCATTATCTCCATTACTATTTATATTAACACTGATAGTATTGAATAGAAACATTAGACAAGATACAGAAATTAAAGGACTGGAGATAAAAGATGAAAAATACAAATTACAAGCATTTGCAGATGACTTGGTTTTTATCCTGGAAGATCCTTTGGAAACAAGCACTAAACTTTTGGAGAAAATAGAAAAATTTGGAGAAGTGGCAGACCTGACAACAAACAGAAAAGACTAAAGTGCTGACAAAGAACTTAACAGGAAAAAAAAACAACTAACAAAAAAACAAATCTTCAAATAGTTAAAAAAGTTAAGTACTTTGGAATTTATCTAACAGCAAGATGTGTAGCAGTAAAAGAAGGTAACTATGTAAGACTGCTAAAATAAATTAAATTGGATTTGGAAAATGGAAAAACCTTCAACTGTCAATGTTGGGGAGAATAGCAACAGTGAAAATAAATATCTTACCAAAAATACTCTTTTTATTTCAAACGATCCCTTTAAGGCCGGGAAAAGCCTTCTTTGATGAACTGAATACAATAATACTGAAATTTATCTGGCAAGGGAAAAAAGAGAATTAAAGTGAAAATGCTACAAGAAGCTAAAGACAGTGGAGGATTTGGACTCCCGGACTGGAGGTTAACATGGCTTAAAAAATGGATAATGCTTAGAGATAAAAAACTATTTTACCTAGAGGGACATGACTTACAAATTGGTTGGCATGCTTGTCTGTGGTATGGAAAGAATAAAATACATAGATACTTTCAAAACCATTTTATAAGGAATGCACTTCTTTTAGAATGGGAAAAAATAAAACAAAAATTTATATTAAGATACCTGAATGGCTTTCAGCAATGGAAGCTTTTGCTTACCCAAATTTAATTAACTACAATAAAATTGTGACTTAGAAAGATATTTTGGATAATGAAGGAAAATTGAAAGACAGACGAGACTTACAAGAACAAGGTATTGATTTAGCATGGTGGCCATATTTGCAAATTCAAAAGAAATATGAAAAAGACATGAAAACAATGGGATTTTATAAAGAACAGATAGAATTTGATCAGATACTGTTAAAAACAGATGAAAAGTTGATCAAGAAATTCTATAGATTTCTGTTAAACTTAAAGATGGAGGAAGAACAAGTAAAAGAAACAATGATAATATGGGCAAAGAATTTTGGATACAATTAGAAGAGTGGCAAAAATTGACTTCCAGTGGCGACGCTGCACCGATGGCGGCTTTCTTCTGGCCGCCTGTCCTGGGATTCTGTGAAAAGCGCATGGAGACAGAGAAAATCAGCTGTCCTGCAGCTTGAAAACCTCCCCCTCAGGAGAAGAGGGGGAGGAGAGTTTTCCTCGGGTAGAGGTAGAGTTCCCCTAGACCCCCTTAATTATTTGGGGGTCGGAGGGTGAGAGCTCCCTCGGAGCCCGAGGCTTTCTCTGCACCCAGGATGCCTTTGCTCCGAGCTTTAGGAGCGAAGCAAGATACATCCACATCTGCTATTTAAAGTGACTTGTGAGTGATTTAAAAGCAGACAGAGCTGACCAGGAGAAGTTAAAATTGTGAGTGCTGGAAACTTTAACTTGTGCAGAATTAATCTTCTCCACATTTTAATTTGACTTAAAGGGGAAACATGGTGCTGGAATGCTGTTTCTTTGTGTGAAAGGACAGTGTCAAGAAAGGATGCTCTCTCCTATATAGTTATGATTTCACGTGTTGTATAAACACAGCAGTGTGAAATCATGGTATTTGCAGGTTATTATATCAAGGGAAAAATTCCCAGAAATTAAAAGAACTGTAATCCTCCTGGCATTCGTCAGATATATTCAATATCAATTCATAGCATTGTAAATTTGATTGGGACACCAGTTGGAATAGAAATAAAGCTTTTCATTCATACTTGTATGATTTTGGTCTCCCTTTTATGATTCACCTGGCTTTTCTCAAGCAAAACATAAATGAAGTGGTAAGCAAAGAAGCACTTCACAAGACCGTATTCATTTCCAAATGCCAGAATTTCTGCAGGTAGAAATGTTGATACTTAGAAAAGAAAAGCTTAATAAGATTGATAGTACATTTGTATTTCTTGGGCAGTGACAATAATAAACAACAAACTGTACCATGTTGGTGCTTCAGAATCATGCAGACATCATCCTGTTTCCTTGCCAAAGTGTTATAACTACGTTTATCTTGAAAGAAATGGTCTTTTATTTATTTTGTATTGTGATCTATTCGCTGTTCAAAAGTTTTCATTCAGTTTAATTGGTTTCAATAATTTTAAACATGTCTCAACATTTTTCTTTCTAGAAAAAAATTGCAGAAAGAGGTGATCCTGTGAATCTAAAGAGCCCTAGAGAAACAACTTATTTACACTTATTAGTAGTAAGATTTCAGCCAGGATTTAGTACAGAGACTGCATTGATCATGTTGTGATGAGAATCCAGTACTGAGGAAATGCACAGTAACAACTAAGGGTACTAACAACTATAGTACCCTTTTGGATCATTACCAAGAGACTGAAACAGTCTTGCAATGGTGCTCTTCCTTCCTGAAAGTGCAGTTCCATTTGAGAGAGGAAGAGAGATTTTTGTAGGGCCTGGATGGGGAGGAACAGACTTCAACTCAACCCCAACAAGACTGAGTGGCTTTGCATACCGGCTTACTGGGATATTCAGAATATTCCATCTCTTTCTATGGGGGCTGAACTATTACCCCCCGTAGATAGGGCTCACAACTTAGGAGTCCTTCTAGATTCACGGCTTACTTTGGAAGACCATATAGTAGCTGTGACTAGTGGGGCCTTCACCCAGGTTCGCCTGGTGCGCCAGTTGCAGCCCTATCTAGACTGGGATGCTCTATGTACGGTCACTCATGCGCTCGTGACCTCTCGTCTGGACTACTGCAATGGTCTCTACATGAGGCTGCCCATAAGGACCACTCGGAGGCTCCAACTGGTGCAGAATGCAGCCGTGAGAGTTGTGTTGGGAGTCTCCCGATACTCCCATATAACACCTCTGCTCCGTGAGCTGCATTGGTTACCAGTTGTCTTATGGGTGAGATTCAAGGTACTGGTAATGGTGTTTAAGGCCCTACATGGCATGGGTCCAGAATACCTTGGGGAGCACCTGCTGCCAGCATCAACTTCCCTCCGCCCTGTGCGCTCCCACAGAGAGGGTCTCCTCAGGGTACCACCGATCAGAGAATGTCGATTGGTGGCCCCCAGGGGGAGGTCCTTCTCTGTGGGCGCCCCGGAGCTATGGAATCGGTTGCCGGTTGAGCTTCAAATGGCACCCGACCTTCGCTCCTTCCGTTGCGATCTGAAGACATTCTTATTTGAACAAGCCGGCCTGGCCTGATGGGGGACGTGTTTGGGTTTTATGGTTATTTTAATGTTTGTATTTACTGTTTTTACTTGGGCATATGTTTAATCTCTTTTTAACTTTTGTACTTTTGTATTTTTATATATTTGCCCTGTTCACCGCCCTGAGTCCTTCAGGAGAAGGGTGGTATACAAATAAAATTATTATTATTGTTATTATTGTTATTAGTGTTATTATTATTATTATTATTATTATTATTATTATTATTATTATTATTATTATTATTTTATGAAATGTTTTCACAAATATTCTTTTCTTCTACAAACATCCTTTCTTTAAAATATACTGTTAGGGTTGGTAATCTGTCAATAGATATTAAATAATCAATAGTATCAATGATACTTAATTGTACATTTTGGCTCTCAAGTTAGGTAGAGTTGCTGAACCCAGTACCTGAAGGCTGTTTGAGACCAATGCAGAGGAGCAGATTGAATCCTTCCAAGATGGAGTTTGTGGACCTAATGAGGCTAGGAGGAGTTGGATCAAGAAGTCCCGCTCATACTTTCTCATGTTCTGGTAACCCTGTTTGGATTGTTGTAATGCATTCTACAAAAGTCTGTCCTTGAAGAATATTTGGAAACTATAGCTGTCACAGAATGAAGCTATCTGGGCAGCTGAAGGTGTACAGTATTGTAGTATATCCAAGTGACCCACTGCTTCGGGAGCTGCTCTAATTGTCAGTTGGCTTTATTGATAGATTCCCCCAGTTTTCTGCTTTTCCCTGCACATAGTCAGGCATGTCCCTCCTAGGCTTTAGGAAAGCTGTCAAGACTTATCTGTTCCATCTTGTACAGAAAGAGGTAAATTATGGTTGAAGATGGTGTTTGCAAATGCTCTACCTAGCTATCTTAGTCCTTTCCCTTTTTTGATGGGGGATATTTTTCTTTCTTTCTTTTTTATGATAATATTGTTAGCTGCCTTGACTATCCAAGATTGAATGGCATACCAGAATAAAGATATAAATATTTGTAGATCTATTTTGGGTAACCATTCTAAAAATGTTGAAATATTCCCATAATTCTTCTCAAAGGACCACTGAAGTCCAAATACTTCTATAACTCCTAGCCAGGATACATGTTTTTTATCTCTTTCCCTCCTCCCCACCCCATGTCTCATATACCATTAAGTTATTTTCAAGTCTTCTTCATATAATCTTATTCATGTGTGGAAGATTAGTTGTGCAGATAATATTTGACTTGCCATTATGGTCATATTTTGTGACTGTTGTAAAATGGTTCAGTCATATAACCGAGCCAATTTTATGATATTTTGGCATGGTTGTTAAGCAAACAACCTGGTTGTTAAATGAACGCTGCCTCATTAAGTGAACACTGCCTCATTAAGTTCACTTTGGTGCACATTTGCCGAGAACTGGAAGTAACTTCTAGTTTTTGGCAAAACTGTTGAAAATGGAATCATATGGTCATGGAATGCTGCAAAGCCATAAATGCATCTGTGTTATTGAGCACTGAAAGTACTTCAGACCCAGGTTTCCCATAGTTATGACAGGGTGAGAAAAAGCATGTTAAATCAACTCTTGTTCATCCAATGATGAGTAGGAAGACAGCTGTAGTGATAGGACGGTCACATCATCTTCCAGATAGGGATTGGATTTCAGATCTGACACTAAGTATATTGAATTAGGTGGATTTTAAATGCTTGACTGGATTGCCTTCTGATTCCCACTGCGGCACTAAAGTGAAAGTGCTTCTGTAGCCCTTAGCTGAAACCTCTTTCAGAGATTTGAGAAATGAGGTGGAACTTATTGGCCGCTCTTTGCCATTACCATGGAAATACAGCTTTTTTCTTTTTTTCTTTTAAAAAAATCAAGCTAGTATGCTTTGAGAGCCAATATTTTAGAGATAGTTAATTCAATACAAACATTCCATGCACAGTTGAGTAAGTGAAAGACAGTGCTAAATAACGCTCTGATACATATTTCATCCATGCATTACATAGACCTGCCCTTAGGCTTATTTAAAAAAGCACCAGATGTTTCTTTGAGAAATGTATATGTCTTTGTGTGATGACAGATGCTTTTTGAAATCACAGCGTCTGTAATAGCAAAGTTTGTCATTTGCACTCAGGAAATTCAAATTGTTTCCTCAAAGGCACAACTGAAGGGCAAAATATCTTTGTATTTTTAAATTATATAAATGAATTCTTGTAAATGTTAAGGACAAGTTTTGCCCTAATGAAGTTAATTTATGTCCATAGTTTCAAAAACAAATGAGAACACCAATTTCTGAGATATTGCTGGTATGAAACATTCACTGTATCTGAACATTATTTAAAAAGCAAGGAACATTCACTTTACTTCAGCTGACTTTTATTAAGCTGCATATTGATCACTATTATATAAAATGTCAGAGTGTTGTATTAATTTTGAAATAAATAAGTGTGGTTTGAACTGATTAAAATCTGAAAACAACCTGAACCTGTTGTGTGTAGCACTAAACACTTTTCCTTCCTTCCTTCCTTCCTTCCTTCCTTCCTTCCTTCCTTCCTTCCTTCCTTCCTTCCTTCCTTCCTTGTTTGTTTGTTTGTTTGTTTGTTTGTTTGTTTGTTTGTTTGTTTGTTTATCCACCTATCTCCCCCACAGAGGGGCTCTGGGTGAGGTAAAATTTCATTAATGCAATAAAACATTTAAAAATAGTTTAATACTAACAATTTAAAAATGTAAAACAACATATGATTGTAAGAGATGGAACAATCCAGGATGGGGAAACTAAGAGCTTTTAATACAGGTGGTGAGAGTCTCATGGGACAACTAGCCCCATGGTGTCCCCCAGACAAGGCTATGCAGCCAAGTTTTGACTCCTTTGCAGAAGATCAAAAAACTGAGGGCTTTTTTCATATCTGAGGGCAAGAAAAGGTCCTCTTCCTTGGCCCCACTAATTAGAATTTTCCTACTGATGGAGTCTGTAGCATGGCCATAACTACATTTCTATTTTCTATGCCATTTTGGATATATGCTGTTAGCCCCAAAGTGACCTTCCTAACACTTTACAATTGCCCTGGGTATTGCCAGAAGAAAGAATGCCCTAAAATATCTAGAATGCACAATATTAAAGAAAGCTGCCACTGTGTGTCTGACTGTATTTAAAACTGAATAGCTATGAATATGTATGTAATAGAAATCTTCTAACCTAAGGTCCACTCACCACCCCCTCCAGTAATACCACGTAATATATACTGCTAAGCTTGTAAGCCGCCCTGAGTCTTCAGAGAAGGGCGGGATATAAATGTAATAAAAATAAAAAATAAAATAAATAAATATAACCAGTAATCACCCATTTCTCAATTAATGTGTCCTTCAGGGATAAAAAAAACCAAAACCAAGTATAACATTTTAGTGCAAGTTTGAAGCCTACTTATCTGTCTAGCCAGCATCCAAAAATGAGATTAATTCTCCATTCTCTACTTCCTATCTACTTCAATGTATAGTGAAAGAACAGGAAAAATAAATCTAAGAGCTCAATTAGCAAACATTTTATAAAAATCAGTCAGAATAAGTGAGATTTCAGATTCATTGAACAGTGGAGATATGATGTTCTTTCTTAGAGAAAAGAAAGTCTTCTGGGAACTGTTAATACCTATGTATAGATTGCTGTGCTATATTTAGAAAATGCAAAAAAATCAAAATTCCTTCTGAATCAATATGGCCTTCATTAGATGTGTAGTATACCTGATATTTTCCAGATGATTTGGTATTTTAAAAAATCCAGAATATCTAGTTAATATGTTATGAAATGTGTGGTTTCAACTTGTTATGCAACTTTGTCTTAATGAGTGGCAGATTTCCCTTTTTCTGATGTCATACTTCTAAGATGCCAGCTATTATAAACCATTTCTTGAAAAAGAGATGCCATGAATTGGAAGAACAGAAGAACAAGAAACAAGAAAGAATAACTTTCTTCCTCTTGAATCTGGACTTAGAACGGGAGGTGGAGCCAGCTGTCAAACGGAATGGCTGTGTTGAGATGCTGCTCCGAATGAGAGTGCCGATCTCACAGCTTTTTCTCTGTTCCTGGTGGGTTTTTTAAAAGCCCCAGATCTCTTGGAGGGAGATTAGAAGCAGAGATGCCCAGCTGAGCAGCTCAGGACGATGGTTTGAGCTGCAGAAAGCAGGAAAGCCTAGGAAAGAGCCGGGTGAAGGAGACGGCCCATTATGGTGGCCGTGAAGAAATGACAGCTGCCAAAAATAGCGGTGAGCCAGCGGGACAGTGATTCAACTAACCTGGCAGAGGATATACTCAGCAAAATCTTGTAAGTGTTCCGGATGGTGAAATCTTTCCGGAGAATTTCACAGAAGAGAAGAGAAGAGGAGAGGCCCCAGAGTAAAAGGGGAATTCATCTCCCCTGTCAGATAACGTTGAGAAGGAGATGGGGGAAAAAGAGATCTGACCTTAAAGCAACAGGCTCACAGGCTGTAAGGACTGGAAATCAAGGGTGGTTTCTCTTTCTGGCTCTTGCAATAAAGCCAAGAAGGAGTTAACAAAAACAAAATAAACTTGAAGAGTCACAGTGCGAACTGAGCTGAGAGAGCAGACATCTTGAAGAAAAACTAACGACCAATTAGCATCAAAGGATGGAAGAGTGATACTTATAACTTAAGAAGTGAACTATTTGTTTCAAAAAGTTTCTAAAACAAAAGGGATAAATGGTAATTGTTTTGAGAATTTAGACCAATAAGAATTAACTGAATATAACCTATGGTATGATTGATTTGGAGGAGACTAATTAGGAACAAAAAGTTGCATGTTTAAGGAGGGAGAGAAAATCTATTTCTCCCTTGTTGTATATTCATAACTGAACTGACTGTGAAATCTGGTTTTTATTGTTAAAGAATTGAATAATATTGGTTATATTATTGTTACATGTTTCTATATAGAAAAGTTAGTACTGTTTGGAATATAGATATTTGAAATTGATTAATAATGATTATTATGTTTTAGTGTAATAGGTGTAATAGGTTGGATATTGTGTTAGCAACAAAATCTAGCATTGTTAAGATATAAGGCACTAGTGATTATAACCTTGGAAGAATGATAAATTCCCCAGGTGTGGTGGAGGGAAAGACAAAAATTGTGTAAAAGTGGGAGGGTTGGCTGACATCATTTAGAAAGATGACAAGCATCCCAAATCTCACGAGAGTTGGAACTGGAAGAAGGCAGATGACCCAAGCCTCATCAGCAGATTTAAGCCCAGCAGGGCAAAGATCTATAGAGGAGATGATGCCGCTGGAGAGAGCAAGTTCACTTAAAGACATACTGTCAGAATCCATTCATATCACATTCATAAATGTATGTTTAAAACATTATCCCCCCCCCATGGATTCTGCCATCTCCTGAGGAAGGAGGAGCGCAGGTGGATTCAGCCTGCCTTAGGTTATTTCAAAGACCAAGGGAAATCTTTTGAACTGGGGAAACAAAGGGGAGGGTTGAGGAAGAAGGCATCTGGCATGTGTCTCCATTTGAATCTGTAAAGGAAGAAGGCAATAATCATAAAGATTCGAAGTTCCCTTTTTCCCATGAAAGGGATGACATGAAGTAAAATGATGGGGGGCTGACCAAATGGGGTTGAGGAAAGGGGGGGTTGAACTGGGAACTCTTTATAAAGTTTCAATCTGTAAAACAATACCAAATCCTGTCTTGTATTTCCACAACCAAGCATGTCCTAGTAAAAATTCCTTTTGGACTAGAACTGACTCCAAGAGTTTTTGTTTTCCTAAGATGTGGATTGGGGTCGGTCCTGACACATACAAGTAATATTACAATCCATGCAAGAGGTTATGTTGAGAAATCATGAAGATTTAAAAAGAGAAATAGGTGAAATAAGGAATGATACTGGAGAACTTAAAGAGAGGATGGGAGCAATGGATGGAAAATTTGAATGTTTTCAACAGCAAATATTGAAAAATGAACAGAAATTATTAGAAATGGAGGATAGAATGAATATGGAGGAAAGAAGAGTAGATGAAATGAATGAAAAACTTTTGCAAGCAAATAAAGAGTTAGAAAAAAACATTATACTGGTTGAAATGGAGAAAGCAGACCACTATTTATGTTTCCAAAATGTGAAGGAACAGAAGGGGGAGGACCTCCCAGAAATGATGATGGATTTGCTATCAAGGGCCCTAAAGGTAAAGGTAAAGGTTCCCCCGCACATGCATGCTAGTCGTTTCTGACTCTAGGGGCCGGTGCTCATCTCCGTTTCAAAGCCGAAGAGCCAGCGCTTGTCTGAGGACGTCTCCGTGGTCATGTGGCCGGCATGACTAGACGCCAAAGGCGCACGGAATGCTGTTACCTTTCCACCGTAGTGGTCCCTATTTTTCTACTTGCATTTTTACGTGCTTTCGAACTGCTAGGTTGGCAGAAGCTGGGACGAGTAACAGGCGCTCACTCTGTTACGCGGCACTCAGGATTCGACCCGCCAAACTGCCGACCTTCTGATCGACAAGCTCAGCGTCTTAACCCACTGAGCCACCGCGTCCCTTTCTCAAGGGCCCTAGGGACAGGGAAAGATGGGATGGCAAATGAGATTGATGAGATATATAGAATTCACACAAATTACGTGAGAAGAAATAACTTACCCAAGGAGGTACATATCAAATTTGTGAAGAAGTCAATTAGGGATGAGATTTTGCATACAACAAGGGATGACCCAATAGAATATAGAGGTAAACAACTAATTGTCCTCAAACAAGTCCCTAGGAGGATAAGAGATCTGAGAAGGCCCTACCAACATATTACATCAAAATTAATAAGACAAAACATTAATTTTAGGTGGCTGATGCCTGAAGGGATTGTGGTGACCTGGCAAGAAAAAAGATATAGGTTAGATTTGACTGATAAAGCAGAAGAGTTTTTCCAGCAGCATCTAGGCCAGGGGTGTCAAACTCAATTTCATTGAGGGCCACATCAGCATTACGGTTACCCTTAGGGGGCCGGGTGGGTATGGCCAGGGTAGGCGTGGCCTACTGGGTGGGCTTGGCTAGAGTGCGTATGGCCTACTGGGTGGGCATGGCCAGCTCTACATCATTCACATCAAGGGTGCCTACGGGGACCTGGGCAGGAGTGGGACAGATCTGAGGGTCTCTGGCAGAAGGAGGGTCTCTGGGCCAGGGCCAAGGCAGTGGGGGCCGTTCCCTCACTGTTTCCAGGATGGCTTTGCGGGCCACATGAAACCACTTCGCGGACCGGATCTGGCCCCCGGGCCTTGTGTTTGACATGTCTGATCTAGGCAATGAACATGAACTAGAAGAAAGAGAGTTAAGAGAAGGAAACAATACAGAGAGATATAATAGAAAGACACGGGAATTACAAGACAAAGAACAGGAAACAGAGAGAAGAGAAAAAATGAGAATGCACCATGACAACAATGATGAGAGTAGACACAAAGAAGTTAAGGAAGGTAGACCAACAAGGGCAACAAGATCAAAACAGAGGCAGTAATATAGAAATATTAACAGTATTATCATTAAATGTGAATGGACTAAACTCCCCAGCTAAGAGAAATATAATTTTGAATAAACTCAGTAAGAAAAATTTAGATATAACAATTCTACAAGAATAAGCTCAGTAAGAAAAATTTAGATATAACAATTCTACAAGAAACACATATAAATTTAGATATAACAATTCTACAAGAAACACATATAAAGACTCAAGATCAGGATCTATTAAACTACCCTAAGTTAGGAATTAAATTTGTATTGCTTTCACAGCAGAAGAAAGGAGGAATTGTGATATACGTTAAAGAAAGAATTGTGATATACGTTAAAGAAAGAATCCCAGCAAGACAAATTTATCGAGATGAGGAAGATAGAATTTATTGAGATGAGGAAGGTAGAATTTCCTTGAATAAAAAAAAGGTCGCCCTGGTAGGAATTTATGCCCCCAATGAAAAACAAAGACAATTTTATAAGAAATTGCATAAGGTTATTGCTGATATGGAATATGAGAACATTTGTATAATTGGCAGTTTTAATGCAATTATAGACAGAGAATTAGATTATAAGAGTGAGCAAGTTAGGAAACGAACCAATAGAATATTACCCGGTACTTTTTAAAAAATGGTGTAGGAATTGAATATTGAAGATAGTTGGAGGGAGAGAAATTTGAATGAAAAGCAATTTACATACTATTCAGGGTGGCATCAATCGTGGTATAGAATTGATATGGTCTGGATAACAAAAGAACTAAATTCAGATATTGATGATATAAAAATAGATATTAATACTTGGGCAGATCATAATCCCATTGTAATTAAATGGAAAGAACAGAAGACAACAACAAGGAGGTGGACTCTTAAAAAGGCAATCCTAAACAAAACAGAATTTAAACATAAGATGGAGGAACAAATGCAGACATTCTTCCAGATAAATAAGAAAGAGAAGACTAGCACTCAAAATTTATGGGATATGGCCAAAGCAGTTATGAGAGGAACTGTAATTGCGTATATGGCCAATGAATATAAAAAGAAAAGGCAATATTGAAAAAGTTTAGAATATGAACATAAAAAATTAGAATTAGAACTACAAAAAATCCACAATGTAGAGATTTAAAACAACAGTTGGATTTAAATAAGCATAAATTGAATATTATAGAAAAGGGAGAAATGGCACAAAAAATAAAAAGCATTAAACAAAAAATTTTTGAGCAGGAAAATAAACCTGGGAGATGGCTGGCCTATAGATTGAAAAAACAAAAAGATAATGGATTAGTAAATTACGTAATCAAGCAGGGGAGATAGTACATCAAAATGATGGTAAAAAATGGGTGACGTATTTTATGGGAAGAATAGCGACAATCAAGATGAATATACTGCCCAAATTACTCTTTTTATTCCAATGTGTACCAATTAAATTAGGTAAGGATTTTTTTGAAAATTTAAATAGAGTTACATCTAAATTTATCTGGCAAGGTAAAAAAACTGAGAATCAAGTTAAAATTATTACAGGATGCAAAGGAAAGAGGAGGGCTCGGCCTCCCAGATTGGGAAAAATATTACATTTAAGGAATAGAAGACTACTAGCCTTAGAAGCTCATGACATGCAAATTGGGTGGCATGCTATAATGTGGGATGGAAAATATAGGGCTCATCAGTATTTTCAGAATCATCATATTAGACGGGCACTATTAGATGTGTGGATAAAAATTAAAAAAATTTAACTATATAGAAATTCCCAATTGGCTATCTATATTAGAGATTTTTATGCACCCCAAATTTATAAATCTAGGAAGTGTAATTACATATAAAGATCTCTTAGATGAAAATGGAGACCTGAAAACAAGAGAAAGATTATCAGAAGATGGTGTAGAGTTGGAATGGTGGGCATACTTACAAATACAGTCACGATACAGAAAAGATAAAAAAGAACCAGGGATAAAATTAGAGCATACACAATTAGATAAAATTCTTCTAGGAATAGAAGATCGATTGATAAAAAAGATATATCAATATTTATTAGAACAGGATTTATTAGAAGAACAGGTAAAAGAAACAATGTTAACCTGGAGTAAAAATTTTGGTTATAATATTGACTTAGATAATTGGCAATTACTATGGGATAGAAATAGGAGGTTATCGCTAGCCACCTCCTATAAAGAGAATTTGTACAAGATGTTTTATAGATGGCATCTTCCCCCTACATGGTTAACAAAAATAGATAAAAAATCTCACCAATGTGCTGGAAATGCAGAAGGCTTCCAGGGACTTACTATCATCTCGCCCTCCAAGTGAGATTCAAGGTGCTGGTGATGACCTATAAAGCCCTAAATGGCATGGGTCCTTATTATTTACGGGAGCACCTGCTGCCGGCATCAACTTCCCTTCATCCAGTGCGCTCCCAAAGAGAGGGCCTCCTGAGGGTGCCGTCAGTCAGAGAGTGTCGGCTGGCGACCCCCAGGGGGAGGGCGTTCTCTGTGGGCGCGCCAGACCTTTGGAACCATTTACCGGTTGAGCTCCAGATGGCTCCTGACCTTTGCTCCTTCCGCCGTGACCTAAAAACTTATTTATTTGAACAAGCCGGCCTGGTCTGATGGGTTTAGAGTATTTTAATATTAATTTTAATTAATTTTTATTGTAATTGGGCTTTAATATTTAATTTTATCTTAACTTTTGTATACTGTATTTTTATTGTATTTATTGCCCTGTACACCGCCCTGAGTCCTTCAGGAGAAGGGCGGTATAGAAATTAAATAATAATAATAATAATAATTATTATTATTATTATTATATGTGGTGGGAATGTTCAGGTGAAAATTTTTTGGCAGTGGATAAAAAATTGTTTGCAAGAAATATTACGACAAAAAATTGATTTAAAACCAGAAATCTTTTTATTAGGGATTATTAACAATAATTTCAGTAAAGCATTTCTCTACTTATTAGTACATATCTTAACCGCAGCAAGACTGGCATATGCCCAAAAATGGAAAAGAAAGGAAAGGAAAGGAAGTTGAATCATGTCCACTTTTGTTTTAAATGTATATTTAATAAAATTTTCTTTAAAAAAAGAATCTGGACTTAGAAGGGAAGTTTTCTACCTTGTTTTGGGCAATTTTTTGAGTTGCTTCTTTTCATCTGTACTGACAGTTTTTGTCTCTGATGTTGTGCTTGTTGTTCTTTTCATGCATTATATTGTGGTGAGAACATTCCACTGATCCATAGTGGGGATAGAGATGTGTACCAGAATTAAACAGATATTCATGACCGTGTACCCAGATGTCCTGGGTGCATGGATTGCTTTTGTTTTATTTTTTTCAAAAGAGATGAAAACCATGTATAGTATGGTTTTTCAGTCCAATTGCTTTAATTACTTTTTAAAACAAACTTCAAATGCTGAGTGAATGGTTTCATTGAAGATTGGAACTACATTCAATACCAGATATGCAACTGAGAAATTCAGACCACTATGTGTGGTCTGAAGTAATGGTATTTTGTTCTGCTGCATTTTCTGGAAAAGGAAACAGACCTTTGTTAACACCAAGGTACTTTGACTCCAATGTATTACCCAGTTAATTTCAGTGCAAAATGGAGAACAGTGGGAAACAAAAAAATCTATTTTAACCAGTTTGCACAAAATACCAGTAAGTACTGATGAGTAGATTCTTGAATTCACAATATGGGCATTGTAGAAAGTGCTGAGTTTTGAATAAGTTCAATGTCAACATTATAATATAATAATAGAAAACATTTTTTTATAAATTTAAGTGTACTATTGAGGAAGATAACAACTAGAATCAAACTTGAAAGCTGAAGCAACAATTTGCGACAAACAGATTGAATCTGATCTGAAAGTAAAGAAGACAAAAGAACTTGTTAAAAAGCAAATAAAAAGATAAAAATACTAATATTGAAAACAAAACAAAAATGTCAATCAATATACTTAATAAGTTTATTGTTGGCAATGAAAAAGAAAAAGGTAGTAAATACTGTTGTATATTTTAGGTTTAAGAACAAATCAAGAGAGAGTATTGGAAAAGCAATATTTTAGTGACAACAAAATACAAGTTAAAATATCAGTATTTCATTGATAATTGGAATACTATGTGAAATCTAGATACTGACAAAGATACAAAGGCAGAAAAAGCTAATTCTGGATTAAAATATTGTCTAATTGCTTCCTTAAAGAGATGAGCATCAAGTAGAAATTCTTCAGGCATATTACTTGAGTGGATGATGGAAGAAAATATAGTATATTTGACAATATTTAAAAAAAAAGAATAAGGAGAAAATAGCACATAAAGTGAAGAGCTTGAATTAAAGAGATTACTGGAAAATCTGGCAGTTTAATAAATTTGGGACTCAGTGCAAAACCAGCTTTAGATTAACAATGCAGATAGATTCTTATTAAGTGGGATGTTAGTACTATACATTCAACATGGAATATTCAAAGAATCTGAACTAAAATTAAATATCTAACTCAAAGAAAATATATTGTTACAAAAGTTAACAGGTATTATAATTCCCACAAATTGGTCACAAAGGGGACTGACTCATTACAAAGAAAAGTAAACATGATTAGATTTGTCCATATAGTCACCAGTAATTGAACCAGATTCAAGGCTTCTAAACTTAGACCATATTAACCAAACTACCGTGATGTGTTTGGGAAACTTCCCATAGAACCATACACCAAAAGACTGGATTCAAATAAAAATAGTTAGGATTGGATGATTAAATAGATTTCCCCAAGCTTGTTATAAAATAATAAAAGTGGAAAAGGTCTTTGGCCTACTAAATACAATCTGCTGCTCAGCACAGTATAACAATTCTTTTTCTTCCACTAAAGTGATATGCAAAAATTTGAAATTGTATTAAACATATTAAGCCTTGAGAAAAGTTGATTTCTGACATCAGAAAGACATATAGACAGCCTTGCCCAGCCAGGGGACTATGTGATTCAGCAGGAGCCTCTATGTAGAATTGACAAAGCTGGGTTATGAAGATATTTGATGCTTGGTAAGAAGACAGAGGCAATTTGTTTTAAAACCCAACTCACTGGCAACTGAATCTTATTTTTAGATAACAGTGGGTGTACTCCATCACAACCAAGGAAGACAATTTGATCAGAAGGCAGAAGAAAGGCTGCTTGGCCCAATGAGTCTCTTTCTCAGCAGAAGGGATGTCTGGGGAGTTCAGGATGAAGGGCCTGGAAGCTGAATTGCCAAAAGCAGTTGCTTCATTCTGCTTATCAGTAGTGTCAGCTTTGTTCAACAACTGGGGAAGTTTCTGTGGGGAAGTAATATACTGTTTATATGTTTTATATCTGAAAGACAGCATATAAACACTCTGAAGTTTTTGTTTCTTGAAGACTTCTTCACTTCTGTACAGAAGATTTTAGTGCTAATTATTTCTAGCTGTATAATGCTATTACAGCAGAAATTAATTTTGGGCTTTAGAATGACTATCCAATCTTTTGAAATGTGTTTCTACATCATTTTTACCAACTTGCTATTATTTCACTACTTTCACTAGCCCATGAGATGGCAGAAGATTCCTTGCTCTTCTGGAGACCTTTAATAATTGTATCTTCAGCCAATGTTTATTATCGCCACTCTCTTACATTCATGTTGCCCATGACCAGCTAAACTTCTTTTCTTACTGCTTTCTAGCAAAGTACTCAAATGCCCAAACTTACTTTGTGATTTGTGATTCTGAAGCTATATTGGATTTGGTGGCAAGTCTTTTTCATGGGAACTTCATCTCCCTTGCCTAAACTCAAAGCTTTTTATAAGATTTTCATAGTCACCCTTGTCAGTAAATCTAATGTTAACCTTTTCATCACTTTCACAAACCATATAAGAAACTATCAAACTTTAATTCCCCTGTTTATATAAGCAGCATGTTGTAAACCTTTGCCTTATTCCAGCTTCCAAGCTCTTGGTGTAAGTATTCTATTATTCACCTACATACATAGAAACCCTGCACTACACTATATAACTTGCAACTTGCCTGATACAGCTTCTGGGGAAAAAAAAGAGTGCCTGGATGAAAAATGTCATGCCATTATAGCTTTCCAAGGGAATTTACAGGATATGTAGAAATAACACATTCTTGGTGGTTGGCCAAACAGTTTTGTAGATGGAACTCAAAGTTTATGGGAAACAGTGAAACAACTGCACATAACCTGTACTGAAAGCAGAGGGGAAGGGGGGTTACCAATAATCCATTTCCCCTTTTTGGTATGTATTGGATGCAGGTAGGCAGGTTAAACTGATGTAGTTTACATGTTGGAGCACTATCAAAATACTTACATTGTCCAAAAGCACGCAAGTGCAAGTAGATAAGTAGTTAACAGCATTCCATGTATAATCATGTTTAGCTGAACATGGACAATTGTCTTTGGACAATGCTGGCTCCCTCAGCTGAGAAACTAGAGATGAGATCTAGGCAGGGGAAAGCTTTACCTTCATGTAGTCTGGAGGAGGTCTTGATTATGTAATTTTCTAGCTGATCTCAGCATTCTAAGGTGTCAGGAATAAAGATGATGGCATGGCCAAGTTTGAAATAATTTGGTAGGTGCCATGTACACTCCCATTCATTGAAACAACATTGATTTGGAAATAAAAATGTTTTTGATATAACACAGGTTAATATCTGGACATAGATTTTGTTTTTAAATATAGCACTTAAATTGAGTTTAGAAAGAGATCTGGAACATTTCATTTCTAACTGTTGATGATAGCATGCTAGCAATTGTAGTTCATCATGATCTGGAATTAAAACTTACCCACTATAGCTTCATTTCCTTATACATTTATATAACTTTTACCTGACCCAGTCAACATCCAATAACTAACTACTGTTTTGGCCAGTTCAGTTTGCAGTTTGTTGCGGTAGTCCAGCTGTAAAGTTATCCAAGATAATCATAGACGAAGTAGGCATATGATGCTCAGGTATGAGCCTAATGATCATTTTAAAATACCAGCAAAAACAAAATATATATGACATGATTGGGTGATTAATATTATAACAATACAGCTTTGGGTATTTCATACAAGACTGTGTCTCAAGTTCTCATATGAGATACATAGTCTTGTTAAAATATCTTTTCAACTTTCACATACTTGCCTTTGTTTTATGGCATCAATTCACTCATTTCTAAAGTTCAATTCAGTCTCAGTCTCTTTAGGGGCGCGATCTCTTAGTTCCTTCATGGTACTGTGGTTGTCAGATTGAGAAGCAAATGTTAGGTATTCTTTTTTGGCACTCAGAAGTGGCAAGTTTACTCAGAACAGCACTCCCAATAGCTTTTAGAAGATGCAGATTTTTGTCTTCAGGGGAAACATTAACCACATAACCCCAAGTAGCTTAACTTTGGGAAATGTCTGATCCCAGTCAAAAGGTCATAAGATCTGAAACAGTGATGCAAATATGGAAAATGCTTTTATGTTTTTTGCTCTAAATACTTACTCATTTTTTATGGTTTTTGAGACTTTCCTTTGGCATGAGATGACAGGGGTGTCACTCAGGAAGATCAATGGATCTCTTTTTCTTACTCCCCATTTTAAAAAAGTAAATTTTATTCATTCCTAATGTTGTTTGTTTCCCTTTTTAAAGTTCCAGATCATCTTGAAAGCACATTTTTTATTGAAATTAGTTATTGCTGCACAACTTTGTGTATTTTTCTTGTGGGTGGGATATATATTTTCAGTAATCTCTCTTGAAGACTGAATATTTGTCATCTTGCCATAGTGCAGACATCCATGTAGGCCATATTAGACATGAAAGCAAAAGGATGAATTGTGCAGAATTGCCTTGCAGCTATAAATGCCTGAAGTATATCTTGCTGTTTGGAATAGCCAACATAAAGGCTCAATTTTTAACCTTTTTTCTTTCCCATCCTCTAAAATTCATTAGTTTTTACAACAATCACTTCTTCATTCAATATAGCTTTGAAGCTGTGAAGAAACTCAGCCTTTCAAATGTTAATGCAATTATGTGTTTGCAGACACCATTATGTGTTCCTTTGACTGGAGAGGAAACTTCAGCAAACCTAAAGACTTGTTTTTTCAACATAGGTCAGGATAGTCTTTGCTTCCCAAACAGCATTCAGTCATTTGATTGCTTCAGTGGGTTTTACATATTTATGACATTGAGAACCTGTAACTGCCATATTTCCTGCACAACTGTGTGTATTTTTCTTGTGGGTGGATTTTAAGGAAACTGCTTAAATATACAATCCTGTACTTTTAAAGTTCCAAAATAGTTGAAGACGATTTAATGACAAATTTTCTGTATGGTTCTATGGATTCACAATCAAGAGTTCTTTGCCTAGCCTAGCTGATATTATTGTTGATATTATTGTTGAGATATAAAAGGTAAAGGTAAAGGTTCCCCCGTACTAGCGTCGTTTCCAACTCTAGGGGCCGGTGCTCATCTCTGTTTCAAAGCCGAAGAGCCAGCGCTTGTCCAAGGACGTCTCCGTGGTTATGTGGCCGGCATGACTAGACGTCAAAGGCGCACGGAACGCTGTTACCTTCCCACCGTAGTGGTCCCTATTTTTCTACTTGCATTTTTACGTGCTTTCGAACTGCTAGGTTGGCAGAAGCTGGGATGAGTAATAGGCGTACATTATTTATCTATTTATTACATTTTTACTCTGCCTTTATTACTTTATAAAGAATTCAAGTCAACAAGCATACATAATACTCCTTGTCCAATATTTTCCCCACAATAACAGCCCTGTGAAGTGACTTGGGCTGCAAGACAGTGACTGGCCCAAAATCATCCTTTGGACGTTCATGCCTTAGATAGAACTAGTACTTCGGGTCTCTTGGCTTCTAGGGCAGCACACAATAACCACTATATCAAACTGCCTCTCTGCCATTTGGTAGACCAGGGGTCTCCAACTTTGGCAACTTTACAACTTGTATACTTCAACTCCCAGAATTCCTCAGCCAGCCATGTCTTCAAATTTATAAAAATAATAAATGAATAATTTAAGAAGTTTTACAACATTTGAATGTCCTAAAGCTTTCATGTAAGAACACAGAGATCCTGAGATTTCATGTCTTCAAATATTGTACTGTTTTTAAAATGTGGCTGTTAGGTACCATTTGCCATAGCAAATATAAGTAGCTAACTAATCTTTGCTAGCTTTCAAAGAAAGTAAGCTAGCTATATCAGAGATTACCAGTGATTTCATGACAATTTTAAATTGCTGATATTTGTTGTCAAGCAAATGATATTTATTTGGAATCATGCCTTTACTTTTAGGTGCCATCTAGTGGTGTTTCAAGCAGTGGAAAACTACCCCCAACCCCAACTCATGTCATATCAAATGATACTGCAGAGTTGTACTGAATGTTTAATTATGGAAATTCTGCTTTGAAAATTACATGATATACCTTTTCCGCATTAATTAGTCACAGTTGACCCAGGGTTTTCTTTCTGAAAAGAAAACTCCCTGGTTTGTCATTAGGAAACAGCTCATTGTTTCCAACAATTGCTCTTTTTTGGAGGGGAAAAAAATGTAATTAATCCCTGAGAGATTCAGAGGCCAATAAGTAAAAAGAGATCATAAATCAAAGTTTATTTAAGACTACTGAATTGAATAAATATTTGAATAATATGTATTTTATGCTTAATTATCCACAGAAATATAGGAATAATTCTATCCTTTATTTTTATTTACTGTATAAAAGATGAAATGTAAAATCCTTTTAAATTAACAGTGCAATTCTTTGTATATTTATCTGAAAAGAAAGTTCTTGTTTGATCTATAGCTCAGCGCAGAATTGGAAGTAAACCAGAGAAACAGTAGAAGTTATTTTTGAAGACTTATATATAAATTGCACTGTCACTGGATAAATGATAAACAATATTGCACTATTCTTTTTAACAGCTGTAAATCTATAGGCCAAGTCATTTGCTAAGTTATGCCATGCCAAGACATCTGACTTTTGAATATTAGGCCAAGATTACTTGTTCTTCTGAACTAAATTAAATTGCTTGTACTGTATTTTTCATTCCAATTTTTTCACTGATTTTGATATGTTGCATATTCATGATAACATATCATGAGCATTGTTAATATCACTGGCAATAATTTTTTTCAAAAGTTTTGCTTTTTGGTGATTATTATAGATTGTTTCAAAATGAAGACAAATAATTTTAGAATGACTGTATTGCGAAATAAACTTTTAATGACTATACAGTAATGTATTTAATCACATGATGTTTCTGACATGCTGCATGAGTTCAACAAGGTTAAAAGCATTTTCCTGCTCATTTGTGCTCAGTGTCTGATGCATCTAATTGTAGTGTCCAACAATAGTCAGTCAGCTTTGATGGATTCCAGTTGCCCTGCTACAGTTTTTCCATTGTGGTAATATCTTGGTGAAAACTTTCATCATGTTCATCATTGACTGCACCTAGATATTTTGGGGAAAAATCCAACTGTGAATGCAAAAAATGAATCTTCAGTGACATGTTGCAGTTCATGGTCTTCATGTTATAAGAAGTTTGCCAACCAGCTGAATGTAGTTTGGTGCTCCTTGGATTCTGTCTAGGAGATTATTTATGGCCATATAAACAGCTCTTTGAATCGCTTGTCATTGATGACATTTCTGATTCCAACAAAACGGCCTTCCTTAATCTTGGCATCTTGAAAACAACTCTCTCAAATAATGAAAACCTTCACCCTCCTTGTTTATCACTTTCACAAAGTTCATCATTCAGCATTTTATGTGAATTGGGGCAACCATATCTTTGTTGGATGAACAAGTGGTTTGCATGCCACATTTTTCTGTCCTGGAACCAAATTGTTTTTGATTGGCTGTTTCTTTTTAATGTAATGCAACTCTCTTGCATGGCTGTCCCATTCGCATATGTAACAATACTTGATATATCTGAGCTATATTCCAAGCAACAAGACATTACTTTTAGATATCCATAGGTATTCCAATTTTACTGGATCTGCTTCGGCAACAGTTCCATGTTTTTGTATGTTTCTTTCATGTGTGCAACATGGCCAATAGGTACACATTGCCATTGTGTAAAAGCAGAAAATTTCTACAAAACAGTATATGATCATTTAATTACAAGTCATTTTTCTGATTAACAGCCCCAATATCTATTAGATACACTCAAAAGTGTTCAAAAAGAAAATCTTTGTTGTGCAGTGTATTTCATTCTTTCTCTGTCCCTTAAAAATGTAAAATAGATATCTTTTACATTTAAACATGTTTGCAGTATTCTTTCAAATAAACGTGTAGTGAAAGGATATTCTGAACAAAACTACAGACTTATTCTGAAAGAGCTCGAATATTATAACTATCGCTTTCATACAGTCTGGTGATATGAACCCTTCATTTTCTAGAACAATGAGAAGATTCAGGAAAAACAGAAGGATCTTGACAGACCTGAACATTGTGTGCTATGTAACAAAATGAAATTCAATGGTGAAAAAAGTAAAGTTCTACATTTAGGCATGAAAAACCAAATGCACAGGTACGGTATAGGTGGTACCTTGCTCAATAGTAGTAACTGTGAAAGGGATCTCAGAGTCCTAGTGGATAATCACTTAAATACAAGCCAGCAGTGTGTTGCAGCTGCCCCAAAAGCCAACACAATGTTAGACTGCATTAACAGAGGGATAGAATCAAGATCACATGAAGTATTAATACCACTTTACAATGCCTTGGTAATACTGCATCCAGTTTTGATCACCATGATGTACAAAAAGAGACTCTTTCTAGAGTGCAAAGAAGAGCAACAAAGATGATTAGGGGAATGGAGGCTAAAACATTTAAGGAATAGTTGCTGGAATTGGGTATGTCTAGTTTAATGAAAAGAAGGACTAGGAGTGACATGATAACAGTGTTCCAATATCTCAGGCTTTGCCACAAAGACAAGAGTCAAGCTATTCTCCAAAGCACCTGAAGGCAGGACAAGAAGCAAATGATGGAAACTAATCAAAGAGAGAAGCAACCTAGAACTAAGAAAAAATCCTGGCCATTAGAACAATTAATCAGTAGAACAACCTGCCTCCAAAAGCTGTGAATGCTCCAACAATGGAAGTTTCTAACAAGAAACTGAACAACCGTTTGTCTGAAATGGTATCGGTTTTCCTGCCTAAGCAGTGGGTTGGACTAGATGACCTCCAAGGTACCTTCCAACTTTATTATTATTATTATTATTATTATTATTATTATTATTATTATTATTATTATTATTATTATTATTATTATTCATTGCACAGTCAGCCAGATGTTCAGACTGGATTTAGTATTTTTGTCTATCTTTCGAGTCCTTACCAAGGACCTGGGATAGGCAGATGTGGATGTTTGATGGTATTACAGATATTATCGCAGGATGGAACCAGTTCCTAGTAAGGCCGCCTTTTGCAATTGACAAATGGTGAATTTGTCAATGCCAATGGTGTTCAAGTGATGCTCTAGTTGTTTTGGGATTGCATTATTATTATTATTATTATTATTATTATTATTATTATTATTATTATTTCACTAGAAAAAGTTTCAAAAGAATAATTTATTGAATGTTGTAATTTTCAAATGTGTGTCTTTATTCTAACTTACTTCTTGGTGCCAGAAAATAATTATTCATGTTATTGATAAACAAAAAGCATACATATTGCTACTGATCAAGGGTAGATTTCTTTTTTTAGCATTATGCAATATTTATTTTCAATAGGACACTATTCAAAATACTTGGTTCTGCCAAGTAAAACACACATATATTTAAATACAGCAGACTTATACTATTTACAATTTGAGTTCTAAATGGCAGTATGACAAGTACAGAGCATTGATTAAAGTTCCAATTCCTGAATTGCATTTCCAACCTCAATCAGTTCTTAATAAACATTGTTTAAAGGGTTCAGTATAGCCACCATTTTTTATTAATCTTATTTGAACATCATGCAAACTAATTGCACATTATTTGATTTAATCCTCCACTGCTTTATTAGGATGGGAAATTCAAATTACTATCACAAAACCTGCTCAAGTAACTAAAGTAATTTAAATAGTGTTCTTCAGCTTCCTGTAATAAGTTATGGATATAGGAACTACAATTAATTCCTCTGAAATCTTCAGCTACTGTGAAACTATGAAAGCAGAATAGCATGTGGCTAAAGAGATTCGATAGTAAATATTTACAGTGATAAACTACCAAATATTATTCAGATAAATCTAAATTGTTTTTTATTTTTTGCAAATATATAAAAAATCTTTTCTTTAGGCTGATTTACAGTTTACTGGTGGTACTAGGAGAATATGAACCATTCCAGCAAATTTTTTCTCTCCTTTAAAGAATTGCTGACTTCATTCACATATGTCTCCAAATTATAACTTGTTTAATTGTGACTCACTAAATACGTCAGTTACCTGGATTCACACATTATACTTACACAATTGGCTATGTTTTAAAAAATCACAAAAGTTGATTTCACACAATACTCAAATCCAGGCATGTCAAACTACTGGCCCACAGGCTGGATGCATCATGCTGAAGCCACGCCCACCCGACTGCCAGCAATGGGAAAAAAGTCCCAATATGTCGCACAACATCATCTGTTATATAACAGTTGCTGTTACTGACCAGACTTGCTGTTTCCAGGCTGATAATTAGGTTTAGGGCAGGAAACTGTTACTTTAAACCTATTGGTCGCTGCCTAGAGGGTAACTGTATAAATAGCTGCACAGCAGCCATTAGGGCTGCTTCTGTTCTGAGATAATAAACTTGTTTGCTGTTTCAACACTTCATCTTGCTTAATACCTAAAGAACCAAAGATATAACAGTGGCAATGAGAGTGGGATGTACTGCTTCATTGTGAGAGTCTGAAGTCACTAGGGGATGAGGCCAGCACAGAGCCTGGCAGAGACCACGTTCCCCCCCACCTCGGTCTGCCAGCAAGACTCGCTGGAGACCACCTTGCCCTAAGGATACATCCTAGGGCCTATGCAGTAGCCAGCAGCACAAGGCAACACAAGCAACAAGCAATGCAAGCAACTCACCATGGCAAAAGTGTGGAAACTCGAAGAATTTGACATCACACACCCGGAGATTTCGTGCATCCTACATATCATGCATCGTAAATTACCTCCACGCCAACTAGGTCGGCGAAGATGGGCTGAAGGCCGCGACTCTCCTCTGTGTGTGCGGCCCAGCTCTGGCTGCATGCATCCTTGCTATACAGGATTTGCCAGAGTCTCCTCTCCATGCTGGAGACTTAGCTGCTGAGACAGCAGCTGACAAAACACTTAGCCGCATGTTAAATTGGGTACACACAGGTTTGTTGGACAAATGTTCAATGCCAGAATTTCAGAGTTTCTTCATGAGGAGAGATGAGCTTTCACTCATAAAGGATGCATTCTTTGGGGAAGTAGGGTCATAGTCCCTAGCTCTTTAAGGCCCAGAGTTCTTGAGTCTATGCACAAAGGCCATCCGGTAATAGTCTGGATGAAGGCACTGGTGAGGAGCTACCTTTGGTGGCCAGGGCTAGATAAAGCTATCAAGGCCCAAGTAGATGGCTGCTACACATGCCACCAATCCGGACCGGAGATGCCGCAGGGCCCTGTCCACTGATGGGAGGATACTCACACACCGTGGTCCAGAATCCACATTGATTTTGCTGGGCCCTTGCAGGGACAGCTTTTTTTTAATAGTGGTCAATAGCTACTCTAAATGGTTAGAGGTTGCACCAGTTCCCACTATGACTACTGCTAGGACCATCCAGGAACTGTGCAGAATATTTGCAACACATGGGCTTTCAGACGTCTTAGTCTCAGACAATGGGGCTCAGTTCACTGCTTTAGAATTCCAGGCTTTCCTCAGGGCAAATCTCATAAGGCACGCCACGTTGGTTCCCTTTCACCCGGCATCAAACGGTCAAGTGGAACTCATGGTCCACACAACCGAGGAATCCCTGACATGGATCATCAAGGGGATTGGCACCACAGACTGGCTGATTTCCTACTCTGCCAGCGCACAACACCCTGCACTACCATGGGCAGGAGCCCAGCAGAGCTCTGATGGATCAATGCTTGATCACCAAACTGAACAGGCTACACCCCAACAGAGTCGCCTCAGACACTGCACAGCCAAAGGCACCAAGAAGCCTAAACGTGGGTGACTGGGTTTGGACCCGGAATTACAGGCAAGGGGCTTTGTGGATGCAGCAGTGATTGTTAAGGTGACAGGATCACTCTCCTATGAGGTGGTCCTGGAAGATGGGTGAGTCATTCTCTGGCACACTGACTAGCTGAGGCAGCGGCTAGCAGATCAGTCACTGGCTCAGGACTCCCAAGAAGGCTGAACACAGGGCCCACATGACAGCAGTCCAGCAGAGCAGCTTACATGCTCTGGCATAACTCCGACATAACTCTTGCTCAAAGAGATGGGGGGATGGCCATAATAGAGTCTCATCTGGACACACAGACTGTATCCGCTGATCAGCACAGGCAAACTGTGCTGAGAGACAGCCCTGCAGACTTTGCTGCACAATTGGACTTTGATTTGGGCCGACTGGGACTGGCCAATCGAGTCAATCCGACTCCACTGAACCTCAGAGCCCTAGTCTACCCAGCCTTCAGGCAAGCAGGTAGACTGGGAGATCCCTGCAACCCTTTGACATTTTGAACAGTTAACAAGGCCGCCCAAATATCTGCAAGATTATGTCAAAAAATTGAGAGTTTGAACTATCTAGTGGGAAGGGGTGTAATGTATTGGCCATAACTGTTTTAAATCACTTGCTTAATGTCTGATCACTTGCTTAATGTCTGACCTAGATTTCTCTGTTATGTAATGGTTGCTGTTACTGAAAGCCAGACTTGCTGTCTCCAGGCTGATAATTAGGTTTAGGGCAGGAAACTGTTACTTTAAACCTATTGGTCGCTGCCTAGAAGCTAACCATATAAATAGCTGCGCAGCAGCCATTAGGGCTGCTTCTGTTATGTTTTGAGTTAATAAACTTGTTTGCTGTTTCAACACTTCATCTCACTTAATGCCTAAAGAACCAAAGATATAACAGTACTGAAATAAATTTTGAATAAATAGTAGACCATTGCTTTAAACAGTGACATAGTGTTCCTTAAAAATGCATTTTGGTCCAAAGCAGTGATGGGATTCAAATATGTGAACAACCGGTTCTCTGTGTGTATGTTGCTTCCAGATGTCCGTTGTGGGCCTGGGTGACAAAAAATTAGCTACCGGTTCTTCCAAAGTGGTGTAAAGTGGCTGAATCCCACCACTGGTTCAAAGGCAATGCAAGCAGTGGGATGGAATGCAAGTTATCTCAATTCTAAACATTTTTTTTCCTGACTCTTGCCTCCCACAGGGCTATTATCACCAACTTTTCCATACCAAAGTTTCCTGAAAAGGAAAAGGAAGGAAGGCACCACTATTCATTGCCACCCTGATGTCATTGTCACCCAATTTGCCTAAAGAATTGTTTATTTACTATTTATATTTTATGCACAAGAATTGTTATTCTACAAAGCAGGATGGAAATAATTATGATAAATAAATATTGGATCCCATTTCTTGAGAATAGAGAAGGAGGTTCACTATGTGCATTCATTCTGATAACTGGCACCAGTGCATAAAATGGTATGCCATATATCTCTTTGGAAACAGTGTCTTTCACTCTATCTATCTTGACCAAATGAAATTACATCCAAGATATTTGGAATGGTAGTTAATATTAATACATATCACAGACAGTGATGGTAATAAAATCTTTCACAGCTGGGTGGTATTACTGATTGATAACTGCTGTCATATGATGAATTTGCATGGAAGCTGATGTGTTGATGTGAAATACTGTCAAATGATTAGAAGCAAAGATGGGAATATCAAGATATGAACCAGCACAACAGCAAGCAACAGCTGTTGGGGAGAAAATATTCCTTGACCTGAATGTCTTGGCATTATGCCAACTATGTAAAAAGAAAATATTCTGCTAATGAGTTAGTCATTGAAAACTTATGCTGCTTCACTGGGCAGAAGCATATTCAGAAATAAACTAAAATTAAAAATGAGCTCTTTATAATTCAGAAAATATTTGATATATTATGAAAGGTGATTTTTACATTGATAAGTTGTGGGGCAAAGAATACTTAAATTAGATTCACTTAAATGATAAAGTTTAGAATTCCCTAACGAGAAGAGCAACAAAGATGATTAGGAGACTAAATCATATGAAGAATGGCTGCAGAAATTGGGAATGGCTAGTAAAAAGAAGGACTATTAATGACATGATAGCAATATTTCAATATTTGAGGAGCTGCCACAAAGAAGAGAGAAACAACCTATTTTTCAAAGCACTGGAAAGCAAGATGGGAACCAGCAATGGATGGAAACTAAACAAGGCAAGAAGCAATCTGGAACTAAGGAGAAATTTCCTGACAATGAGAACAATTAAATAGTGGAATGGTTTGCCTTCAGAAGCTTTATGTTGTTCTAGGTTAATATTCTATGGCAGACATGTCAAACACAAGGCCTGGGGGCCGGATCCGGCCCGCGAAGTGGTTTCATGTGGCCCGCGAAGCCATCCTGGAAACAGTGAGGGAACGGCCCCCACTGCCTTGGCCCTGGCCCAGAGACCCTTCTTCTGCCAGAGACCCTCAGATCTGTCCCACTCCTGCCCAGGACCCATAGGCACCCTTGATGCAAACGATGTAGAGATGGCCATGCCCACCCAGTAGGCCATACGCACTCTAGCCATTCCCACCCAGTAGGCCACGCCCACCCTGGCCATACCCACCCGGCCCCCTGAGGGCAACCGCAATGCTGATGCGGCCTCAATGAAATTGAGTTTGACACCCCTGTTCTATGGCTTTCACCACTAATTTAAAGGCTTTAAAACATTATTAGAGAAACCCTTGGTCTCTCTATAAAACCTACTGTCCACAAGGATCAAGCTTTACTTTCAACATCAGATATAATCTGTTTCTGCTAACTGTTGCTGGGAAACAGTATTTTATTACATCTGCAATGTCATATATCTTGAAATCTGTTACACTATCTTGCTTAGTATTTCATGCCATTTGAAATCCTGAGTTGTCATCTATAATTAATTTGGATTGTAAACTTGTTTTATAATGCAAATGATTAATTTATATTATCTTCAAACTAATATTTTGTGGTAAACATTATTTTTTCTTGTAAAAGCTTGTTTTAATGCAGACTTTATCAAACCTCACAACTGTTGCTGGGGAATTCTGAGAGTTGAAACCTTCACATCTTAGAATTGCAAATTTGAAAAATATTGCTCTAATGTGCTTGTGAACAATTCATGCAAACTTAAAACTATGTTGGAACCACTCACACACAATGGCTTCCATGAGGGATTGACAGTATAATAAAAATATTGAGCTTTGGAATATGTTAATCATTTTATTTACTTGACATGTGTCAAATAATTTTGTGCAGTAAACAGTTCTAAAGCATCACATCTTGAAAGCTGCTTTGGAATTTCAATCAGATTTGTCTATTAGGCAATCTGTGATTTATTTACCAGTCTCCAATATCATAAACCATAATTAAAAAATTAAAGAAGATTGAACACTTATGACAATATCTATCTAGGTAAAGGTAAAGGTTCCCCCGCACATGCATGCTAGTCGCTTCCAACTCTAGGGGCCGGTGCTCATCTCCATTTCAAAGCCGAAGAGCCAGTGCTTGTACGAGGACGTCTACGTGGTCATGTGGCTGGCATGACTAGACGCCAGAGGCGCACGGAATGCTGTTACCTTCCCACCGTAGTGATCCCTATTTTTCTACTTGCATTTTTACGTGTTTTCGAACTGCTAGGTTGGCAGAAACTGGGACGAGTAACAGGTGCTCACTCTGTTGCACGATACTCGGGATTCTACCCGCCAAACTGCCGACCTTCTGATTGACAAACTCAGCGTCCTAACCCACTGAGCCACCGTGTCCCTAGTGGGAACCTTTACCTTTACCTTTTAAGGAACCTATACATACTGTATATACAGATGTATTTTTGAACAGGCAAATGTAATATAGCTTGTTTATTATGTGGAAGACCTAAGACCTTAGAAGCTAAGCTTAGAAGGGCTTTTAAAAAAATCAAGCTCTGATTCAAAATCATCATTCATAGGTGATATTATTTGATTCAAGTTTGTGGCTTAAAATTCAGAGACAAATCAGATAAGTTTCATAATATATGAAACTGCAGCAACTATAGAAAACACAGATTTTAATGGATATGCCTGCAGCTGCTTCACTAGAACTCTTCAAGGATGTTAATCTCGCAAAGATTCTATGCAGATGATTTCATTAATTTTCATGGCTGAAATATTTTTTATGACCCTGTTTAAAGCAGAGATAGCAGAAATGAAGAAAGGTTAGTACAGTTTCCAAAGTGTCCAGCAAAGACGTAGAGAAGTTGTCCTTGATTGATGCTGAAAAAGTTGCAGTTTTCCCCTTCAAATACTGGTTAGTAAAGCCTTACTAAAATTTTGAGTTGCAGAAATCCAGAAAAAAACTTGATGGGAATTTTGATAATATGGAATGGTACTGTGGAGTTTAGCAGTCCAGACATAGTAGGTAATAGGGCCCTGGTCTATATATAGGTGCAGGCTTGACCCCTAATTATTTGCTTTCATGATTTGAAATACCCATAGGTCTTAGCATTGTTAATCGCCACATTACATGTTGTTTTTATTTAAAATATAACCATTGTATGTATATTAAATGGTTTCTTTGTATTACAGAACATTATGCAAAGTATAATAATTATTTCAAACTTATACAAAAAAAGGAGCTTCATTATCATTTTGCCTTTCAGGGGAGTTGTGTTAAGAATGCCCTTAAACTCTGTTGCAAAACTATTGGTCTTCTCACTTCAATGATAACATGGTTTATTTTATCTCTTTGACTGGTCAAAAAACCCACTTGGGTCTGAATAGTGAAGAAAATAGTGCAATGGTGCATTGAAATATCTGCAAGAAATATCATTTGTCTGCAAGCAAGAACTGGTAGGACCATAAAATATAGGAAGTCATAAAAAATGAAGAAATCAAAGTTCTCCTGGACTTTCATATTCAAACAGACAGGCATCTGCCACATAAAACCCCAGACTAACAATTGTCAATAAAAAAGACAAAGAAGTCTGGATAGTGGACATGGCAGTATCTGGAGATAGCAGAATCAAAGAGAAAGAATTGGAGAAGATAACAAAATTCAAAGCCTGCAAATTAAAATAGAATGACTGTGGCAAAAGAAAGCAAAAGTAGTATCAATAGTAATAGGTCCCTTGGGTGGAATCCCAAAACAACTGGAGCATCACTTGAACACCATTGACACTGGACATTGACAAATTCACTGCCAGTCAATCCAAAAGGTGGTTTTACTTGAAACAGTTTATATCCTATTCCATCTCTCTCTCTCTCTCTCTCTCTCTCTCTCTCTCTCTCTCTCTCT